>OY292394.1:30298697-30817950 GCA_958496205.1 Idaea biselata | reverse complement strand
ACTCACAAATATTTCCGTACGACGGCATTGTGAAAAATTTCTCAAGAAAGATAAACATTATAACTGACATAAAGGTGAAACCACTTAAAAAAAAACACGCTTTAAGCGTGCGGTAACCTGCAAAGACAACATCTTATTTTATTAAATATCGATTCGACCAAATTGTAAAAAAGCAACGAATAGCAATTCTACGCATAAACCGTCTTTCATTCGCGAGACTCTCGAGCTGTTTAATCGAAAAAATATGATTTATGCGAAGAATTTTTATTCATTGCTTAATCTTAAATTAGTCTAATCAAGCCTTAGGGCGACTTGCATAACACCGTTGAAAAATATGTTTAGCTAAATAATTTAAGTAGTGTAAATAAAAATAATTTACGGAAAACTTACAATTGAAAGAGCGGTGTTGGTCTAGTAGTAGATATCCCGACTTTCATTTCGAGGGTCGTGAGTTCGAATCCAGGCAGTCCGCGTACTATTGTCTTTTTCTTTATAAAAAGTTATGTACGCTACTAACATCGCTCTTACGGTCAAGGAAAACATCGTGAGGAAACCAACATGTCCTAGGACTCACCACGGTCCGAAGGCATGGGACATTCGCCAATCCGGAGTAGGCACCCGTGGCGTCTTACTGCCTAACCCCTCTAAGAGGAGGCCCTTGCCCTGCAGTGGGACAAATTAACAGGCTAATTTTTTTATTTTTTTTTTACAATTGAACTCTATTTCCACAAGTAGAAGATTTTTATTATGTCGTCATACTTTGACAGTGTTTGATATTTTGACATTTCAAAATCACGTTTAGTCCTTAAACATGTTTAGGAATCATTATGCAAGCCGGCCTAAAAGTATTATAATTAAAAATAAGTAGGTAGGTATATTGATTTGTACTACAATGGAGCGTACTCGTACATTTTATTTCTCCACTTTTTTTACATTTGGGATTGTATTATGAAAAAATGGTGAATTATAATAAGGTAAGAGCAGTATTGGTCCTAGTGGTAGATACCGCGACTTTCATTGCGAAGGTCGTGGTTTCGAATCCTGCCGACCGCGGACCAAAGTCTATAATAAATGTAAGTGTGCTATTAACATCGCTCTTACGGTGAAGGAAAACATCGTGACCTACGGCTTAAAGTCACACAAAAAAGCCCAGTTATAGGGCTAGTTACGGAAACACACAGTAAAACTAAGTAAAAGTATATAAAAAATAAATTTCGATTATGTTGCGTTTTAAATTGAAAAATGACGTTTGTTGTATGGGAGCCCATAAATATTATAATATATTTTGTTTTCAGTATTTATTGTTATAGTGGTAGTGATACATCATCTGTGAAAATATCAACTGCCTAGCTATCAAGGTTCATGAGATACAGCCTGGTGACAAATAGACGGACAGCCAGACAGCGGAGTCTCAGCAATAGGGTCCCGTTTTTACCCTTTGGGTCCGGAACCGTAAACAGTACAAACTAGTTTATCCAGCTTCTTTGTAATTCCTTACCGAAGAGGGTGAAGACGAAGCCAAAAGCCAAATACATCGCACACAATAGACACAGAGCCGGGTCGATGACATCAACTATCGGAGTGCATATAGCTTCGTCGACGTAAACATTTGTCATTTTGTGCGACATATTAGGAGGTCTTGGCGGATTGGCCTTCCCCGATGATGGCAATGCTTTTACAATTCTGTCAACCTGGTATAATTGGGCTCTGTAACAAAGAAAGAACTTCGTCACACTCCGATCAAGTTACTTCTGCAGGTAGCCATGGCACTAGTGTACTAGGAATGACCAACAGCTGCAGCAGTGAGCACAAACACTAGCTTTAGAGACACGATCTGTTTTTAACTGATAGCTCCGTCCCGCGGCTTGTTTCACCCGCGTAAGTCCCGATCCCGTGGGGATATCGGGATCAAAAATAGCCTATGTTACTCAGGGTGAATGTTTTAGAAATCCCAGGTCTTTATCGCGTATTATTATTTATTTTCTTACCTCGACGTTTATGACGACTATGTTAACAAAACGTGTGAATTTAAAACAGTTTATCGGTACAGTGGTTTTTGAGTTTATTCATAATAAACATACAGACGCATACACAAACACACACACACACACACACACACACACACACACACATACAAAAATACAAATCTTTCCTCTTTATAATATTAGTATAGATCTCTGACGGTGGCAGTCTTCGATCATAAATAAACTATAGATACACGGTCCCATACAAAATCGAAATCAAAAATTGGCACTACTTCAACGCTCACTTATACGGACATAGTACAGTTTAATGTAAACCTTAATCACTGGGCAATAAGGTTGTAAAACACTTATGCACGACTGACAGCGAAACAAGGCATATCGGCTGAAGTATGCCTTGTTTTGACGGCTCCATTTCTAGAGCGGCGACCGTGCATCTATAGTTTATTTATGATCGAAGGTGGCAGTGGACGGACCCCGTCTACAAGTCTGAATGTTGGCCGTCAAGTGGGGACGCTATCGACACGGGGTTGTCCTAAAATTTCTTTCGTTCTGATTTTGTCCACCGGAACAGTAGGGCCCGTATTAATAAACCGAACTCAAGATCGATATCAATCTTAAGTTTGTTCTTGAGTTGTTGCACTGATTAATAAACCTATCTTAAGATGCGATTAAAGAGTGACGTATCACTTGAGTCATACAATATTAATACATAAATCAAACATAGCACTTAAGATGTCTCTCAAGATGCAGTTAAGAGTACTCAACTCTGATTGTGGGACTTAAGTAGCTGTTGTGGTGTTTTTGTAATTTAGAAACATGGAGAAATCAATTATTATGACGATATTTTGGGGATGGGTTATTTTATTTTATTGACAGTAAAAAATGAGTAAATTACCTTCTACTACCATATGTAGTGCAAGAACAAAACGTTAACTTTTATTCAAGGTCGCTCTCAAGATCACTCTCGAATCTTAAGAGCGATATCAGTTGAGTAGAGCTTGAATTTTAACTATGAATTAACGCCTAACCTAAGATGGTGACCGCATCTAAAGAGTCACTCAATTGATATGCACTGCACTCAAGATCGATATTGAGCTCGGTTTATTAATACGGGCCTAGGAGTATTTTCAGCGACCTTCGGAGCAGCGTACTCAATAAGACAGCGACAGACACGTTATGTCAATAATCGGTTTCGCGCCGAAGATCTTTGAATACGTCTTCTATACTTCGTTTTCTAATTTCAGACTACGATCTGACGTTTTGGTTCTTTGTATTTAACATTTTTTCGTCAGAAAGATGTGTCCAATCTACATTTAAAAGACAAAGATAGTTAAGTGGTTGGAAGTTGGGTTTTTTGTCAATTACCTACCAATATGTACCAATACCTACTTGACAAAATTGGCAATATATTACGAAGATTTAAAGAAGGTTGACTTGCCCGCTACATCCGTGTCATATGTAATCTGGTTGCGTTCATAGACTGGCTAAAAGTAGCCAGTTCAAATTATTTTTTTAACATTTGCCCGTTTGCGGAAACGCGAAATCTGAAAGAGCCCTAGCGGATATAATGCTAAATTTCAACGTTCACACAACTTACGCGTTTATGCCCGCCTTCCACTGCGAGCGGAACGGGGTCATCAAAGTCATACAACTCTTTCGCGCTATGGAAACAATCGTTGGATGTTAACTGCTACATTTTTAACTCCGCTCCGCTCGCAGTGGAAGGCCGGCATTACGCATGTATGATTCCGTTCGCCATAGAAAACAAACGCATAAGACACGCGACTGTAGGATAGTAAGCAGAGACACAGTACAAAGAAAGTATTATACAGTACTGAAGCGGTGTGAAAGTTAGCGGGGGCGGAGCGGGTACCTGCCTAGTTGCCTAGTCCCGCTACCTGCCTCGCTGCCTACTGTACTGACTTACCGAATACGTTGGGGGACACGATCTGTCTATAAATTATTCCAGTAAGCGAGCACGCTATATCATACATAATAATATCAGTTTTGATGGAGGGTTGATCGCTGACTTCGAGACGGCGGCGGCTTAACAGTTTGGGCCGCTTGTAAGACCGTGACCAGCAATAGTTATATCAAATTAGAATGAAGATAATTCCGTAACCATGAACCATGAAGAGTCCATGAAACACGATATGTCTAAATGAATTTAAATTAAACTCGTTAATTATTTAAACCAAACAAACAGTTTTGCAACAGACATCTGAACATTCCACTATTAATGGGCAACAAAGGCATACTATTAAATTTTGAAAGCTTCAGTTAATGAATCACAAACAAAACGAAAATTCCTTTGTTTCGCAATTCCTTGTCAGTTTCTACTACATACTTTTCATACCACAGATTTCATAGTATTTCGTCTATTTACGTGCTTGTGCCATTGTAATATTTTATATTAAAGAAATTACTGTATTCCCAAACTAAAACATAAATAAAGCATAACTAATTTAAAAGACCATCACCCAGAATATACCGTATATACAGGGTGTCCGGAGACCAGTGGATATCCCTGCACGGGCGGCTTGCGGGGAAGGGTTGGCTGCCCAGAATACATTTTTTTTTTCTATTTCAAACGGTTCGAGCTGTACGTCACTTTTTAGTAAAAATTGAAAAATGCCTACTTTTTTGCACATTTCGGGGCATCACGTCCACAGATTAAGCGATAGCATTGTTATTTTTTTCGCCATGTGTTCACTAATATTGATGTTTGTAAATCACGTTGAATTTTTTTTTATTACTATAGGCAGTAACTTACAGGATGTCCCCAAAGATTGATTTATTTTTATAAACTTTACTTTCTGCTAAGTTTGAGCATCTGTGGTGTAAAAAAAATGTATGAAACCTGTCTGACCGACTATTGTAAAAATGCCAATTTCATAAGGATTCTAAAACAGTATTATACTAATAACTTTTTGTCATAAGTTACTGAGCTAGTGCTATGAATGCACCGAAGGTACTATCTTTCATGAAACAAGTATTGTACAAAAAATGACACTTATTAATATTTAATATGTCATAATGTTACAGCAAATGCTCAAATTGTCTTCCTCTTGCCTTTATACAGGCCCTTAACCTTTTTATAAACGATCTCTTAAGG
Source organism: Idaea biselata (assembly GCA_958496205.1). Taxonomy (NCBI): domain Eukaryota; kingdom Metazoa; phylum Arthropoda; class Insecta; order Lepidoptera; family Geometridae; genus Idaea; species Idaea biselata. The sequence continues at coordinate 30,812,850 of OY292394.1, read as the reverse complement.
ACACGATTATAAATGTTTTTCTCCTATTTGTTGTGCCGCTTCGTGGACGCGTAGACACAGGTCTTCAATTGTGGTTATGTTTTTTTTGTATACTTGTTCTTTTAAACACCCCCAGTAAAAAAAAATCAAGTGGATTCAGATCAGGCGAACGTGGTGGATATTGGAACTAATCGGCCAATCCATCTTCTTGGATAACTTTCATTTAAATAGTTTCTCACTCGCACGGCATAATGTGCAGGACAGCCGTCATTTTGAAGCCACATTCTTCGCCGGATCGCCAATGGCACCTCTTCGAGTAGTCTCGGGAGTTCGTTTTGGAGAAAGTGGAAATAGTTGGCCCCGTTTAGGTTGCCTTGCAATTCGAAAGGGCCAATAATTTGGCCATTTAATATACCGGTATATTAAATTGGTACTGTGATCGGTCTTCCCTGGCTAATCTTGGGTTGGTTAGCTGCCAGCTGTGCAAATTGTACAAGTTTAGGTAGCCATCTCTTTTGCACGTTGACTCATCGCACATTATGCCATGCGAGTGAGAAACTATTTAAATGAAAGTTATCCAAGAAGATGGATTGGCCGATTAGGTCCAATATTGTGGCCTCCACGTTCGCCTGATCTGAATCCACTTGATTTTTTTTTACTGGGGGTGTTTAAAAGAACAAGTATTCAAAAAAAACATAACCGCAATTGAAGACCTGCGTCTACGCGTCCACGAAGCGGCACAACAAAAAGGAGATTTTTTTTTATAATCGTGTCCTTAAGAGATCGTTTATAAAAAGGTTAAGGGTCTGTATAAGGGCAAGAGGAGGACAATTTGAGCATTTACTGTAACATTATGACATATTAAATCTTAATAAGTGTCATTTTTTGTACAATACTTGTTTTAACTTTTTCATGTAAGATAGTACCTTCGGTGCATTCATAGCACTAGCTTAGTAACTTATGACAAAAAGTTATTAGTATAATACAGTTTTAGAATCCTTATGAAATAGGCAAGTTTTCACAATAGTCGGTCAGACAGGTTTTATACATTTTTTTTACACCACAGATGCTCAAACTTTGCAGAAAGTAAAGTTTATAAAAATAAATTTATCTTTGGGGACATCCTGTAAGTTACTGCCTATAGTAATAATTTTTTTTAACGTGATTTACAAACATCAATATTAGTGAACACATGGCGAAAAAAAAACAATGCTATCGCTTAATTTGTGGACGTGATGCCCCGAAATGTGGAAAAAAGTACGCATTTTTCAAGTTTTACTAAAAAGTGAAGTACAGCTCGAACCGTTTGAGATAGAAAAAAAAAAAACCTATTCTGGGCAGCCAACTCTTCCCCGCAAACCGCCCGTGCAGGGATATCTACTGGTCTCCGGACACCCTGTATATCATTGAATGGATACCTAGTGTATCAATTTTGGAAGCCTCAGAAAACATTTTGCCTCAACCTTACTTGAAGAAAGTGAACGTACCCGACCGAGCTTCGTTCTAGAGGCCTAATATTTATTTTGATTACATTTAACTATACTTAGAATTGTTCAATTTGTTTTCGATTGTTTATTTTTATTTTTAAAGTCGGTTAAAAAAAAAGGAAAGTTAAATATTCGGATGTTACCTGTTTTTAACCGATTTCAAAAAAAAAACGGCCATGTGTGATTCGGACTCGCGCACGAAGGGAGGTTTCCGTACCATTATCTTAACAACAGATTATGTTTTGAAAGTTAAATTGCGGTTTACGATTTATGACGTTTAAAAAAAAACTACTTACTTGATGTCGTTCACACCAATTTTCGTTGGAAGTTTTTATAGTAATGTACCTACATCATATACTTTTTTTAGTTTTCTCATTCCATTATTTTTTTATTTTATAAGGGGCGCTGCATGGTCTGGGATGCTACTTGCGTAAGTACTTTCGCCGCTTGTCACATTTCTGCAACTCAGCGGGTGGCAGGGGCGGGTGCCGAAGCGGCAGCTCGGGCCAAGCGACTCAAATACGCTTGCCTGGAGTCGGCGTATGTTTTTATTCCGTTTGCCGTTGAGACTTCTGGGTCGTGGGGTTCTGGCGCCAAGGGTTTGGTTGCTGAGCTTGGGTGCCGCCTCAGAGAGAGGGGCTATGGCCCTCGGGCTGGGGAATATTCGGCGCAGAATGTGTCTTTGGCCATTCAGCGGGGGAATGCCGCCAGCATATTGGGCACTTTTGGCCGTAATGAGTCAGGTATTTGATTGTTTTATTTGTTGTGTGATTTTCTTTTGTAATCCATATTAAAAACAATCAATAAACAAAAAAAAACTAGAATCAAATAAATAAATCGAAATAAAGTATGAAAGATTATTTTAGAAGTTACAGGGGGGGGGGGGGGGGCAACATTTTACGGAAGTGTCTCTCGCGCCAACTATCCAGTTTAGAAAAAAAATATATTAGAAACCTCAATATCATTTTTGAAGACCTATCCATAGATACACCACATGTATAGGTTGGATGAAAAAAAAAATTGAGTTTCAGTTCTTAGAAAAAATTATGAATTTTTCATATTTTTTTTCTATTTTTGTGTGAAAATCGTAATGCGGTTTACAGAATACATCTACTTACCAAGTTTCAGCAGTATAGCTCTTATAGTTTCGGAGAAAAGTGGCTGTGGCATACGGACGGACGAACAGACGGACAGACATGACGAATCTATAAGGGTTCCGTTTTTTGCCATTTGGCTACGGAACCCTAAAACGGAGGAGGTTCTCAATTCGACCCGTATATTGTTTGTTTGTATGTATGTATGTGGATATGTCCGCGCCGTAGGTACTCCGGCATATGAAATCCGATTTCAAAAATTCTTTAGTTGGAAGGTGAGTGTCCTGAGTTGATCCCATAAAAACTTGGTGATGATCTGATGACCATCTTCGGAATGATGAGCAGAATAGTATCCAAGAATGCAGTAAATTACTACTTTATGTACTTCTACCAATAGAATCGGCTCTAAAGATCTAGGTACAGATTTATGGAGCACTTAAATCCACCTTCTCATTAGAAAACTCCTCAATGATTAAAGTTATGGGTTAAAGTTACTAGTTTAATGATTTTTAGTGGCAGTCGAAAATACCTACACTAAAAAGGATAAAATAAAAAATAAAAAAAAACCGACTTAAAAAAAGCATAAAATAACCTTACCTACATACAGTGCCACCGGCTTATCTGTTATTTTATCTGAAGTCAGGCAGTTTTACTGAGTTGGTCCAGATCGTAGTTTTTAAGTCGGTTTTTAATTTTTTTTTATTTGTGTATGTTACCTATGGAATTAATGGTAAGAGGAATATCATAACAGAATGCAATAATACTGCCGACTCCTCGACTTCACATTAATTTAATTTTATATTACCTATGTGTTTCCCAACACTTGGATGACTAGTTTTTTGAAAAATGCTTTTCAAAATCTTGCTCCCGGCAGGACTAGATTATCTACTATATAAAAATAAGTCGGGTTTTCCTTCCTGACGCTATAACTCCAGAACGCACGAACTGATTTCCACGGTTTTGCATTCGTTGGAAAGGTCTCGGGCTCCGTGAGGTTTATAGCAAAGAAAATTCAGGAAAAATTTAATTATCTATAATTTATAAGGCAAAACAACGTTTGCCGGGTCAGCTATACTTATTATTATGTTTATAGTCAGATCTCCACCAAATCTTTATCTATACTAATATTATAAAGAGGTAACGTCGGTAACATGTATGTATGTATGTATATTGGGGGTAATCTCCGAAACTGCTAGACCGATTTCAAAGACTCTTTCACCATTAGAAAGCTACATTCACCCTGAGTAACATAGGCTACTTTTGATCCCGATATTCCCACGGGATCGGGACTTACGCGAGTGAAACCGCGGGAATCTGCTAGTGATAAAATAAAACAAGAAATTATTGAAGTCTGTAGGTCTGTAGGAAGTCTGTAGAGCGCTTCGTTCCGAAACTGAAGATATCGACTTGACGCACTGAGCAGGAGTGGATAACGTTTCGAAAATAATATCGGGTTTTGACCGGTTTTTTGAATACCCTTGCAGATCTCCTATGCCGGTAATATGAAGTGGCTTCCGTTGATGGAGAAGTAATACGAATAAAAGGAGATTTTAAATCAATGTAGGTATGGGCCTATATCGACCACTTTGATTATTTTATCCGGCAACGATACGTATATATTTGGATGCAGAAAACCTAAATACATCACATGATGTTCTAAAGTGTCACGTTTAGAAGTTATGGTTTTAAATAGAAATTGTTCGATTTCATAAAACCCCATGTCGCAACAGAATTCGTATCTACTAGCCTTTGAAGTCTAAAGCAGACAGGCGGACGGGACTATTTGTAGTCGGGTTGTGTTATATTTAATAACTTTTTTTATTACAATATTGTATAAGAAGGTACACCGATTTATGACGTTCTTCATGGATGGTCAAATACCCATGAACTACAACAACATTTATACGTTAGGTAGGTATGCTTAATTTAAAAAAAAAAGAATTACGAATTTTATGTAGATGCCATTTTGTGACGAAGTGTAGTTCGCATTTTTTATTCAAATGTAGCTCCGTCCCGCGGTTTCACCCGCGTAAGTCCCGATCCCGTCGATCCCGTGTACATCGGAATATCGGGATAAAAATTAGCCTAGTTTATTCATTACAAACATACATATACACAAACACAAATCTTTCCTCATTCTATTATTAGTATAGTAATAGATGAATAGGTAACAAGATATAAAAAACCGGGTAAGTGCGACACTCGCGCACGAAGGGTTCCGTACCACTATGACATTTGGGTACGGAACCCTAAAATGATTTACATCCAATTTTTAAATTTGATGAAAAAAAAAGGAAAATAAAACTTTGGTACAAAGAAAATCTGAAACTTATAAGAAACTCTTTGGTAAGTGAAGGCAGACTGGTATATTTGACAGACAGGGCGGCCATTTTAAATTCCACGACCTACTCGATTTGCCTCTGACCAATCAGAAGCGATGTCAGATTGCAATAAAACTCCTTTGTAGTTTTTGTAAAACGTTTGTTGTATGGGAGCCCCTCTTAAATATTTGTTTTATTTTGGATTTAGTATTTGTTGTTGTAGCGGCAACCGAAATACATCTTCTGTGAAAAATTAAACCGTCTAGCTATTAAGGACAGACGGATAGACGGACAGCGAAGTAATAGGGTCCCGTTTTTACCCTTTGGGTACGAAACCCTAAAAAACGCTCAAAGTAGGAAAAACAAAAGGAGGAGAAATTCGCGTTTTAAATATATATTATTATCACAACATATTTATTTCGTAATAGACATAAATTACAATAAAATGCTTTAATAAAACAACAATAAAATTACGTACTATCAAAACTTATTAATCAATACAATAAACTAACATATTGTTCTAACTAATCAGTTCGAAGCAAGCTTTAAGCCCAATTCCGATCCCGCGACTTCCACTTCGGCGCTCCTTAGAGAAGTCTAATTATATACTAATTAAGGGGTCGTAGTAGGCCAGAACTGATTAATTATATTCTATAATTAATCGTACCGTTAATTGTAAAATGTATTTGGACCATCAGTTTTGAAAACAATACTTATTAAATTTGAGGATATTTACTAGGTCCTAATTGTTGTGAAAAAACGATTACATAAAATTTTCTCGATAGAATAAAATCATAAACTGTTAAAATTATTATTGTACAGTGTTAAACCTACCCAAAATAAATGCATTATTATTATTTATTTTATTATTATAAACGTCCCTTAAGTTTTACAAAAAAAATCGTTTTTATCAGTCAATATTTAACAAATCTTAGTTCACTTTGAAATTCAAAATTAATGTTTATAACGTGTAGGTAATTAGTAATTACCAATTGTTTGATTTTACGTACTAGCATCTTACGCCCTTCATTATCACATCTGAAATTCGTTAGCGCTATCCCTGTCACGCATTGGGGTTATATGGGCCCTTAAGTAACTACGCTAGTCGTTTAGTCCCTAATTAAGGGTATTGGTGAGGTCAAATACTACTCGATACTGTACTAAAATCGAAATAACATTTTTGGCACTTAGACCCATTTTAGGGTTTCGTAGTTAACAACAAGAAACCTATAAAGTTTCGTCAAGTCCGTCTGTCTGTCCGCGGCTTAGCTCAAAAAAGCTTGGTATTAAGAAGCTGTAACTTTGATTGTATACTACATATATACTACGCCGCCAAAGTGCTACAATAAAAATAAAATCAAAAATACTATTTTAGGGTTCCCCACGTTGAATAAGGGCTGATTTTTTATTTCTCGTTTTTTTATTTCCCACTCGTGTGTCGTTAGATAGGTCTTTTGAAATCATTAAATGCGTTTTGCAGAACTATTTTTTGTTCTAGGGCTCCGTTTTTGAAATATTGAGCTTTAAAGTGCCAATTTTAAGAGTCGTATGTACCCCCCTCAAACAGCTATAAATGATTATACTTGGACAGATCATTATGTATTCACGATAGAAGTACATTGTAATTAAGTTTAAAGGAAAATTATCACAGCTGAGCATTACATAAGGTTAATCAATTTCTAAGTTGTGACAACTTTTCCCAAGTTGGAATTCATATTATTTATGGAAACTACGAAACTCTACAGTGCGCGTAGTAAGTCACGCACTTGCCCATTTTTATGTAAAAGTTAGTCTTTTTTTAAGAGGATACTCTCCATTCTCTTTCTCCATACAAACGTAGTTTAAATTTTCCTCCCTGGATAAAGACATTAGAGCAAATATGTTTATGCCATAAAAGTTATATCTGTCATGCATGACTATGCATCTACCTTTTTATTTTTTTCATTTTATTATTTTTTTATTTTTTATTATTATTTTAATTAGAAAAAAAAAGGTAGATGCATTTTAATGACAGATATAGGTTTTATGGCACATTTACTCTAATGTCTTTATCCAGGGAGGAAAATTTAAACTACGTTTGTATGGAGAAAGAGAATGGAGACTATCCTCTTAAAAGAACACATTATAGACCGAGATGCGATCGTCGGTAACCCTAGCTCATCTATTACCAAGAGGATACTATAATGAGGGGGTCCATATTGGCTCACATAAAATTCTAAGTCATATTCTTTGTCTTACTATCGATTTGTGTTCATAATAATCACTCTTCATAATTTTACTTTTCATACTTTTTTTATTCAGACATTTTTATTACTAGGTACCATCGGAGCTCATAACAGTCATAACAGAACTCTGATGGTGGGTCCCGGGGCGGTTTGGGCGGTGTTGGGCGGGTTGTGTGTTTGTGGATGAGATAGTGTTTTAAGTAAATAATTTTTTTTATGTTTATTATTTTGTATATTATAACTTATTTGAACAGATAGACAGACAGACAGAGTTACTTTCGCTCTTGTAATGCTAGTAAGGTTTATTATAGCAAGTATGGATTATTGCTCCAGTTCCACTTTTCTTCAATAATATTATATATGCGACAATGTAAATCACATGATTACTGCAAAAAAAATATACAAAAAAAAAACCCCATGAGTTTCTTGTGTCTTCTTCTCATGTCATGGAGGTCGCGATCCGAAGACATAGTAGAGTAGATTAAATAAAAAAAAAAATGACATGTCAAAGAGATATCTTGCTAATATCCGAATGAATAAACGTACTTTGATTTTGATTTTTTTTTAGTGATCATAATTTTTTTATTCATACTGTTACTACCAAGAACATTTTAAAATCATAATTTTTTTTTCAGATTTTCTTTCTTCATAACATTCATGACCATATTGCTATAATTCATAATGTGTTACTAAGATTATTTATATTAATAAAGGCAACTGTAACAAAACTTATTTTATGAACTACCCCATTATCAAACTCTAACGGAAATTTTCGATTGTTTTTGACTTGTGTTCTGTCGATCTTCATAAAAACACTTATGATTAAGATACATCACGCTTTTTTTATGTATAGTATTAGGCGCTTTGGCGACCGCTGCCGCGGCACGCTCGCTACGCTCGCTCGCCAAAGCGCTGCGTGTAATCATGTTCTAACATAAACCTAACCTATCCGAGTCGGTGTGCTTCGTGTATTTTTTTCCAAGTTCGAGCACAACGTGCGTTAAGATAACAATAGTAGGCGAAACAAATGTATGAATTTAGACATTATAATTTTCAATAATTATGGATAAAAAACTTATAATTAAGAAATTTATTAAAACAAATTTTAGTAAAAACGAAATTCATAATAGTGATATTATGAATTTCAATGATTATGTATTTTAAATTTTATGTTTTAAAAAAATTATGAAGAATGATCATTATGATTTAAAATGGTATGTGAAACATTTTCGGACCTCCGATGTTAGGAGTTAAAAATTTATGTAAGACGATCCGTCCCCATAATGAGGAAATAGATTTAACTTTAAACGATCTATTTAAATATATTTGTAAGAGAATGTTTTTTTGTTAAGAAAAATATTTCTTGTTTATAAAATTATGTATTTGTTTTAAAAATATTCTGTAATGTTGTGTGCGTGGTTATACGTATCTATGTTTACTAAAGTAAGGTAACAGCTTCATATTACTAAACGTCAGAGCCTGTAAGTTAACGTATAATGCAAACTTAAGACTGGGCGAAGACAGCTTTTGTTTTGCATATTATCCGTGCCGTGCCGCAAAACAAAAGCTGTCATTCATAGAAAAAATTGATGAAAGTAGCTCGGGTCGGACACGGCCCAGTTCCGGCCCGGCCTAGTTAGTCCATTGAAATGTTAAATTTTTTTTGGGGTTAGTCCATTTGTCAGAGGACGCAATTTTATCTTTTAGATATAAAGGGGGGAGTTAGTTTTAAGTTAAAACCTAGTTTTTAGGGTTGTGGCTTTTGTCCCACGGCCGCCATCTTGGTAAAAGGGGTTCAAATGGTTTTTATGGTTTATTTGACGAACTATAGGTTTCACAAAAAAAATAACATTTTGTGTTGCAAATAAGATTATCTACAACTTTTGTCAAGTAACTTTTAGTCGTTGAACCGAAAATAAAAAAGTTATAATCGATAATCCACGAATATTTGAGAAAAAATCTATTGGTGATTTATGAACCGATTTTGATGATTCTTTTTTGAAGATATAAGTTCCAAGGTGGCTCCCATAAAAATTTGATGAGGATCTGACAAGGATCTTCGGAGTGATGAGCAGAATAGTTCCTCAGAAAGTAGTAAATTACTTACTTTTGGACTTTTACCAGTAGAATCAGACCTTGTGCTACTGGTTAGGGATTACTAAAGCACCAGTAACCACCTTCTCACCACAGGGGTCCTCTTCGCTTCGCTTATAACTTTTTTTATGTTTTGTTCTACGACTAAAAGTTACATAACAAAAGTTGTAGATAATCTTATTTGCCACACAAAACGTAAAAAAAAATTGTGAGACCTTTTCGTAAAAAAATCCATAAAAACTATCTGAACCCCTTTTTCCAAGATGGCGGCCGTGGGACAAGAGCCAACAAACTAGAATTTTACTTTAAAGAATAGAATTTTACCCTTGATGTCTAAAAAATAAATTTGCGTCCTCTGACAAATGCAACCCCAAATGTAACTTTTCAATTGACTAAGTATTAATAATCCTTAACGTGTTTTAAAACTCGGCATTTTGATATTTTCGACTATCATTTCGATAAGCAGATTCAAGTTCCTATTTGCAAATCGAGATCAAAGACAAATGAAATATGTTAACTGTTTCGAAATTAATAGCCGAACCGCACCCGCCGCACTAGTAATAATTATGACATACGGAGAACTAGAACAAAGAACGAGGGTCACCGACATAGTCAAACGATTAACTCTTTAAAGTGGCAGTGGGTAGGCCATATAGCACGAGAGCAGATGGTCGTTGGGGCCGAAAGGTTCTTGAATGGAGACCGCGGATCGAAAAGCGCAGCGATGGACGTCCACCAACGAGAAGGACGGACGACTTGGTTAAGGCCGCGGGTTCACGGTGGATGCAGGCCGCTTTTAACCGAAGCATCTGGAAATCTATGAGGGAGGCTTATGTCCAGCAGTAAACTTCTTACGGCTGAAATTATGATGATGATGATCATTATGACGTTCATATTCTGTTGCGTTTTTGGCCACAGAATACATAATAGTCGGTACATAATTTTATATTTTCCCCGGGTAGTAGTCACGTGATTTTTACTTATTATGAGTTCCAATCTTGTTAGTTAACAAAAAAAAGGTGGGTACATAATTTGACGTTACGGTGCGGTGCGGGTTCGATCTTCTGCAACGTCAGGAGCGGTATTACACTAAATTACACAAGATGACAATACTATTACGATTATATCGACACACTATTGCCATTTTATCGAGACTGTAACAAATTTGGTAGACTTCAATAGTATCGTAATGGTGTCTCAGTAGAATTGCAAATGTAACCATGGTAACCAACCTTCTCTGTCTGTCTGTCTGTCAAGTCAGTTAAAAATCCATCCTGTCATTAGAGTTTTGACAACTATCGAGACTGCATCAATGTCATCTCAGTGGTTTCTCAGTGGTGTCGCAGTGGTGTGTCGATAGACTAGTTAACATGGGAAACTGCCAAATGTGTCAAATACACGTCAAATATGACGATTAATATTCTATCGAAACACGATTGCGGAGCGTAATACCGACCCAGAACAACTTGCGCGGAAATACATCTCACGTGATGTCACATTTTAAATTGCATGCAACTGTCATCAAGTAAAATTTGCTTACGACGCTATGGATAGGTCTTCAAAAATGATATTGAAGTTTCTAATATCATTTTTTTTTCTAAACTGAATAGTTAGCGCGGAGGACACTTCCAAAGTGGTAAAATGTGTGTGTGTGTGTAACAAACAGTAAAACAGTCGACTTCGTTTGTAAAATTTGTATGGATAAAACAGTAGGTAGACTTTCCTTTTAAGACACCACGGTAGCCTGATCCGGATCGGTAAATGTCCTATGCCTGTAGTTATAGGTAACTGGATAATTGGACGACGCAATATCCATGATAGATTAGTATTGATTGACGTCGTTACGCGGGTGAAAACGCGGAACGCAGCTACTTGTACCTAGCTAGTTAGTTTCACTGGGCTTTTCCCCACTTAGCTGTTACTCGCGTATGCGTGTGCTGTATAGAAGAATATATCTATTTTTAACTATAAAATAAATGCTTGGTTTGTTTTTTTTAAAATTAGCAATTGTTTAATTGAAGGAAACGAGAAAAATGTAAAATTATTGATTTTGGTTGAGGAACCTTATTTTCTAAAAATTAGAGTCCTGCTATAAATGCTAACCTTTATTGTTAGGATTTATTTTGTTTAATAACTAAGAAATGTAAAACTATTAAAAATAAACACAAGAAATATGAAGTAAAAGGGCAATGATTAATTTTGTTCGGAGGTTGGCGTCTTTTTTTTTTTTTGCGCAGCCACCCAAATCTTTGCTAGTAATTCGTAGTATTACGTCTATAAATATGATATTTTAAACCTATAGTCCTCTAAGTGATATCGGGGCTGAGCTACAACAGTATGAAAATACTGTTTAAATGGTGATGATATCATCAAAGTAAGAGTAAAATAATACTTTATACCTATTGCAAAGTGTGTGTATGGGGTCCACTGGGTGTGTATGGGGTCCACTGGGGGGTGTGTATGGGGTCCACTTAAGATCTTTGGACCCAAGCCAACCTCACCTGCTAGCTTGTTGCACCTGCTGATGAACGGACGAGGCTCTGGCGCAGACTTTCCCTTCGGGGTTGGGAGGTCAGACGGCAGTCGCTCCCGTAAAAGTCAAAATCAGCCAAATCAATATGGAAAGTTGCAAAATAGTTTATGGCCACAGGGATAGGGCGCCGCCGCATAACAGCGCGCAGGAGCTTCGCCTGACTCCTGTGGTAAATGCACGAGGGCTACCGTGCCACGGGCGGGCACGGCCAAAGACGTTAGCCCCGAAACACCAGGTAAAACTCCGCTTCGCAACGTGGAACATTGGCACGCTAACCGGACGCGCGAGGGAGCTAGCCGACGTACTTTCCAGGCGGAAGGTGGCCGTGGCGTTCCTACAGGAGACTCGATGGAAAGGCAGCAGATCCCAGCTCATTGGGAATGGCTACAAGCTGATCTACACGGGTGCACCTGGTGGAGAGAACGGGTGGCTTTGGTGCTCGCTGAGGGGTTGCAGGACGATATCTTGGAGGTGAATCGCTTTACCGACCGACTTATGTGCGTGAAGGTGCTTATTGGGGGGTTCCTACTCACTTAGTAAGTGCTTACGCGCCACAGGTCGGTTGTAGCGACGCTGATAAGAGGTCGTTTTGGGATAGACTCGGCGAAGTCCTTGGGGCTATCCCGTTGTCACAGGGAATCGTTTTGGGTGGTGATCTGAACGGTCATGTGGGTGAGATGGGGGTGGAATTTGAACGTGTTCATGGAGGCTACGGGTATGGCAGTCGAAATGCGGAAGGGGAAGAAATCCTGCGTACGTTTGCCACTGCCGACCTGGCACTCGTGAACACATATTTCAAAAAGCAGCCGGACCACTTGATCACCTACAGGAGCGGGGGGCGCGCTACCCAAATCGATTTTCTAATCACTAGGAGACACCATATCGGAAACGTGGCCAACTGCAAAGTCATACCCGGTGAGAGTCTTACTGCCCAACACTGTATCCTTGTCATGGATCTCTGTGTAAAGACCAAATACAAACGACCGGAACCATGTCAGCGCCGAATCAGATGGTGGATGCTTGATGAAGTCAAGTCCCAGATGCTCGCCTCAGCAATCGGCGACAAATGTGCTAATGCTGAAGGCGAATCGGTGCACGTATACTGGGACAGGATTTAGGTGTCTATCACTGATTCTGCGCGGTCGGTCCTCGGTATGTCTAAGGGAGGACGCAAGTGTGACAAGGAAACTTGGTGGTGGAACGACACCACCAAGTTTCCTTCCTCCTTTCCACAGTCCAGAGGGAGACTAGGGTGAAGAAAACCCTCTTTAAAAAGTGGCAAGCGTCCAACTCTCCTGAAGATCGCGACGCGTACAGGTCTGCCAAACGTGCCACAAAGAGAGCAGTAGCCAGAGCCAGACGTGACCACTTACAGCCATTGTACGATAAGTTGGAAACGTCTGAGGGGCAGAAGCTTTTTTATAAGTTGGGACGTTCTAGGATCAAAGCGGCACAGGATATATCTAAGTGCCGCTGTGTAAAAGATCCTAATGGTAACCTGCTATGCGAGGACCTCGCGGTGAAGGAGAGGTGGCGCTCTTATTTCCACGAGCTGCTTAATAAGCAGTATAAAGAGGTGCAGCCACCGGAACTCTCTCCGATTCTAGGACTTGTGCCACTGATAACGCCTGAGGAGGTGCGCAAGGCTCTTCGCTGCATGAAGAATCGGAAAGCTGTCGGCGCCGATGGAGTCCCCATCGAAGTATGGAAGGCTATGGGTTCTCGTGGTGTGGGCATCTTAACCAACCTTTTTAACCGCATACTCGAGACCGGCAGAATCCCCGCCCAATGGAGACTGAGTGTTATCACTCCAGTGTTCAAGGGCAAGGGATCTGTGCAGGAGTGTGGAAGTTATTAATTTCCGATCCTGTGGTGCGAACTGCTGTTGGTGACACTAAATCTTTCCCCATTACAGTCGGAGTCCACCAAGGATCCGTCCTAAGTCCGTTCCTGTTTGGCGTAATACTGGATGCACTGTCCGTAATCATCCGAGATGCACACGAGCAGCTCCCGTGGATGATCATGTATGCCGATGATATTGCGCTAGCGGACTCGGATAAGGGACGGCTTGGAAGGCGTGTAAATGCGTGGAAAGAGTCGCTTGAGAACGGCGGTTTGCAACTCAACGTAGCGAAGACCGAATACTTGGCTAGCAATACCACAGATCCCACACCTGTCTGCATAGACGGTCACATGGTGGAGCGGACAGACCAGTTTAAGTACTTGGGATCTGTGCTTCACGAGTCCGGCGACATCGATTGCGACGTCAAGTCCCGCATTTCGGCAGCTTGGGCCAAGTGGCGAGAGGTAACTGGTGTCATCTGTGACCCGAAAATGCCGGTTAAACTGAAGGGACAGGTCTATAAAACGATCATGAGACCTGTCCTTTTGCATGGTAGTGAGGCGTGGCCATTGCTTGAGCGACACAAGCAGGAACTGCGTGTCACGGAGATGAAGATGCTGCGCTGGATGTGTGGAGTGACGCGATTAGACCGCGTCAGAAACTCCCGCATCAGGGGCAGCCTTCATGTCCGAGACATTGCAGACAAACTGCAAGAATGCCGCTTACAGTGGTACGGCCACTTTCTATGAAAGCCGGCTAGTTACGTGGGAAACAAATGTCTTGCTATGGCGCCTCCCGCCCGGCCGCGGCAAATTGGGAAGACCCAAGAAGTGCTGGCTTGACGTTGTAAGATCGGATGCGTGCGAATGGCCTCACTACACGGGATGCCGAAGATCGTGCGAAGTGGAGACGTAAAAGTAGGAAAGCGGACCTCGGTCTCGAGAGAGAGAAGGAACCGGGAACAACACTCGGATGATGATGATGATGCAAAGTGAACAGGACTACATGTTAGCCTAATATTTCGAATTTATTTGCACCTACTTTAAATAAATTCAGAAAAGTGTTACTGCATAACTCGATGATTTCCTACTTATGAAGTTGCGTATAACTCAGCCCCGATATTACTTACAGAGTTGCTGCCATAGTAAAAATTGTTTGTCAGGCATAGTTCTTTCAAAATAACCTTGTTTGATTCGTGGCCGCTAAACTTGAAAAAGACGCCACTTTTAATCATACCCCTTTCTATGGAATAAGTCCATCACGGCCAGAAGAGTCCATTGTGCTGCCTGAATGTGAGTTAATAAAAACACAAATCTATCTATTACTATTATAAAGCGGAAGAGTTTGTTTGTTTTTTTTTTTGTTTGTTTGTTTGTTTGAACGCACTAATCTCAGGAACCACTGGTCCGATTTGAAAAATTCTTTCGGTGTTGGATAGTCCATTTATTGAGGAAGGCTATAGGCCTTCCTCACGGGATCGGGACTTATGCGGGTGAAATTGTTTATAATTGAAATTTGTAAACTAATATCAAAAACGCTATACGACGTAATATCGCTTCCAATTATTATTACCATACTAAGTGGAAATAAGTGGCTATGTTGTTTGACGACCTCTGTGGCGCGTCGTGCGAGAGCGCTACTGCAATGCAGGAGGTTGCGGGTTCGATTCCCGCCGGGTGCAAGTATTTATGCTTATAGAATCAATATTTGCCAAGGGTGTCGGTTACTACGTTATCGTTTTCCTTCGTCGATATATACTTACATACATGCACAACTACATACATACCCACACACTAACAAACAAACATTAATGCAACATTATTCTTAATTAGGTTCACTTAATAGAAAAGTTTCATTTTAGTTCTTAGTTAGAAATAAAATAATCTCTAATTAGTTAAGTTAAATAGCTTAAAGTACCCTCCATAATTTGTTGTTCTTTTTCTTTTCTGTTTTCAATCGTAATTAAAATCAGGTCTCCCGCGATTCAGGTTATCCTTGTGCGGGGACCGAGGGTAACAGAATTTGTAAATAGGGTTTTATGGAAATAAACTTTTTATTTTTATTATTATTTTATTATTTGTGTCTGGTCTGGGTGTCCCTCTATCTATCTATACTTCTATACTAATATTATAAAGAGGTAACGTTGGTAACATGTATGTATGTATATTGGGGGTAATCTCCAAAACTACTGGAAAGATTTCAAAAATTCTTTCACCAATAGAAAGCAACATTCACCCTGAGTAACATAGGCTACTTTTGATCCTGATATTCCCACGGGATCGGCCAATTTGGCGCCGAGAATTGTAAAATACACCTGTTTGACAGTTCTTAATTCAAACCTAAGATTAGTCGACAAACGCCCTCTGCCGGGATAAAAAGTTAGTGTTCACTCCTCATTATCCAGTTACCTATAACTACAGGCATAGCGTCGTAAGCAAATTTTACTTGATGACTTGGATTTAGGTACTCCATTAATCTGTACCTATAGTCTATTTCTTAATCTCTGAACAAATCTGACATTTCGTAATGTCAAAACTTGAGATAATGTTGTCAGTTGTCACCCTCAAGATGGTAGTGATGGGTATATTCTGAAAACGCGGTTGAAAAGTGAACAATTCTAAAGATTAAATGAACTCTTTGAATTAAATAATGAAAATTGTCAATAATATATCGGAATCTAATTCTAAATGATGGGATTGCCGAAAAAGCAAGTTCTTGTGTTAGGAATATGTTCAATGTCATCTATTAATGTACAAAACACATTTTTTTTATTTTAAGTTCAAACACACACCAGTTCTGCAGTGTTGCGTGCACGAATTTTCGTAAGCCTGGCCGCATACGTACGTTTTCCGTAATCCGGATTCCTGAATGCTTCAAATCCATATAAAATGTCTTGATTACCGCACACGTTCGTTTTATTTCCCAACAGAAAATATTCCAAACGGAAAACATACTAACTGTAAACATTCCAAATGAAAAAAAAAACGAACGTCTGCGCTAGGGTCATTGAATACCGAGTCGATATTGCGTATTCGGAATACGTTTACGGAAATCGTACGTGTGCGCGGCTAGTCTAAAGGGACGAAAAAAAAGGTTTTCATTTTCCCCTTTCCTTTGCGATACTTTTGTGGTCGATTTGCTTGGTATTCTGCGTAAAACGAAACGCAACTAAGCAAAGTAATATTAGTATCACTGAACTTTTTGAAATACTTACAGTAGAAAATATCCTTTATACGAAAAAACATTTTTCCAAAACTTTATCCATCGCGACTCGTGACTACAACGTATATAGGACGTAACGTAAGTTTGTTTTTAATCTACCCGAATTTTCCTGATTAAAATCAACCTACCTCCTACTTAAATTTTCTTTATTAATTAAGTATATGATATTAAACATTGTGAAAAAATTATTGTGAAAAACTGTGTCACACAAATAATAACGGAAGATCATAAAATGTGTCATCTCGAACACCTTTTGGATAGCGCTCCGGATAAATTTGTAATTGATCTTCAAAGTGATTCCATCAGAGACAATAAAATCTTCATTAACTACATACCTAATCTACGTTGCATTATTTTTACCATGTAAAAGAATAAGAATTGATTTAACTTTGAACCACCACGCAGCGTGGTGAGAACGCCGTAATACGGTACGACGTCGCTCGTGCCGTGATACAGCGCGTGCCCAGTGCGCTGCGAACGCATTTTTCGCGGCGACGGCGACGACACTACGTTCGTGCAGTTGTGGCCGAGATCCGAATCCTAATTCTATGGGAATTTCGAGATCACTTTATGCCCTTATCTACGATTTTTTTATTCAAATAGATCAAGCAGTTAGTCTTTGATGAAACTTTTAATTGTAGGTAATATTAATTCGGAGAGTATATATATTGTATTGTAGCTAACTTATTTGAAATAAAGAAGTTGTGGAGAGCCTTGAAACTATAACTTGAGGGTATTTCATCATTTTTGCAATAAAGAATTCTGATTCCGATTCTATTTTGATTGAATGAACAGTTTAACTACATCACTATTTTTGTTTCATTAAAAACCGGCAACACCGAAAACGTCAAATTTGTTCTGAGAAGAATAAATAGACTTATAGTTCTTGCTACTATCTTACTATCTTGCTACTAGTAAGTTCTAGTTCTTGCTACTATCTTACTATCTTCTTACCTAGAAGATGGAAGGTAAGTCTTTATCATTCACTAGCTGACCCGACGTTGTCCTGTCGTTTAGTATAAAAAAATGGCTATCTATCTTCATACCAAAATTCATGAAAATCGGTTCAGCATTTTTTCTTTCATAAGAACCTTCTCCTGACAATAGCAAACACAACAAAAAAAGAATTATCGAAATCGGTCCAGCCGTTCACGCGTGATGTCGTGACAACGGAAAACGGGTTTCATTTTTATATACAGGGTGTCCGGAGACCAGTGGATATCCCTGCACGGGCGGCTTGCGGGGAAGGGTTGGCTGCCCAGAATACGTTTTTTTTTTCTATCTCAAACGGTTCGAGCTGTACGTCACTTTTTAGTAAAAATTGAAAAATGCCTACTTTTTGCACACTTTGCACATTTCGGGGCATCACGTCCACAGATTAAGCGATAGCATTGTTTTTTTATTCGCCATGTGTTCACTAATATTGATGTTTGTAAAACACGTTGAATTTTTTTTTATTACTATAGGCAGTAACTTACAGGATGTCCCCAAAGATAGATTTTTTTTTATAAACTTTACTTTCTGCTAAGTTTGAGCATCTGTGGTGTAAAAAAAATGTATGAAACCTGTCTGACCGACTATTGTAAAAAATTGCCTATTTCATAAGGATTCTAAAACAGTATTATACTAATAACTTTTTGTCATAAGTTACTAAGCTAGTGCTGTGAATGCACCGAAGGTACTATCTTACATGAAAAAGTTGAAACAAGTATTGTACAAAAAATGTCACTTATTAAGATTTAATATGTCATAATGTTACAGGAAATGCTCAAATTGTCCTCATGTTGCTCTTATACAGCTTAACCTTTTTATAAACGATCTCTTAAGGACACGATTATATTTTTTTTTTCTCCTATTTGTTGTGCCGCTTCGTGGACGCGTAGACGCAGGTCTTCAATTGTGGTTATGTTTTTTTTATGTACTTGTTCTTTTAAACACCCTCCGTAAAAAAAATCAAGTGGATTTAGATCAGGCGAACGTGGGGGCCACAATATTGGAACTAATCGGCCAATCCATCTTCTTGGATAACTTTCATTTAAATAGTTTCCCACTCGCACGGCATAATGTGCAGGACAGCCATCATTTTGAAGCCACATTCTTCGTCGGATCGCCAATGGCACCTCTTCGAGTAGTCTCGGAAGTTCGTTTTAGAGAAAGTGGAAATAGTTGGCCACGTTTAGGTTACCTTGCAATTCGAAAGGGCTAATAATTTGGCCATTTAATATACCGGTCCAATAGTTAATTTTAAATTGGTACTGTGATCGGTCTTCCCTGGCTAATTTTGGGTTGGTTAGCTGCCAGCTGTGCAAATTGTATAAGTTTAGGTAGCCATCTCTTTTGCACGTTGACTAATTGAACATTATGACGTGCGAGTGAGAAACTATTTAAATGAAAGTTATCCAAGAAGATGGATTGGCCGATTAGTTCCAATATTGTGGCCTCCACGTTCGCCTGATCTGAATCCACTTGATTTTTTTTACTGGGGGTGTTTAAAAGAACAAGTATACAAAAAAAACATAACCACAATTGAAGACCTGCGTCTACGCGTCCACGAAGCGGCACAACAAATAGGAGAAAAAAAATTATAATCGTGTCCTTAAGAGATCGTTTATAAAAAGGTTAAGGGCCTGTATAAGAGCAACAGGAGGACAATTTGAGCATTTCCTGTAACATTATGACATATTAAATCTTAATAAGTGACATTTTTTGTACAATACTTGTTTCAACTTTTTCATGTAAGATAGTACCTTCGGTGCATTCACAGCACTAGCTTAGTAACTTATGACAAAAAGTTATTAGTATAATACTGTTTTAGAATCCTTATGAAATAGGCAATTTTTTACAATAGTCTGTCAGACAGGTTTCATACATTTTTTTTACACCACAGATGCTCAAACTTAGCAGAAAGTAAAGTTTGTAAAAAAAAATCTATCTTTGGGGACATCCTGTAAGTTACTGCCTATAGTAATAAAAAAATACAAACATCAATATTAGTGAACACATGGCGAATAAAAAAACAATGCTGTCGCTTAATCTGTGGACGTGATGCCCCGAAATGTGCAAAAATGTAGGCATTTTTCAATTTTTGCTAAAAAGTGACGTACAGCTCGAACCGTTTGAGATAGAAAAAAAAACGTATTCTGGGCAGCCAACCCTTCCCCGCAAGCCGCCCGTGCAGGGATATCCACTGGTCTCCCGACACCCTATATATAGATAGATTATTAAAGAATCCTCTTTAATAAGCGGATTCTTATTAAATAATCCGGTAGAAGTCCAAAAAGTAGTTATTTACTGCATTCTGGGATGCTAACTTGCTCATCATTCCGAAAATACTCATCAGATCATTCACCTGTACCTAGTTCACCTAAAAGAACTAGATACAGGTTAATGGAGTATCTAAGTCCACCTTCTCATCAGTAAACTCCTTTGTGATTTGATTAGATCATCACCAAGATTTTATGGGACCAACTCGGGACTCTCACCTTACAAATAAAAAAAGAACGACCGAAATCTGACTTCATATGCCGAAGTAAGGCGCAGACATATCCACATATATACAAACAATATACGGGTCGAATTGAGAACGTCCTTCATAAATATCACATATTTGCCTTTGGGCTCTGAAATATAAAAATACATTTGGAGTAAGTTGTAGAAAGAGCATTACAACTCAGCAGTGTGCATCTTGAACTTTCTTTTAAAGATATTGAAACAAATAGAATCTTTAATAATGTCAGGTAGATCATGAAACAGGTTTACTCTATGTGGTTTTGTATTATTTGTTATTCGCGAAGTGTTTGGTTTTTACCGCATTTTTTATTTAAATATAGTCTGGTTATATTAAATAGTTCCGTTTTTAGGGTTCCGTAGCCAAATGGCAAAAAAAACGGAACCCTTATAGATTCGTCATGTCTGTCTGTCCGTCTGTCTGTCCGTCCGTCTGTCTGTCCGTCCGTCCGTATGTCACAGCCACTTTTCTCCGAAACTATAAGAGCTATACTGTTGAAACTTGGTAAGTAGATGTATTCGATGAACCGCATTAAGATTTTCACACGAAAATAGAAAAAAAAAACAATAAATTTTTAGGGTTTTTAACCTCCGTCTATTTAATAGATATACACAGATTTGTAAAGTTGACAATTTTTAAATACATAACCCCTTTACTTACAAACCAATCATAACTCTTTGCGCATTTGATAGCAGTTGATTAAGGTAAAATATTACTTACAAACACTAAATAAAGTTTACCACTTCGTAAACTTATCGTAAAGTAACGGTCAAATTAAACTTGAGGGTCAGGTTGCTTAAAACCATCGTAACTTTACGTTACTAAATGTTTTTGTCATTTACAAAAAAATTTAAAAAAATTACATTGATAATGACAAAAGTCTTTATTTCGACAGATAAATTACAGAAAATTATGAAAAATTGACAAAAAGAATGAACGATTTCGTTCAAAAATTATCCGAAACTGCAGTCTTGCCAGAATAAAATATGAAAACATTCGTATAGCTAGCAAGGCGTTATGTAGCGTTTGTAACTAAAGTTTTTTTGATGCAGTGAATAAAATGTATTATCGACATAGCTAACTAGCGGCTATATATTAAATAACGAGATTTTTGTAAGTAAGACCTTAAATGTTCGCTGTGAGTGTGCCATGAGGTCTACTTTACTATAAGTATAAATTACAATGTATTTATTAATTATTTAAATTATTACGATTAGTAGATAACTTTGAACATTGTCAAATATATTACTAAATTAGACTAGCAGCGGCCCGCGGCGATCTCGCGAGTATATCGAGATAAAAAGTGACCTATGTGTTAATCCGGATCTCCAGCAATCTGCTTACCAAGTTGAATCGCAATTGGTTAAGTCGTTTTTGCGTGAAAGAATAACAAAGTTACATACATACATAGTTGCAAACCTTCGCGTTTCTAATCTTAGCAGGTTAGGATATGTCAAAGTTTGCGAATTTGTGTATTATACAGTAAGATTAGGAAGGCACTTAGTTTTGGTCTATAATAATAAATAAATAAATAAATTCTGTGAACAACACACAGCGCCATCTAGCCCCGTGGTAAGCGACTAAGCTTGTGTTACGGTGACTAGACAACGGATATAATACTTATATTTATTTTTCTTTTGTAAATACATACATAATATACATAGAGGGACACCCAGACCAGACACAAATATTTATTTTATAAGCATAAATACTTGCACCCGGCGGGAATCGAACCCGCAACCTTCTGCATTGAAATCGCGCTTTCGCACGACGCGCCACAGAGGTCGTCAATACATAGTAATAGTAAATTCGCGTAAAATATTATTAAAAATAACTATAAATTCGCGTAAAATTATTAGTAATCGCGTTGCTTACGTGAGTTTTGGGGTACATACATAATTGAATTTAAAAATTAAAATATGTAAGGTTAAAATGTCAATGTTTAAAACATCGAAAATTAAAATATCGAACGGTCATAAAATCAAAAACTAAAATTACGAAAGTTTATATTTTCGAATAGGTAGTTAAAAATCAAAAGGTGCGCGGCGGATTCGGCAAAAGGCGGATTCGCATATTCTTACAAAAACAAGGTTTTATTTAATTGCGCTACAAAGAATATACAAAGAATAAAATATTTTTTTCCTACACAACTTTCACTATCAACTTAACGTCATTAACACATTACACAATTTCCATGTCACATTTTTTAGCATTGGATTCGAAAAAATTCTTATAACATTTAAAAAAACCCGGCCAAGTGCAATTGGGGACGGAACCCTAAAATGGTTTACAACAACTTTTATTCAAAGAAAATCTGAAACTTATAAGAAACTCTTTGGTCAGTGAAGGCAGACTAGTATATTTGACAGATAGGGCAGCCATTTTGAATTCCATGACCAACTCGATTTGACTCGACCAATCAGAAGCGACCTCACACCGTACTAGAATTCCCTTGTAGTTTTTGAAACACGTTTGTTGGGAGCCCCTTTTAAATAATTGTTTTATTTTGTTTTTAGTATTTGTTGTTGTAGCGGCAACCGAAATACATCTTCTGTGAAAATTTCAACCTTCTAGCTATTACGGTTCATGAGATACAGCCTGGTGACAGACGGACAGACGGACGGACGGACGGACAGCGAAGTCTCAATAATAGGGTCCCGTTTTTACCCTTTGGGTACGGAACCCTAAAAAGGTACAAAGGGGATTAGAAATAAATTGCCTTGCTCGTTGAAAATATACCTATTTATTTTATAAAAGTTTATCTAATATATAAAATTTCGTTTCAACTAATACTAAATGTTACTTAAACCATTTATATTAACATTATGCCTCGAAAAAAATCGCATTGATCTCCAAAATCACTGAAAAGCACTTTACACTCGCATAGCCTTACAAAAAAATCACTGTCGCGTAGCGTACGTAACTCTGACAATAAACGATTTTATCATCATACTTATAAGCATAACAAATAAAACGCATGACTGACTGACTGACTGACTGACTGACTGACTGATAGACAGCTTCTAGGCTAAACGGCTGGGTGTAGACTTGAAATTTGGAACATAGGTTTTTCAGGGGTTGAAAGTGAGCACTAAGAACGGATTTTTAGAAATTCTACCCCTAAGGACTAAGGACCCCCTTAGGGGTAGAATTTTTACAAATGGGGAAAAAGTTTGTATGCAACTTCGTAAGGGTTTGACCTAGAAACTTGAAATTTGACATAGATATTGATATGGGGTAGTAAGTAAATCTCTAAAGTTTATTTTTTCAAAATTCAACCCCTAAGAGTGTTTAATTGGGGATGAAAGTTTCTATGGGAATTTATTCAAAGAGATTTTGTTACTGTTTTCGGGGGTACGTACGGGGCTCTCTGATTGGTCGAAGTGAAATCCAGTAGGTCATGGAATCAAAATGGCTGCCCTGTCAAGAGCTGTTTGACAAATACTAGGTTGCCTTCCCTAACCAAGGAGTTTCTACTTTTTTACTAAGTTTCAGATTTTCTTCGTGGCCAAAGTTTTTTTTTTTTTAATTTTATTTCGAGTAGTGCGGTCGTAGCGTAGGGTGGGGCGTAGCGTAGCGTAGGGGGCGTAGGGTTAGAATCAAAGCTTCTTTTTGTTTGAATCGATTCAAGTGAATTTGATGTCGTGAGATTTTATTCAACCCCCTCCCCCATCCTCCAATCTCACGTGAGATTTTTCAAAATGTGGGTTTCTTACGTAAACGCGTTGGATTGTTATTGTAAAAAGAGAAAAAAAATTGCAGTAGTAGCCGGAGCAGTAAAATACAGCTCCGGTAGCAGAATTTTTTTTCAGTGTGTACAATCTGGATTAAATGGACCAAAATAGTATAATTTTTTTTTGTTTCAATCAGGAAAAAAATTGCGTGATATTTGCCGAGACCCTCCCTCTCACCAACGTAAGATTAGATGAGATTTGACTCGACCCACTCCCCCCCTTAAACATCTCACGTAATTTATGAACGCCCCCTTGTAAACCACGGAACCCGAAGGAATCGGAACTAACCGAAGCCCGATGGATTTCGGGTTACGCCTTATCATAATCCTCATAACTACCTACCTTCGCTTTTAAGGGCCCTATTCTGAAAAACTGAAAATCCATGTCGGGCGCATCGAAAATTGTTGATTATTTCATGACGGAATGTCGTAGAACTTTTTTTTGTGTACAGATTGTAGGCGACATTGTTTCCGATATTTTATTGCAGTTTCCATACAAATATGTCGAAACGTATTGAAGCCTATCGACATTTTAGCCAAATCAGACATTTTTTGTCTAAAATTTGGATAGGCTTTGCACCAATAGGAGGTTCTTGTCTTAAAACTACACCAAAATGTAGGAAACAATGTCACCTACAATCTGTGCACAAAAAAAAGTTCTACGACATTCCGTCATGAAATAATCAACAATTTTCGATGAGCCCGACAGGGATTTTCAGTTTCAAAGTCGTTGGCGTTGATACTCCTCTTAAGAAACGAGTAGTCTATGACCAATACTTTCCGAGATATAATCATTTTAAGTTTGACAGCTGTCATCCGAAATGAAGAACTCAATGAGCTCTATCACTTTTGCAAAGTAAGTAGTAGTCTAGAATCAATACTTTCCGAGAAATAAGCATTTTAAGTTTGACAGCTGTCATCCGAAATGAGAACATCGAATAATTAATAATTATTTAATTTAATTCATTATTTATTATTTTATATTTCATTAAATAATTAGTTTCAGATTTAATTTTTAATTTAAAATGATTAATAAAACAGCTGCCAACATTTTTTAATTTTAATTTGTTTCTGATTCGATCTTCTTAAGTTTCGGTTTCGAACTTTTCACCGTCTTTTGTTTTTATCTCGATTGTGGTCCCAGTTGACCACTATCAAATTTAGGGGGGAGGGGGGGGGGGGGAGTTTGGTGGAGGGTTAGACAAACTTGGTGGGCGTGTAGCTGGACCTATTTGTAAAATACAATTTGAAGGAAAAAAACCCTAACTCTTCACATTTTTTTTTAAAGATTATTTTTGTGATTTTTTATTTTTTTCCCAAATTTTACCTCTTTACCCTTACAACTTTTTTTTGAACATGTTTTCGCTTAAACTTTTTATTCGATTTTGGTCCCAGATGTATCCTTGATCTATCGAAGACATTGTTAATCCAAAATAATGACAAAATAATTAGTTATGGGCTCTCAAATTTAAGAAAATAAAAAAATGTTGCCCAAAAGGTCAACTAAACATCATTCTAAAAAAAAACTAATAGTGATCGAGGAGTTCAAATACTCTTAAAAACTGCTCTTGACATCCCTTATTACAACGGTGTATTCCATGTAGCATAAAAATCCACCAACTTGTCAAAAATAAGGCTTATGGGGAAAATGGAGTGAAAATTCAAAGGAAAAAATACACATTTTTATTTTGTTTAATTACGAATTTTGTTCAAAAACATCTCCCATTGTTCCAATACATAATGTGCGCGACAGGTGGAGCCCATGAAACGGGGCCAAGTCATCTAATCCACGAGTTTGTGAACTCTCTAGTTCTAATAAGGGATGTCAAGAGCAGTTTTTAAGAGTATTTGAACTCCTCGATCACTGTTAGTTTTTTTTTTAGAATGATGTTTAGTTGACCTTTCGGGCAACATTTTTTTATTTTCTTAACTTTGAGAGCCCATAACTAATTATTTTGTCATTATTTTGGATTAACAATGCCTTCGATAGATCAAGGATACATCTGGGACCAAAATCGAATAAAAAGTTTAAGCGAAAACATGTTCAAAAAAAAGTTGTAAGGGTAAAGAGGTAAAATTTGGGAAAAAAATAAAAAATCACAAAAATAATCTTTAAAAAAAAATGTGAAGAGTTAGGGTTTTTTCCTTCAAATTGTATTTTACAAATAGGTCCAGCTACACGCCCACCAAGTTTGTCTAACCCTCCACCAAACACCCTGTATATTACTTAACTCTATGCTGAATTGGTTGTTCGGAAACTCTTTTTCCAAAATGTTTTGAATAAAGGATAGAAAAATGTATGGGAAAATTGAGTGGATATCTGCTAAATAATTGATTGATTTTTCGTTTAAAATAGAACAAAACTGTAAAGGTGAATGTGTTGTATATACTTTTGTCTTCAAATTTAACAAAAACAAATGAATATAGACGAGGAAGTAGCCAAGATATTTCTAAACCAAGAAAGGTCGATTTCTATGATTTTCGTCAGAGTTAAAGACTGATTTTTTTCAAAAATTTAGTATTTATTTAGAAAAATTCAACGGTGAATGTGTAGACGAATCTATTAAGCAATCACTTTTGTTTTGTAGCGTCCGTTTAATGAAGGAAAACCTTTTATTTTCTTAAGCCGTAGGTGTCTATTCTTGCGTTTCTTGGAGACGAACTTCTTAATTTAAAACAAATCTACCGATTTCAAATTTTGCTATCAAATAAAAAATTGCATTTTGAAAACCACGGAACCGGGTGGAATTAGAACTATCCGTAGCCCGACGGGTTTCGGGTTCCCACCTAGTCATTATAATAAAACACAAATCATCATAATTAACAAAGTTCAAATTAAATCAAAGACATTGTTCATAATCTACAAAGTTCAAACGAATTCAAACACTTTCTTTGGCTCGTAAACACGAATATGGATGCTTTCCCAATACCGTGAAAATTTAAGCGCAACAAGTGAGCTACAGTTTCAACTTCACCTTATTTCCGTATCGTAATACGCGACAACTCCTCTAGAAAAAGTACAAAGGACAAAGAGAACTTGCCGATTTACAAAGTTTCGTCTATCACGCAGTTTATGGAACAAGCTTTGCCAATTAACTTCTTATTAGTTGTACAATATTGCCGATTTAAGTTTCAAAATGATAAAATATTTTTACACTTTAGCGGCAGAAAATAATGACAAAAAATGATTAATAGATATGTGATGATCTAAAAACTTAATTATTTTTTAAGTTAAATCAAATAAAATCAAAGTACGTTTATTAATTCGGATATTAGCAAGATATCTCTTAGATATGTCAGTTTTTATATCTAATCTACTGTGTCTTCGGATCGCGACCTCCAATGAGAAGAAGACACAAGAAACTCATGGGGTTTTTTTGTATTTTTTTTTGCAGTAATCATGTGATTTACTTTGTCGCATAAAATCATCATCATAAAAAAAAAAAAAAAATCCTCAGAAAATAAGGCGCTGCAATACAACGGGGCAATGCAGCGTTCTGGCCACTTTTCACTGCACCAAGGGTTTCACTGTTTAAATTTAGTTTAGTTTTATTTTAATAAGTTTTAGTTTTAATTTTAGTTAAGTTTTTATTAGATAAGGTTTGTTCAATAAATAAATAGTAGGTAATTAACATTTCAATTTTTTTTAAAATTTCATAAAAAATAAAATAATACATAAGTACCTAGAATACCTACGCAAATATTTATTAAAAAAAAAGAGATATAGTTAAAAAAAATGGGTTGGGAGTGTAAAAACAAGGAATGGCACAATTGCAAATTGAAAAATAAATATATTTTTCAAAAATTGACTAAGTAGTTAAAAATTTCTGAGAATAAAAAAAAATAATTAAATTAAAATTGGGGGTTTGATTGTCAACGCAATATTAATAATTTATTAAAAATTTTAACTTACGCCATGGCCTCCATCATGGTAACTATCATTATTGCAACGGCGACCGCGACCGGATTTAACTACTCGGATCGGAATAGCCGACCTTCCCGGAGCCTGCCAGCAAGTGCTGTGCGTTAGGATGCAACTATCTCTCCCGGACACTACCTCACACCCCTCCCTGCCTTGTTCCCCCTTTATATGCTCTAAGTACTTTGCCGTAGTTACCTGTGCATTGAAAGCTGTCCCGTTCAGAAACTATACATAGCCTCCTCTAACGCACGATGGATCTACTCTTCTGCCTAATTAAATACACATACACTAGAAATCTTATATCGGCATTCGCACGGAAGCACCTTTGCTTTACATAGTTTTATCAAAGTATAAGGTATACCATGCACAACCAATCAACTATGTAAACCTTCCCTAACTCGTAGTTTAGAAAAACGTTTTCTAAATCTACTCGAAATAATGACAAATTTCTGTAGATAGATTTATATCAAAATTGATTGAAGGGGTCAAAAGAGTACTCAAATACTTAATTCATTAAATAAGATGTATCAGATACATGATCATTTTGAAACGTCTTAAAATTAGGAATTTAGTGTGGTTTAGGTAACTCCTTATAGGAAGACTTTTAAACCTCGTGATGCTATGCACCACATAATTTTGATGTATATTTTACTTTAGATATTATTATGTATATAAGGAGTGACAGTGATAAATACATAAAAGAGAGAGACAATCATAGTTACGCAAGCACGGCACAACCCGAGCGCTATGCAATGGACCAATACTAGATGCTACACAGTAAAACAAGCTCTTGCACGATTCCTACTTGCAGTAATGGTTGATGCGCCCGACACGCCCACCTGGATTACAAACTCCCTTCCGATAACTTTACTTAATTAATCAATATAAAATATATTAATATTTTTAATTGAGCGATGTTGGTCTAGTGGTTGATACCCCGAATTTCATACCGAAAGTCATGCGTTCGCATAGAGGCCGACCGCACAGTGCTACTGTCTTTTCCCTAGAGAAAACTGTTATGCGCGTTATTAACAACGCTCTTATGGTGAAGGAAAACATTGTGAGGAAACCGAGGGCTTAAAGTCCCGGAAAAAGGCCTAGTTATAGGGCTGGTTACTTAAACTTAAATACCTACATATACAATTCAATGTCCTGACTGATTAACTAACTGACTAAACTATATATCAATGCAGACCCCAAACTGCTGGTCTTAGAGACATGAAATTTTGAGAGTGTGTTCTTTGTGGTGTGTAGGAAAGAAAGGGTATTATGAAAATCCAGGGGCATCAGGATGTCACAAGATTGATCGCCGACGCGAGACGCGATTACAGTTCTCACGTCAACATGGATCGAATTCATCATTTAACAATTTAAAAGTGTAAATGAGAGTGAACTAGAAATTAGAAATCATTTAAACGGCATTTAAATGATCGGCTTTAATAATCAGGATTAGGATCGGATTAGGATAGGATTAGAATGATTTCGCCTCATACTGTATGTGTATTGTGTACCTATTTTCATGCGTGTCGATAAAAATAATAAAAAGGTTTAATACAAAATAAGACCGGGAGAGTGGGAGCGGGGCTTTCACTCCCTTTCCTTGGAATTTCAATAAAGTTAAGCTCTAAGTTGATTTTAAAATTTATTAAGTCAGTCAATCAGTTAGGAATTTTATTTGTTTAGATCTATTATTATAAAGCGGAAGAGTTTGTTCGTTTGTTTCAACACGCTAATCTCAGGAACCGCTGGACCGATTTGTAAAATACTTTCAGTGTTGGATAATACTTTCAGTGTTGGATAGTCCATTTATTGCTACTTTTAATCCCGATATTCCCACGGGATCTGGAAACGGAAATCGCGGGACGCAGCTAGTGTTTAGATAAAAGGCATGTTTTCTAACAGCAAAACCTTAAATTTAACGCACTAAATGAATCTATGTTTGTAATCGTGGCCCAAAATGAAGAAATAATAGTTGGAGAACAGTCCGCAAAATTTTGTACCGACTTTAATACCGCGACAAAAATAACGTAAATAAGTATAAAAAAACTGCACTCCGGGAGTGCCGACAAAAAAAAATCAAAAATCAATAATTCATTTATTCATTTAGAACGTATATTATACACACATACGTTCGTTTTGAAACGTCGAGATTTTATTTTACTGTGGTTTCGGAACGCGCCCTCCGATGAGAAGAAACCACAAGAAACTCATGGGGTTTTTTTTCAATTATTTTTTTATCATGTTTTATATTACAATAGTCACAATACATACATTGACATAAGTCAAAACTTATCGCTGCCATAGTGTGTGCTATATTTATGCCTGTGCACACACTATACAAACATGCATATATGCACACACTATAGCTGCGTCTCGGTAACGGTGTCGCGAGTCTGGATATTTTATATCGTCTAAAAATATGCGTACCGCGCTAAAAGAAGTTTACACTTCAAAACCTAACCTACCAAAAGTGCCACCGACTTATCTGTTATTTTATCTGAAGTCGAGCCGACAAACTACAATCTGGATTTTTGGTATATATGTCAATAGAACTTTTAAGTTCGTAATGAGCCTGATTGATAGGGAATTACAGATATAGGGGGTGAAACGGGGGAATGAAAATTATACGGCAAACAAAATCCCTATATTTCCGAGTGGGTATTAAATGAAAATCCGTAACGTCAGAATCAATAATAGGATACTATAGAACTAATCTGATAATGGACCTGGAAAGTATCGCTGCGCTGACATGGATTTCATAAATACAATAACCCTTTTAAAATTCGCACGATTTGTTAATATAGTTACATTTTTCCGGTTCATATTGGTCCTGGTCAGTCCCCTCGCGACCAAGACCGCATAATAACATGGTTGAAACGTCGAGGTAAGAAAATAAATAATAATACGCGATTAAGACCCGGGAAAATGTAACTATTTAGTAACACTGGTAAGAGTAAATTGTATTCGCGTAACTACGTTTACTACTAAGTGAGCTATTTTGGACTGCAGTCTTTTGAGTGTAACACAACATAGTGTAACATATAATGATATACTATAATCACCTTGCCACAGGGACATAAAGGAGATTGCTAATAATTTTATTGGCATTGGCATAGGCATCCGTCGCTATTTTTTTTTTTCTATCCCATGTCGCATAACGAGATTGGACCTATGTATTTCGACATAGGACACATTAACTAACAAAAGTGTCACATTTCAAAGATATGGGCCAATAAAGTTTTGATTTTAAATCATTAAAAGTTATTAATTGCAAGAACGACAAGTCCGTCTTCTGGCGCTGTCGTACACTTAATTCCGCCACTTCTTGGTCTACATTTAAAAATTCAGCCATCTCCCGCTGTGTTCGCCTTTGACTTCGAAGCACCACGACTTGAGCAACTTAAACTGCAGTTAGGACACTGTGTTTCGTTTTTGGGATCCGAAAATAATTTCAGTTAATACAAAATAATCAAAGAAATAACGATAGTTGCATGACAATTGGAAAATCGACTTTTTAACTTGTGCGTTATTTTTTCTTACAATAATTTTACTAACAGATATTGTTTTCAGCCTACTCTCTAAAAAAAATTTTTTAACCATTAATGTCGCAAAATGTAGCCAGTATATTAATTTACAAATGCACCAATTATTTACAAAATCAGTTCCCGAAAAAAACGATAATATGTCCAAAGTCCAAAAATTATCAACTTTGGGCCACTTTCCGTGCCAGTGAGTGAATATTAGAAAACTATTTTTTTTTAAACCTACAAATTTATTCACATTTGTCATTTTATAACTAGTCCAAAAAACTTGTAATTTAGAAGCGCATAAGACAATAAATAAATAATTCTAGAAAAACTAACGACAAAAGAATTAGGTAGGTACCTATTTCAGTTTTTGTGATTTTCGAACCTTTCCAAACAGTGAACTTTATATTTTTTCTTCGGTGTATATATTTGGCCCGGGGTTACTTCTAGTCAATTGATCAGCATGACTACGTCAATCCTCGGGTCAGTAAAAATGTCTGGTGCCGAGTGCCCTGGGAATACTATTTGTCGGGTAAATAGTAATGCTAAGTGCTAAGTCCAAATTTGACAGTCTGTTACGGCGGAACTTTCCGAAAGTAAAAAAAGTGCGAGTCGGCCTCGCGCACGAAGGGTTCCGTAGCATTATCCATACAACAGATTTTGTTTTGAAAGGTAAATTGCGGTTTATGAAGTATTAAAAAAAAACTACTTACTAGATCTCGTTCAAACCAATTTTCGGTGGAAGTTTACATGATAATGTACATCATATATTTTTTTTAGTTTTATCATTCTCTTATTTTAGAAGTTACAGGGGACACACACATTTTACCACTTTGGAACCCTCTCCAGCGCAAATTATTCAGTTTAGAAATATATTAGAAACCTCAATATCATTTTTGAAAACCTATCCATAGATACCCCACACGTATAGGTTAGATTAAAAAAAAATGAGTTTCAGTTATAAGTATGGGGAACCCAAAAAGTATATTGTTTTTTTTTTCTGAAAAATCTTAATGCGGTTCACCGAATACATCTACTTAAAAAGTTTCAACAGTATAGCTCTTATAGTTTCGGAAAAAAGTGGCCGTGACATACGGACGGACGGACAGACAGACAGACATGACGAATCTATAAGGGTTCCGTTTTTTGCTATTTAGCTACGGAACCCTAAAAACTCATTTTCAGTGCTAAAGAGGGGGCGGTAATTTTCCCATCTGATACTGATAGGTGTGGCAATAATAATTCAAACACATATGTAGTTCTAAAAACAATTAAATCTTTAAGAGGATAGTCTCCATTTTCATTTCATCATTTTTTATTATTATTTTAATTAGAAAAAAAAAATAGGTAGATGCATAGTCATGACAGATATAAGTTTTATGGCATAAACATATTTGCTCTAATGTCTTTACCCAGGGAGGAAAATGTAAACTACGTTTGTATGGAGAAAGAGAATGGAGACTATCGTCTTAAATACCTACCTATAATTGACTTAGATAGTTTGGAGGTTATTCACAGTTTGTAAGGTATAATAATATAGATTTCATATATCCACGGATTCCACCGTTTGCATACGGCATCAATAAAGTAACAAAAGCTATAGTTCAGTTATTGTAAACATTTTAGATGCGTTATGCACGATACATGATTACCGATTAGAATTTAT
Organism: Idaea biselata; assembly: GCA_958496205.1. Classification (NCBI taxonomy): domain Eukaryota; kingdom Metazoa; phylum Arthropoda; class Insecta; order Lepidoptera; family Geometridae; genus Idaea; species Idaea biselata. Next base: position 30,779,696 of record OY292394.1, on the reverse strand, counting down.
TTATTTTATGTGCGTTATATTTTGAAAGAAAGAAAGAAAATTGATTTATTCAGACAAGCACACAACTACATAACAATAAAAAAAATTATAAAAGTAAATAACTGGATACAATAAAGGTAAATAACAAAACATAGGTACGTAGAGAGTAGTGCGCTGCCCGAATAGGCGCAGCCTCAGCATAATGCTGCTGCTAGTATAAAATAACATAGCAGCAGCGCTGGTCTTCCGACTGCACCCACCTTTCTTCTCGGCCCTCCTAACAAACAAAAACAAAACCAAAAAAAAAGAACTTAATATCAAATAAAACAAAAAAAAGAATTAAATATAGGAATAAGGACGAAAAACAACAGAACTCAAAGGATACATACACACACACACAATAAATATACCTACCTATACATAAATTACTAATTGAACCAAAAAATAATAAAAAGAGATAATATTACTAAAAAATAATAAGGACACACACGACACAACCACATCACAGTTTATGATTTTTGTGACCTGACACTGGCTACTTTGCAACCGGCAAAAGAAATTAAAAAAATTAAAAAAGAGAAAACTGTGACGTGAAGGTGACATGTCACACAGTCAGACCATGCTCGCATTGCTCGATAAGTTTGAGGTTATAATGGGGAAAAGTGCATTTTATTGTGAATAGAAGGACGATAAATGACGAAAAAAGCGATCCAACCAGCCATCGAAGCTACGCCCCACCATCCCTGCAGCAAACTACCATATTTAAGCCAGTCGTGCACAGCCTAACGGTATGTATTTTCCGTATCGGCCTTTTGTTTTTCAAGAAGGAAACATTTAAATTGTTTCCTAAATTGCACGACTGTTTTAAGAGCACGCATAGGCGGTGGAAGGTCGTTCCAGCAGCGGGTGGCGGCGAATCTAAAACAGCCTCGAAAAGCTGCCGAATGATGACGTGGCCATTTACATACCGCTGTGAAGGAGCGCCCCGAAAACAACCTGCAGTCATCCGACCACACAAGTTTATCGTGTAGGTATGTAGGTCTATTGTATTTGATAACTCCAAAAAGTAAGCAGGCCAGATGTAATTGCCGACGTCCCTCCATCTTAAGTACATTATTTTCACTAAGATAAGGCGTGACATGAGCACGGGGTGGCACAAAGAAACAATACCTAGCGCAAGCATTCTGTACACGTTGCACCAGATCCTTAGTACGTTGCAAAAGGCAGGGCCCCCATACGGTGTCACAATAATTTAGTTTTGATAAAACCAAAGACTCACATACCAGTATCCTCAGCTCAGTGTTAAGATATTGCCTGATTTTATATAAGACCTTTAGTCGATAGAAACAATTTCTCACACATTCATTAATGTGAGATTCAAATTTTAAATTACTGTCCATTTTCAAACCCAAGTTTCTGGCCTCAGTAACTCTCTCGATTGGAATGTGGTTAATTTTAAGGTTGCAATGTGATTCACTAATTTTTTGTACAGCTACTCGTGAACCGATAACCAAATACTTGGATTTTTTTGGGTTAAGTACCAGGCCATTAGCCATGCACCACCGATAGATGGAGGTCAAATCACTGTTGATCTTTTCAGCTGCCATGGGAGTCTCAGAAGGCCTGAAGGAGTAGTAGAGCTGTAGATCATCAGCATAAGTATGATAGCTGCAGTGAGTTAACACATTTGTGAGGTCGGCACAATACAAGATGAAGAGGAGAGGTCCCAAAATGGAGCCCTGTGGTACACCGCGAGACACTACCTGTGGAGCTGATTTAACCTTGGAGCCATCCAATCCGGTGAGTTCAACATATTGCTGCCTGCAACTCAAATAGCTATGAAACCACCTCAGTGCTATATCATTCAAACCATAATATGCCAACTTGGATAACAGCAATGTAGTGTTTATGCAGTCGAATGCTCGGGAGAAGTCTAATAGGACCAGAAAACTAACCTGCCCCTGGTCCTGTGCACCAAGCAAGTTATCAACAACATACGCCAGAGCTGTGGCTGTACTGTGCCACTTACGGAAACCCGATTGCAATCTTGGCAGCATGAGGTTATCTTCAACAAACTTTGTCAACTGCATACAAACTATACGCTCCAGAATCTTCGATAAGCATGATAATAGACTAATGGGTCGAAGGTCTTGCACCGATGCAGGCTGCCCAATCTTGGGAATTGGCTTGACCACTGCTGTCCTCCAAATAAGAGGAAAGACTCCACAAGACATATACCTATTTATAACCTCAGTTATGGCACCTAACGACTGCGGAAGAGTGAGCAACAACATTTCCAGAGAAATACCATCCACGCCCATTGCATTGGACTTTAAGTTGTTTATCAGTTTAAAAACCAAATCTTCACTTACAGGTTCAAGAGAGAAAACAGCAGAACTATGCCGATGAAATTCGTAGTACGAGAGCTGAGAGATTGTAACATCATCCCCCCCTGGCACGTTGAGGAAGTGTGAATTGATAACATCAGGATCATCGAACTGTGGAGGCAAATCTGATTTATTGATATTATGAGGAGAAATGATTTTCTTCAATTTTTTCCAAAGTGATTTTGGGTTTCTGCTGTTATTCGTTATATTATTTGAGAAGAAACACCTCTTCTCACTCTCAATAGCCCCTAGTACCAAATGTTTCATGTCCAGGTAACAAGCCTTAGTTCCCTGAGTTTGAGACTGCCTAAAACGAGCATGGTATTTATCCCGAATGCGTATCATTTCCCTCACTGTATCTGTGATCCAGGGGTGAGGTGGGTGGGAAAATTTCCTAGTCCTTTTTGGCGCATGTACCTCAAACAGAGTCAAAATATGGCAATTCAGCCAGGCAACCATCTCATTCACGTCAAGGACAGAAATGGCCTCCCAACTGATACAATCCAGATCCCTTTCCCAATAGCACGGATTAATACTATGTATAGGTCGATAAGTAATCCAACGGGGAGATGGTTTAGGGCACTTCATTTTGAATTCAGCCGACACCATCGCATGGTGGCCCAAGTCCGGACTGTATTTAACATTAAATTGATAGGTGCACAATCTGCTCATATCAGATCAATTAATGTATGGGTATCTGTGTGATGAGTCGGCTCAGAAACAAGTTGTTTAAGGTTAAAAAGTTCTAGAAATTGAGTAAGCTTAACAAAATTTCCGTCTGGCTTGAGAATATTTATGTTAAAATCACCCACCAGGATAACATTATCACACTGAGAAAAAGATCCCACAGATTCCGTCAGAGCTTCTAAAAAAGTAGTCACATTCACCCACTGCGGCCAATAAGCTGTCCCAATGGCGACTAATCTATTGTTTAGTTTTACGCGAAGCCACAACTGCTCAACAGACTGATGTAAAACTGGGTGTGACAACTTTGAAACTCGTAAGCCCTTAAGAATGAAAAACCCCACCCCCCCACCCCAGCCCCTACGAATATTATTAGGTCTAGGTAGTAAAAGAAACCTATAACCCGGGACGCAAGGCACTTTATCCTCGCACCCATCTCTAATGAATGTCTCATTTATAGCCATTAAGTCAGGTTGCACCTCGCTCATAGCAACCACAAACTCTTCCTGTCCAGTATTAAGCGAACCAGCATTAAACAAACCAACTTTAAAATTTTTGAACCTAATCATTGAGCAAGTATAATAATATAATGCAATTCACATAAAATATTAAATAATATGATACTAATACTAATAATAAGATATAAAATAGTTCTAAATGTGTACATAATACTGTAAGATAAAAAATCAATGTAATAATTCTGGACCAATAACATAAAAGTGTACTGTAATACAAAAAATAAATAACGTTATAACTCTGGTTCAACCCCAATACAATAGCCGTACATCCAAAGATAGAGCTAGAAGTGACTACATTAGCCATAATCACTAAACAAAATGTAAAATGATTAAAAGTGATTGACAAATTAATGGTTTTAATTTTAGCATGCGCACAACTACTCTCTGCGAAGTCCAATAAATTAAACATAAAAAGAGAAAAGGAAATGATTAAACTAAGGTGTAATTCCAAACTAAAGTAACTAAATCCACATACATACAGACACATACAGACACACATCAGTTTATTTATAAAAAATGTTTTTCAGTAGACTCCGATGTCCGAGCAATTTGAAAAACACGCTCAAGATCGGCGATGGATCTGAGACGAATGCTCGGTTTCCCCTCTGCCTGCCTAGCAAAGATATGGCCACGAGACGTCCAGACGAATCTCCACTGACGCTCCCGGCCTACCTCCCGAGCACGATGAAACAGCTGGCGGTTAGGACGCGTCAACCTCTCGTTAATGAAGATCCGTCCCCGTCTCTCGGGTCCCTGCTTATCGTGGTCCGAAGTAGACGCAGACGCAGCAAGAGTCCGGCGGACTCGCGCAGCCCGAAGCAGCTCATCGCGCAGTCCGCGACGCGCCAGACGCACCACCAAACGACGCGGACGCTCGCCCGCAGCCGGCGGCGCACCGACACGCTCCGCGAAGACAATATCGCGCTCCTCGAGGGCCACACCAAGCCGCGACGCGAGAACTGTGACAGAATGCACAGTGTTCTCCCCCTTCTCCTCCGGCAGATGACCAACCTCAAGGTCAGAAAGGAGTGCGTCCTGGTCACGTTCCCCCAGCTCCCGCCGCAAATCGGCGACCATTTCCTCCAGGTCCGTGACCCGGCCCTCCGGGTCAGGCACCGACTCCGCTGCCCCCCGCTTCTCGAGTGCCTCCATTCGCTGCTCCAGACTACTGACTCGGCCGCCAAACCCTGCGACGGTGGCGCGGAGCTCACCCACCTCAGCACGGAGTCCACGCATCTCCAGCGTCAGATTATTAATGGCAGCCAAAATATCCTTGTGCCCTGCAGCACAGCGGACGGGGGACTCATCTTCTGGGGGCGTAACGGATACCAACGAAGGCGTAGTAGCGGCACCAGCACCAGGAGCAGGCGACAAAGAATCACCCCCGGCCCTAACAGGAGTGCAGCCACTGCCCGCCTTCTTCTTCCTCTTCCTACAGTCTGGACAGGACCAATCCTTGCCAACCACCGCCGCCTCAGCCAGCGAGACGCACGCCTTGTGAAAAAGCAAGGCGCAGCTGCCGCAGGCGGCGACGCTTCGCGAAGACGACCCCATAAATTGTCCACACGCCGAACATTTGGCCATAATTTAAACCTCTAGGAGCCCAAACAGCAAAGAGACACAATGGGCACGCAATATATGGCACTAGTAGTACGTAGTAGCAACAAATAGTTCCAAGTTAGCTCACTAAAAATGTCCAGCCCGTTAGTGAAATCTACCCACACAGCGAAATGTTCAACACAATAAAAATAACACCAATATACGCTTCCCAAATGTCCAGAATCCCCAAGGAGCAAGCGAAACACGACGCGATATGCTTAGCCCGCAAATCAGTCTAAGTATGTATCACTTCCGTTGACACGAAAACTCACTATGTGCATTAAAATCGATTAAAAACAGTAGGCGAAATTAACAGTAGGTCTGATTAGAACGACGGTTGGCCGAGAAAAAAGTATTATGCATGATATTGATATCTTTACATCTACCCAAAGGAGTTTGAATTATAAAATGATATTTTGCAATGTACTATTGATGTTAATATGTTGATCAAATAAAGTACCGTAGGGCGGATTACTATAGCTATACTTCTTCCGTATATTTGTAGAAATTCGTTTGGTGTGGAGACTATGATTGACTTCTAAGGGTCATAATTATTTTATTTGGTCAAAAAGGACAGTAGCTAGTTATTAATCAATATTTTATTTAAGAAGAGTATATACGCCAACGACCTTGAAACTGAAAATCCCTGTCGGGCTCATCGAAAATTGTTGATTATTTCATGACAGAATGTCGTACAACTTTTTTTTGTGCACAGATTGTAGGTGACATTGTTTCCTACATTTTGGTGTAGTTTTAAGACAAGAACCTCCTATTGGTGCAAAGCCTATCCAAATTTTAGACAAAAAATGTCTGATTTGGCTAAAATGTCGATAGGCTTCAATACGTTTCGACATATTTGTATGGAAACTGCACTAAAATATCGGAAACAATGTCGCCTACAATCTGTACACAAAAAAAAGTTCTACGACATTCCGTCATGAAATAATCAACAATTCTCGATGCGCCCGACATGGATTTTCAGTTTTTCAGAATAGAATAATTATTAGGTAAGTAGTTGTACCTAGAAAGTTTTAATATCTAAAGTACAAACTTTAAAAGGTTAAAAACTTTGGCTCAAATTTAAACAAATGAAAAAATATTAAAAATTGTCTCATTTCTTAAAATAAAATATTTGATTAATAACTATCTAAGTAGGTACTATCCTGTTTTACCAAATAAAATCATATTGACACTTAAAGTCAATTATAGTCTCCACTCCAAATGAATTTCTATATATATACGGAAAACGTAGCTAAAGTAACCCACCCCTACTGTATTAATCTATCTATTAGACGCAGCGCTTTGGCAGCGCAGCGGCCGTGTCTCGTCATCGTCATCTACCGAAGCGTTTAAACTGAAGACGACGCGACGTTTGTAAACGGCGGAACATACCAATTGCAGACAGTTTCATAACTGTCGACGCTGTTAAAAATGAGCCATAAATTATTCATTTTTTTATATGTAACTAGCTGCGTCCCGCGGTTTTACTCGCGTAAGTCCCGATCCCGTGGGAATATCAGGATCAAAATCAGTGGCCTATGTTACTCACGACGACCTCGGTGGCGCGTCGTGCGAAAGCGCGACTGCAACGCAGGAGGTTGCGGGTTCGATTCCCGCCGGGTGCAAGTATTTATGCTTAAAAAATAAATATTTGTGTCTGGTCTGGGTGTCCCTCTATGTATAATATGTATGTATTTACAAAAGAAAAATAAATATAAGTATTATATCCGTTGTCTAGTCACCGTAACACAAGCTTAGTCGCTTACCACGGGGCTAGATGGCGCTGTGTGTTGTTCGGAGAATTTATTTATTATTATTATTTATTTATAATGTAGCTTTCTAATGGTGAATGAATTTTTGATATTGATATTTGATTTTTGATAGAAATATTGATATTGTAGTTTTGAGTTTATTCATTACAAACATAACAGACACGCATACACACAAAAATACAAATCTTTCATCTTTATAATATTAGTGTAGATTAGTGTAGACTAGTGTAGATGATGATGACTGTTCTGATTATAATAAACCAATTATGTACCAATTTCTGGCTATTGTTTAGCTGAATTAACAACTTTTACATTTTCAGAGCTTTATAAATTTTAAAGTTAAGCTTGTTAATTATTATGTGTTATTTATTATTACTATAATACTAGCGGCCCGCCCCGGCTTCGCACGTGTAAGGTGTGTATTATACAAATGAAACTTCCTCTTTAATCACTCTATCTATTAAAAAAAACCGCATCAAAATCCTTTGCGTAGTTTTAAAGATCTAAACATAGGGACAGACAGACTGACAGCAGAAAGTTTTGTTTTATAATATGTAAAGGACGCTACACACGTTTAGATTTGTCTATACGATTTATCGTTGCGATAAAACTGCACAGTTATATCTTACGCCCCTAGTGCCTACACACGTTCAGTTTTATCAGTTGCGATTTCTTTTCCCTTGAAGTAAAGATCGTCAGCGATATTAAGGTAGAAAACTAAATTTTTCATAATTTATTTTGGTATTAAGTTTGTATGGAAATGGTAACAGTCGCCACATTCTTAATATGTACCAATTAACGGCTAGCAATGCCATATATGGCATCGCATAATTATCGGTATCGTTCAATTATTCCCGCTATTCTCGACAAAAACATACGAGTAAACAAATCACAAAATTGTCAACGAGAAAGGCGAAACCATGGATGCGCTTTTGTTTTGTCCAATTACCTACTGTCAGATTTAATTGCACAGAATGGACGAGTACAATTTTAGTTTCGATAAAATTACGCCAATTAATGGAATCAATTTTCATTTCGTTTCATTTTTTTGCTTTCATTAGTACAATGAATGTTACAAAGGCATATTTGTTCACATATGAGCCCTGCAAGGCATTGCAATTTCGTGGTGGTAAACCGAGGCTTTTGTTACTTCGAATAGTTAGGTACATTGTTAAGTGAACAAATAAAAATTGGTTTGGTTAATCAGATGTAGAGTGGTGATAGCTTGTACGGCAGTAATTAATGTCAGTTATAAATGTTAATATGAGTGACAAAATTACAATGGGAGTAAACATTTCTATGGTGTCAAAAATTAAAAGTAGGTAATGGGTCGTTTAGGTGAATTATATGAAATTACTAGCTGACCCGGCAAACGTTGTTTTGCCTTATAAATTATAGATAGTAGCCGATTCTCAGACCTACTGAATACGTATACAAAATCTCATAAAAATCGGTCAAGCCGTTTCGGAGGAGTACGGTAACTAACACTGTGACATGGAAATTTTATATATTAGATTAATTAAATGTAAATTATACAGCTAATCTAGTGCAAAATCTACTCCAAAAATTGTCTGGGAGTATTGGCGACTTATTTTTAAGCATATTAGGTACTTACCTAAAATATACCTACGTGAAAATCAGCTTGGAGAATTAACGTGGGGCAAGTAATTTTTTTATGTACCTTGATGACCTGATATCTGATAATTGGCCGTCGCAGCAGGCTAGCAAGTAAGGTTAAGCAACGCTTGGCGCGGTCATTACTTGGATGGGTGACTGATAATTTTTGTGGCAAAAATTGATTCGCTCGAGCTCCTCCGTGCTACGGAAGGCAAGTTAGGCCTTAGGTCTAGGGCGACCTGAAAACTCTAACACCAGGACACTATAGTCCAAGATCCCAGGGCCGGCATCTATAGATTTAAAGCGACATATCGAACACTTGAATTTTTGAAATATCGAACTTCTGAAATATCGATCCCTTTCCTTGAACGCTCCCTGGTATACCTAAATCATCAAGATTCTCCAGAAGTGCAAACTGTGTATTTACCAGATGACATTTGTTACGATGGAGTTGGTCATTATTAGATACCTAGTGCTAAAGGTAAGCGCCGAACATGTGCATATGGACCATGCAAAAGTCAAACCATGTCTGGGTATTGTACGTGTGATGTAAATTTGTGCTTGAAATGCAACTCTATTCCTTTCATATCTATTTTTTTTTACATATCTATACTAATATTATAATAACCTCAATAAATAGACTATCCAACACTGAAAGAATTTTTCAAATCGGACCAGCGGTTCCTGAGATTAGCGCGTTCAAACAAACAAGTAAACAAAAAAACAAACTCTTCCGCTTTATAATATTAGTATAGATAGATATATTCCTTCTTAATACCAAAATAAAAAACCTATTTGTTCATTGTCATTATCAATTTTCTATACCCAACAAATACCAAATTTTAAATAGTTAAATGAAGTAGGTACCAAATCTATTCCCTGCGAGTACCTACCAAAACATAACCTTTTCTCGGTACAGTCAGAGACCAAATGATAGTTTTGTTCTTTGACGAAACCGAAAATCGTAAATATTGACAGCATCGAAAAACCTAATAACTTTTTTGGGTGGTTTAAAAAAAGAAGCTCGAAAACCTATCACGCCCGGGGCCCGTGCCGATGTATTTATTGTGACAGAAAAAAAACATGGGTAGGTCAATGTATTAGCTATGCACGTGCTTAATTTGATATGCAGTCAGTCTTAAATGATACAATTAGTTTATAGGTGATTATTGAGTTACATTTTCCCGGGTCTTAATCGCGTATATTTAGTACTAGCTGTGTCCCGCGATTTTACCCGCATGACTCCTGATCCCGTGAAAATTTTAAAAAATCCTTTCTTTTCGGATGCTTACATCACATAATGAACACACGTTACAAATTTCAGCTCTCTAATATCAGCGGTTTAAGCTGTGCGTTGGTCAGTAAGTCAGTCAGTCGGGACATACCTCGACGTTTCAACCATGTTACAATGGCATTGGTCGCGAGGGGGCATCATTATTTTTTAAATAGTAACACTTTGCCCGCGGGATCAATATGTATACTCATGCAAAGTTACAGATTCTTAATACAAAGCGTCTTTGATCTAAGCCGCCGACAGAAAGACATGACCAGTCCGCTGAGGTTGCTCCATCCTTCAGCCTCTCACGTCCCTGTTGCCTCCTGGCTGTAATTTGCTCGGCTTTTAAATAGAGTGGCCCAGTTTGTGAGGTGGCGAGTGTCCTCACAAACTGGGAAAAATAACTGAACAAACATCTTAGAATAAAACAAAAAACTAAAGATACGGTACTACCTAGTCTCGGAAAATAAGACGATAAAACTGCGTCTAGCTGACGCACTAGCCGCAGTGTATGTCGAACCGTTGCCGCGTGAGCACGTGCTGTCACACTACAATTATCTTTTTGAAATCCATAAGAATGCCTTTTTGCTTATTTAGAAATGCCTGAATCATTCTTTAAGAAAAATGATTATAAATACAACAATTTTATGAAAATGCATGTAGGTGTTTCTAGCTCATTTTTCGAATACGAAAAGTTAGAATGTACTATTTTTGTTTTTATCTAAGACAAACATAATCTATATAAATAAAAGAAAGTCGTGTTAGTTACACCATTTATAACTCAAGAACCGATTTGGCTGAAAATTGGTGGACATAGAATACTTTAATCCTGTAAACCCTGCGGGAGCGGCACTTGCGCGGGTGAAACCGCGGGGCGCAGTTAATAAGTTAGATACCACACACTCCGCATTGATAGGTAATATGAATTAAAAGTTTGATCAAAGACCAGTGACGAATTCACCAGAAGACTTGAGTAAGCTTAAGCCTAGGGCGCAGATTTTTAGGGGTGGCAAATTGGGGGACTGATTCAAATAAATCAAAAAGATTTCTGCATGACTGTTTTCGAATGTTTTACAAATAGAACTCTGCAACAAATTTTGCCGATAACTTTCCCCCCTTACGACTTAGATTAAAACAAAAAACTAAAGATACGGTACTTAGTCTCGGAAAATGAGACGATAAAACTGCATCTTTTTATTATCTTCTTATTCAAATTATCTTTTTGAAATTCATAAGAATGCCTTTTTGCTCATTTTACAAAATACAAATACAAAAATATTTATTTCATTACCAATTTTAAAAAATACATATATTACGCAGTACACAGGTGTTCTTATACCTAAAAGGGGATTCCTTTTAGGTATAAGAACACCTGTGATAGGGGACTCTGGCCTTCCTCTCTAAGGTGATACATAAAGGTAATATGTCGATAATAAAAAATACGAATTACAATCTTTTTCAAATAATCCAATACAAATTAGGTTAAATTAAAATCATTATAAAACAAAATTCTTCGAAATAACAATAATTATAAGAAAATTCATCAAAAGCCTGAATCATTCTTAAAGACAAATGTTTTTAAAATACAATATTTTATGAAAATGCATTTAGGTGTTTCTAGCTCATCTTTCGAATACGCAATGTTAGAATATACCGTATCAACTATTTTTGTTTTTATCTAAGCCTTACGATGACACATTGCACATTCGGTGTAGCAAACTTTCATATCTAGTCTAGTGTAAAACCACTAGTTCGCCGCCCCCCAACCATTAATGTACCCTCTTTAATGTGGCCTCTCTAAGCCCTCACTACACTTTGTATGAGTGGAAAGAGCGAAATTGCAGATAATTCCCACTATCAACCTATACATGCCAGTCCTACTACCTACTGGTTGTAGGCGCAAACTAAATGGTTTTTGTATAATCTTATGATTTTCATTTGAATATCTATATCTATACATATACTAAATGTGTATAGAAACGTGGCCATTCATAACATCCCTAAAGCATCTTAATCACATTGAATTTTTATTGTATAGTTTATAAATTCACACGATTTGTTAACATAGTTACATTTTCCCGGGTCTTTATCGCGTATATTATTTATATCAGGAAAAAAATATCGCTTGCGATTCAGGTGTGAGTTTTGTTTACAATGTTTGTTACCTAAGATCTTAAAAATTAGCCAGAGCCAAAATTTATCTTCTTTTTAATTACTTTTGAAGGAAACTAGGAGGAATATATCGAATAACAGCATTGTAATAAAAAATGAGTAGTAGAATTCTTCTTCTGTTTTCGCGATGTTGTATTGAAATTAAAGACATTTTTCGGTTTGAATCGCGCGGTCTCTTCTTCAGGATAGACCTGAAGAAGAGACCTGGAAAGGTCTCGAAACGTTGAGCGTTGAAACAATGCTAAAAGTAATAAAAACCACGCGATTCAAACCGAAAAATGTCTTTAATTTTAAGTAGTAGAATGTAAAAATAGGTTGTGCAGAGACCACTAAAATATACCCATTTTCAACTTGCAATTGAGACTGAAAAGTTCGTCTGTAAAATAAATCAAAAAGTGATATTTGTTGAAAATTTTAAGTACTTTAACGCAAAAAACTGAAAAGAAACAGTATTGTTTTGCATATTTTGCAAGTTTTTCAATGTTGTGTCCCGTTTTTATTCCGTAAATTCAGATTCAGCACCCCAAAATATAAATAGAATGAAAAAAAAACACAACAGTCTAAGATCTCTCCTTAGAACGACCTTACACCGAACTGGTTAATTGGATGAAAATGGAAAACGGAAAAAATATTTTACGTGCAATTCCAATGAAATCTTTGAATTCTAAACAGATTTTGTTGAGGACATAAAAATTGTAGATGCAAGGGCGGCAAAAACTTTACGGCCTATACCTTGAAAATTTGTTAAACCGCCACTGTCAAAGACTAACCGCTTGATCTATTTGGTTAAAAAAAATTACCACGGCACAAGCGACGTCAGTACCATGTCACGTCGTCGTTCTCACCGTGCCATGGTTCAAAGGTAAATCATTTTTTTTTTTATCTTTGATTATTTTTATAAAAAGTTTGTTCAGTTTTCACGTATTGTTTAACAATTATTTTGTTTACTTACCGATGAAAAGTGATCCCGTGGTCTTTGTTTTGTTGTTTTTAAACTATTTGTGCAGGTTTTTATAAGATATTTGGAAATTAAATTATTTTTCTAATATACCTCGCCCGATGTTGAACTGTCACTGAACGTTTTGATGGTACGGGTGCTACAGTTGCTTGGTTCAACAGTTTTCCTTCTGATGCCATATATCTACTTCACGTTGAGATCAATGTATCCAACCAAAAGGTATTGGATATGACACATTTTATCCTCTTCCTTTATTAAATGTGTAACACTTATAACACAGGTTGTCCATTTCTCGGGGGGGTTATATTATTTCAACCGTATTCGAAAAGTTTTATTACTTCTTTCATTTTAAACGCTTTATTGTCGGTGGCTACATAGGAGGGTGGAGCGGTCGTTGTATGAAAAAAAATCCTGATTTCTTTTTCCCGGGGTTGTCGAAAGTTGCCAATACATCTCAGAATTACGTATGCAAAATATTGTACTCTATGATATTTTCATAGGGTCATTAGAAAGCAAAATAGTTTATTTTCTTTTGATATGTAATATTAAACCATTAGTAAAAATCATTACCTAAACAAAACAAAAATAACAACATCCGAAATAAAAACGAGTTTAATCTATCCCTAAAATTTCGATATTTTCGGTAAGCACTTTACTTGCGGAGTATGCGGCGGGAGGTAAAACTTACACTCATCCAAAACTGTTAACTTATTGTTAGGCATAACGCTAATACACACATCAACAAAGTCTAGGGATAGTGTATTTTAGACTTCCTAGCTTATAAACTATTTACAGTGTCGAAAAAGTTTCTTTATGAAAAATTTACTCCGCCGTCTCTTCTTTCGAAATTCAAAAAAATAAAAAAAAAATCATTTTAAAAACAAAAGAATACGCGGTAATTCGAATTTGGCTTTTTCACAGTTAGTTTTGGTTACCATTTAACCCAGCTGATTTTGTAAATAATAAGCTTTTGCACATTTTTTTTATTCAAATAGAGTGTGTGTATTGTTTATTGTTATGTCACGTAGACATTTAACAAGAGAAGAACAGATTAGAGCTGTAGGCATGTTGGAAGCTGGCGCTATTCAACGCGTAGTTGCTGACACTCTACGGACCCACCAAAATGTGATCTCTAGGTTGTGGTCACGTTATCGTGTTACGGGTGATGTTGCGGAACGGCATTCTGGCAGAAGTCGTGTCACAACTCCTAGACAAGACCGTTTTCTACAAAATATCGCTAGGAGACAACCCACTGTTACGGCTATGCAAATGGTTCAAAGGCTTCAATCTGACCACCAATTGTTAGTAAGCGACCAAACTGTGTGAAGACGATTACATGAAGCCGGTCTTCATTCTCGCAGACCACTTCGAGTTCCAGCTTTACGGCGTGGCAATCGCGGGCGAAGACTTTTGTGGGCTCGAGAACATTTTGTATGGAGTAACGAGCAATGGTCGATGGTACTGTTTTATGACGAGTCTCGGTTCGGATTTCATCCGGATTCGCGAAGACTACGAGTTTGGCGACTTCCAGGTCGACAGCGCCGTCTCCAACATGTGCAAGAAGTCCATTCCTATCAAGGCGGGACCATCATGGTATGGGCTGGAATTCGAATAGGTGCGCGAACCGATCTCATTTGGATCAGAGGGAACATGACTGCGTGGAAATATCGTAATGAGGTAGTGGAACCTGTAATTATCCCACATAGGGTGCAAATGGGCTCGGAGTTCCAACTTATGCACGATAATGCCCGCGCACATACGGCGCGTCTGGTATCAAATGAGCTTCGGGAACATGATGTCAGAGTTATGGACTGGCCTGCTCAGTCCCCCGACATGAATCCTATCGAACATGCATGGGACATGTTACAAAGAAGAGCTATGATTAATTTCTCTCCAGATTTGACGACAGAAGAGCAACTTTTCATACACTTAAAACGGACCTGGGACCTTATTCCGCAGCCAGACTTGGACAACCTCATTTTAAGTATGAATAATCGATGCCGCACGCTTATAAATGTCAGAGGAGGAAATACCGATTATTAAATTTAATAAAATGCATATTTTTTTTGTAATTAAAGACTTTTTTTGATATTCAATACTTTTATTCCATAATTAAGCGCGATTCTGTGTTAAGTAAACATGAGAGGTTTTGGTTAATTAAAAAAAAACAATAAAAATCTTTGCAGCAGCTCTATTTTTCTTTAACACAGCATAACACATTAAAATAAACTTTTATTTCATATACAGGTGTCTTAATAAATTATTTACTGATATTGTGAAAATTAAGAAAAACTATAATATCCCTAGACATTGTTGATGTGTGTAGTTCTACTTATTAAATATCAAATTCAGCCCTATTTCATTTATGAAGCCAAACATCTTTTTCGCACAGTTAAATTGCGTCGGTACCTACTTGTTACTCTAAAAAAAGAGATAGACCCTGTGATACAGCTAAATTAGTTTTTCAAGCACTCTGAAAAGAGATGAATTGCTATGTTAACAGACGACTGAAAACATAGCAATTCATCTTCAAATTACCTCAATTCAATTTCGATGCGAAGATTATATCGATCTAATTAATTGGAGAAACCCCACAGAACTACCTTTTGCGAAAATTATACCAACCGAAATTATTTCCGAGGTTTTAGCAGATGATAAAAATATACATTCGTTATTTTTTTCTGTTTTTCGCGAAATCCCATGTCCCACTCAAGCAACCGAAACATGCATAAAATTAGTCACCGAATCTTGCTTAGCAGTTTGTGGAAGCAGTTAAGAAGAGAAGGATGGATCAGAAACAAACAGGAAACGTCTCGTATGCCATCAATTAATATGATTTAGGGTCTCTGCATACGGTACGTTTCCCGGAAGGGACTTGCCAATTTCTACATACAAAAATCCCGTCGGGGCGACGATGGCGGGGATGGCATATTTGTTGTTGTAGCGGCTACCGAAATACATCTTCTGTGAAAATTTCAACCGTCTAGCTATTACGGTTCATGAGATACAGCCTGGTGACAGACGGACAGACAGCGAAGTCTCAGTAATAGGGTCCCGTTTTTACCCTTTGTGTACGGAACCCTAAAAAGACTTCAAAACTGTATAATTTTGGTCACATAAATATTCCGAAACGGAACGATATTTTTATTTGTGTTTGTATTAGTTTTAGTTTGTTAGCGTTTTATTAGCCACATAATTAAATTATCTCATGAAAAAAGTTGGTCATATTTTTTTTACAAGGTATTTTTCCACTTATTTTGTACTTCCGATTATTCGATCCAGATATCTAGTAGTAACTTTTTACCATCTAAATGATTTCTAAGAAAGCCCAGTGCAGGCTTAAGCACTCAAAAATAGAACATTTTCGTCTTCCTATAACTTCGTTGTGAATAACCTGAATTTTCTGTAATCAAGCAGGCATTCTATAAAGACGGTATATTTCAAATTCCATTCAATGTGAACCAGTAGCTTAAGAGGACAGTCTCTATACTATTTCTCCATACAAACGTAGTTGACTGTTTCCTCTCTGGATAAAGACATTAGAGCAAATATGTTTATGCCATAAAATCTATATCTGTCATGACTATGCCCCTACCCTACCTTTTGATTTTTTCCATTTTCTATTTTTTTTATATTTCATTACTATTCTAATTAGAAAATGAAAATGTGAAAAGTATGGGCGATCTGGCAAAGTGCCGGGCATTAAATTATCTCGGTTTCCTAAACCTGGAATAAGAAATGCTTTGCGGTAAGTTCTGTTTAAGACAGGTACCTACTTACCTCAAAAGCCAGAATCACGATATCTTTGCACCTGCTACGAACCCTAGAAATGGAAAATAACTATATAACGTATACATACCCTTACCCATGTATTGCAAATTTAAACATAGATACGTTTTTCAGCTGTGAAATGTGGACAAAGTTTTGCTTTCCCAATCCCCCTTTGTCATCTCCCGATTTCCAACAAAAGTTATATTCCGCAAAATAAGATGATGTGCAGTGAGGTAAGTAAATAAGTAAATCCTTACTGTTCAGTCACATGCCGTATTGTTGTATCTATTTTTACCTTTATTTTTCTCCCTTAGTTTGTAAGAAAAGTTATTTTTATTTTCCAGGATCAGCATTTAATGAATATTGTTCGTTGACCATCTTTGGGAACTTTACAACTACCGCATTGCTAAACCAAAGCGGCTAAGCAACAATGCTAGGACTAAACGGATAATTATAATACTTTTAACGTGTGGATTGTTCTGATTTTTGTACGATAAATGCTCAGCTTAAAATCAGTTATCATTTTATACTAGACTAAAAGGCGGCTAATGTTTTAACGGTTATTTAGCTTGGTTTCGTTGGTATGGAATACCCTAAATACGTACTTAACTATGTAAGTTAAAAAGCAGTTATACGGTAATGCATACGGCGGTTAAAATGTTTTAACTGTTTTTTAAAGTTGGATTGTTACTACGTTACTAGGTAATATTAAAACTTAACGAAAAACCCATTAAGCCACAATATACAACTAGAAAGCGGTTATCTAAGCTCGCTCGCACCAGTCGTCCCGCTAGATACTAGCGGGGCTGCGAACTAAGATCTCAACGCGATTTTGTTACTCCTTCACGCAAAAACTGTGAAACTTATAATATAGATAAGCAGGAGATCTACAATAACACATTAGCTACTTTTTATCTCGATATTCTCGAGGGATCAGGACTTACGGAACCGAAACCACGGGCGCTGCTAGTTAATATTATAAAGTGAATGTTTGCAAGTATGCATGTGATTATGTTATTCCTTCACGCAAAACTACTGAACAATCAAACTTCGAATATAGATAGTTAGAGACTTAGAAAAATACAATGCCTACTTATATCCCAATAATCCCGCGATATCAGATCTTACGTGGGTAATACCGTGAGATTAAGAAATTATTATCTTTCTATTATATAAAAATCAATCCCTATTTCCCTTGGTCACGGCATCACACTTAAACTTTTACACATATTGCGATAATTCTTTTTTTGTTGTGTTTGCTATTGTCAGGAGAAGGTTCTTATGAAAGAAAAAATGCTGAACCGATTTTGATGAATTTTATTTTTTATACTAAACGACAGGACAACGTCTGTCGGGTCAGCTAGTTATTTATAAATCTTAGAAACAAGGCATATTAAAATATAGAAAATGACTTTGAAGATAATACATAGGTACAATAAGAATAGATTTTATAAGTAATTACAATTAAGCTTTGTGTTGCAGTGCCTTACCGGGTTCCTGATATTATATTATAATAGTCCGGGATCCCTGGAACAAATTTTCAATTGATTACTGTCAAGCTAATTTTTCATGAGTAGCTTCATTTTGATGAGACGCCCAACAGGGTTACAGAAATGGACTCTCTGCTGGGAGCCACAGATCCTACCTCTGTTATCTACTACAATCAAGAGTTTCGTATACGAAATTGTTGGGCGTCTCATCAAAATGAAGCTATACTCACGGAAAATTAGCTTGATTGTAATCAATTGAAAATTTGTTCCAGGGATCCCGGACTATAAGACCATTGTCATTTAGTTATCTATTTACTATTATAAAGCGGAAGAGTTTGTTTGTTTTTTTGTTTGTTTGAACGCGCTAATCTCAGGAACTACTGGTCCGATTTGAAAAATTCTTTCGGGGTTGGATAGTCCATTTATTGAGGAAGGCTGCTAGATTATATTATAAACGAGAATGTTTGCAAGTATGCATGTGATGTGATTATGTTAATTCTACACGCAAAACTAATGAACCGATTGCAAATATAGATACTTGAGACTTCAAATATAGATAGCTGGAGATCTAGAAAATTATGTGGGCTGCTTTTTATACCGATATTTCCGAGGAATCGGGACTAACAAGGGTGAAACCGCGGGTACTTCTAGTAATTTTACAATCGAGAATTAACATTTTAGTAACCTCCTTCACGCAAAAACGACTGAACTGATTATAATAAAGCTTGGAATATGGATAGCTGAAGACTTTTAAGTAATACATAGGTTACTTTCATCCCGATATTTCCGAGGGGTCGGTTCAAATTTCCAAAAGTCGTTAAAAAAACGTTCTTTGTTTTGTTGATGTAGAAGACCATACCCCTCATGGTTTTTGATTAGATTAAAATAATCCTGTTTGCAAATAAACATAGCTAGATTTTTTATATCTTTGTGGCAGAATGCCGTTTTTGTTTAATTGTATGTTTAGGTAAATCTTTTTTTTTTTTACAGTTATTTTTTAAATACTTATGAATGAGGCAGGATGCCGTTTGTTTTATTGTCCAATATAAGAATAATTTCAGTGGTAATTATTAAATAATGTGATTTCATAATCAATAAGTGCAATAAAACGACTTTTTCCTGACAAAGGTATTGTTTAAATTTTGTAGTTAACGTCAATTTGTAAGTAATAAAAAGAAGGTTTTTAAATGAACTGCTTTTTAGTGATGTATAGTGATTTCGATAAGTAGTCAAAAACTGATGAGAGAGAAGTTAAACAACAAAGACTAAAATGCAGAGCTAAGTACCATTAATGGCTTTCTTGCCATGGATAATATCAATAAAATTCCAACTAGTGAATAATATTCAAATAGTTAATGAAAAATCCATAAAGCTAATAAGCGGTTTAGAGTCTAAAGCCACCATTTAGTAGTTTATTTTAATGCGGATTGATTACATTATCCTTGACTAAAAAGGCATATATGTAAATAATTCAAACAAATACATTTTTTTAACTTTTATAATTAATTTATGACAAAATAAATAAAAATACCTTTACTTTGATATATGACACATAATCTAAAAATGAAGAGAAAATGACTAGCATTGTTTTAAAAATAATGCAACGTTTTTTTGGCTCTAGTGTAAATTAGCTTTTTGCACTTAGCCACTTCTTAGATAAAGCACGGCAGAGCAGGCAAAACCACGGTGCACTGTAATGTTAGTGTTACATAAAACTGAAACTCGAGTTAATTTTTTTTTATTTTTATTTGTAAGTTTAGTTTTAGTGACTTAATGTATTTATTTTAATGTAATTTGAATGCCATTCCACTGAGACACCACTGAGATTCTATTGTGATTTGTGTAATACGGACCCCGGTTTTTTTCGGGTTTTTCGGTTTTGTATTCTTACGGCAACACTGAATATCGGCTTAAATGTTTTTGTTTGATAATTATGTGATACGAATACCATTACCTATCTACCTTCATTTATAATTTAAAAATACTGTTTGTTTATGCGACCCGACGAATGTATAAAGAACATAGGCGGTCTTGATATCACCCAACAAAAACGTCTAAAAATGAGTGTATAACGAATGAATTTCAATATTTTTTTTGTGATTTTTGACACTATTAGTTTATTCAAAAGGACGAACGTTTTTAAAATAAAAAAATAAGTTATTATTACTATTACTTCAACTTCCGATGCACCATATTTAGACTGTAACTTTTTTTTTTTTTCTTTTTTGGCCCCGGACTCTCGAGATGCCATTTGTCGAGATACTGAAACTTAATGTCAAAACAACTTAATTATGTAATGCTGTTATTGTAATTGCGTGTAACGTCTATATTTTAATCACGTATGTATTTTATTTTCTAATATCAAAAAACACGCAACTGTTTTTTTAATTCCTCATTAATCCAACATGGCGACAACGGCCGAGAAGGCTATTTTAAAATACTCTTATCTTTTTAACTTCGGTGATTTACGGTGTTTTAGTTAGTTTTATGTATTCTGGGACTTCTGTAGATTCTTCTAGTATTTTTTTTATATCTAGACGCCTAAGTTTTAAATTGATAAAAACGTTGTTTGGCGACCTGCCATTGTTCTTTTATTTTAATTATGTTCTCATGTAAGTGACAGTAATGTCTTTTTTGAGAATAAATTTCTTTAAACCTAAACCTAAATGTTTTTTTTTAAGAAAAAACCCGAAAAACAAAAAACCGGGTTTTTCGGGTCTTTTCTTCCAAGTTTGCATTCCCTAACCACAACATGACGCAAATATAACTCCGTACACGCATGTGCGCAATTATTGTGAGGCTAAAACGTAAAAGAAGATGTAACTAATTTAGTTAAGTACACTTATTTAACGAAAACAACTCAATGAACACTGCTAGCTAGGTAGGTACTCGATGTTGCTTACTGGCCCTCTCCACGACACATCCACTTTCATTAATACTCATGAATCGTTCTTAGATTAGAAATATATAGTTTATTACCACTGAACCAAACTATACGAAAATTCTGATAAAGACTATGTATCACAATATTTACCAGAAATCGCAAGTGTCTAAGTAAGTTGCAAAAAAACACTCACCATTCTACGTCATGCCTGTGTAGATTTCTCATTATAGTCCGAATCACTGTTTCCAAATGGAAATTAACGGTATGTTCTCAAAACACAATTTTCACTTTATTCACTTAATCATTCTAATCAAGTCAAAATTCACTGTGCCGTCATAAATGATTCAAAACACTTGTAAAAAGAAAATTACAACAAAGACTTTCCTCGAAGTTTTCACCTGCCACAATGATTTTTTCACGGTCCTAGGGATTGACCAGTGTGCAAAACAGAGTTGGGAAAATGCCAAACGAATCGGAAATTATCCGGTTTTTATTATTGTACGTTTTTTTTAATTTAATTAAATGGTGCTCCATTTTGCCCCATGATTTTACTTTGATCGCCGATATTATGTTTGCAGACAAATTACTATCGATTTTTAGTTTTTGTACTAAAACAATGTTTGTTGAGTAAAAATCGGTTAAAAAAAAGGGGCCGTACATATCATAGAGCGTACCCGATACCGATACCGAATCTCCGTGCCCGATAGGCGGTAAAAACGTTGCGCGACAAGTGTTCTTGATAATATCGGGCGACCCAAATCAAATCAAAGTACGTTTATTCATTCGGATATTAGCTAGATATCTCTTAGAAATGTCAGTTTTTAGGGTTCCGTACCTTAAGGTAAAAACGGGACCCTATTACTGAGACTTCGCTGTCTGTCTGTCTGTCTGTCTGTCCGTCCGTCCGTCCGTCCGTCCATCCGTCCGACATAGTGATATCTCTTGTATGTAATTGATCTGTTCATTTTAAAATATAACCTTTCCTAAAAGTAAAAAAAACCCGGCCAAGTGCGAAACTCGCGCACGAAGGGTTCCGTACCACTATCACAATTGGGTACGGAACCCTAAAATGGTTTACAACAACTTTGATTCAAAGAAAATCTGAAACTTATAAGAAACTCTTTGGACAGTGAAGGCAGACTAGTATATTTGACAGATAGGGCAGCCATTTTGAATTCCATGACCAACTCGATTTGTCCTGACCAATCAGAAGCGACCTCACATTGTACTCTTGTTATCCTTGTTATTTTTGAAACACGTTTGTTGTATGGGAGCCCTTCTTAAATATTTGTTTTATTTTGTTTTTAGTATTTGTTGTTGTAGCGGCAACCGAAATTCATCTTCTGTGAAAATTTCAACCTTCTAGCTATTACGGTTCATGAGATACAGCCTGGTGACAGACGGACAGACGGACGGACGGACGGACGGACGGACGGACGGACGGACGGACGGACAGACAGACAGACAGACAGACAGCGAAGTCTCAGTAATAGGGTCCCGTTTTTACCTTTAGGTACGGAACCCTAAAAATGTTAGTGGTACAGTGGCCCAAACAAAATTGGTACACAAGCCGCGGCCGCGGCCAGCCACTGCCGCGGTTTCCACCGTGGTTTCAGAATGCGTTTGCATAGCACTTTAGTTGGTAGGTAGCCTAGACATGGTTAATCCGTAATGTATGGTTTTTTAGAGGAACAAAGTTAAATAAAAAGTTAAAATAGTCAATGTGAAACAAACATTGTATTTTCGAGAAATGACAAAAGACAAACATAAAACAACGTGTATGGACGGTTCTATTCGGTACATTATTTTAGCGCTCTTTCATTTACCGGTTTTTACATCACTAGTTGCCCAACCAACAAGAAGAAAGAAGTCGCTTTGTTGCATTGCACCTTTGCATAAGTATTTAGATTTTTTCAGGGAACTGATCCAAAAGTTTTATTTGTACGTGTTTATTATTCATCGGGTCTGTTTTCTCAAGGAGATTCGTACGTAAATAAAATGTTTTGGACAGTCATTCCCCAAATATAAAACATAATAACCAAACCTGTCCGCTCGTTCGTACACACACAGTTCAGTCTAAATTATTCGCATTCTAAAAATTTACGATGAAAGTTACTGTGACGACTCTGAACGATGAGATCTTCGTGTTGGACGTCTCCGAAGATCTGGAGCTGGAGAATTTCAAGGCGTTTTGTGAAATAGAGTCCGGTTTCCCTGCTAAAGATATCACTTTGAATTTCAATGGCAAGCCGCTTTTGGACGACAAGAAGTCGCTCAAAGAGCACGGAGTGCACGATGGGGACGTCATCGTGCTTCTTCACATGCTGCCGAGCGGCTCCAATACGAACGTTAACGACTCCAGCCAAGGTAAACTGCCTTTACTTCTATGATATCTGTTTTCGTAAAAAATGCATTGTCATGCCCATTCTTTGTCAAGATGTGACTGCGTCAAATGAATTTTATTATCAAATTGCGTACTGGCATTTAAGGTTTTTCAAAATCAATGAATAAATACTGACCATGACATTTGGCTGTCTTAAAGTTAGGTAGGTACATAATCAAAATATTTTTTATATAATTAAAAAACGACTCCCTTGCAGCCTTGCCGACTGGTTTAGCAAGCTTGGACTTCAGTAATATCCAAGTGCCCCCAGCAGCAGCTGGCACATCGCAGATGGCCTCAAGACCGCCTCCTGTCGAAGAGGACCCTCGCATCATCAGGGAGATGTTTCTGGCCAACCCTGATCAGTTAGCTCTGCTTAAACAGAATAATCCGAGACTGGCAGATGCTCTCCTAAGCGGAAACCTTGGTATGGAATGAAGTTCATGGCGAAGTTTCTCATGTTTTTCTTCTTTTACTTTAACATCATCACTTAAATTGATTATTTTGCGAAAACTGTAAAAATAACACTTATGTCTGTCTGCATTGCTTAATACATTGTTAGGCAATTCGAAATCTGAAAATCTGTTTACTGTCTGCAATAGAGAAACACTCATATTATGAAGGTTTTAACTGAACATGCATATGTTTATAGTATGAATTAAAATAGAAGCAGTCATTAACACTAGTAGCGACCCACGTTTCCACCTGTGTAAGTCACAACCCTGTGAGAATTTCCAAAAATCTATAATTCACAAAGAACACACTCTCAAGAGTTCATGTCCTTAGCTCACTGGTTTAGGCTGTGCATAGATGCATTTTCTATGTATAGATATGTAATACATTATTATTTCATTGTCCTATAGATACCTTTGCTTCTGTGCTGCGTGAACAAATTTTGGCAAGGACAGAACGGCAACAGCAAAGAATCAGGTAAGAAAAACACTAATTTCATTTTTTGTGTTTATGTATCCACACAATAAATAAAATAATGCAGTTTAGGTTTACAGAATCTTTATTACTCATAAAAGACAATAGTCCACTTACAATGAGCTTATAACTAGAAGCTTAATAGCTAATTATGGAGTAACTTCCGTCACAACAGTTTTTATTTAAATATAGTTTCTTGTATATAGTTTTTCAATTTAGTTTTAAATAATGCCATACTTTTACATTCTTTTACACTGTTAGGGAGATTGTTATACAATAGTGCACCTTCAAACGCTATATTATTAGCACCATATGTTTTAGTTCTAGGTTTAGTTAATTTTATTTTGTGTTTATTTCTTAGCTTCATTGTGAATCTTCTTTTTTCGAAAGTTAAGCCTACATGTATTTGTTTGTTTAAAATTTTGTTTATTAGGATGCAAGTTTGATAACTATACAGTTGCTTGAGGTTTAGTAGTTTGGTTTCGCGGTATATAGTGCGCGTATGTGTCCGAAAATTGTAGTTGTAAAGAATTTTTATAGCTTTATTTTGAGAAATTTGTAAGTCTTTCAGATTGGTTTTAGCTGCAGACCCCCACAATTCTATGAGAAATTCTAAGTGTGACTTAATCAAGGAATTATAAATGCTTATGCGTACCTTTCGCGGTATACATGATATTGACTTCCGAAGCAATCCATTAAGCGAACACAATTTTGATCTAACGTACTCTATATGCTCTGTCCAAGTTAATTTATCATCTAGATATAGTCCTAAGTATCTTTCACAGTGTGATTGTTGTATCTGAGTGTTATTTATGTGCAAAGGTTGATATACGGGAACTTTTTTATTCTTTGCCTTAAATATCATGAAAGAAGTCTTTTTTTCATTTACTGTCAACAAATTACTGGAACACCATATGCTGAACTTATGTATATCACTTTGTGCTTGATCTATGAGATCATTTAGTTTGGGCCCAAAGTAAAATAAGCATGTGTCATCGGCATACATTGTTATGTGTTTGGTAAGTCCCATGTTGCTTAAGTTATTTACATAAATGAGAAACAGTAATGGGCCTATCACTGATCCTTGAGGAATTCCACAAGTGATTTCCTGAGGACTACTCTGTACATTTTCGATGCGCACTACTTGGCGTCTGCCACTGAGATAAGATTTAAAAATATTTAAAGCCCTACCCTTTATACCCAAGTTATTTAGCTTTTGTAACAATATGCTATGCAACACTGTGTCAAAAGCTTTTTTAAAATCAATGAAAACACCTACGCAATAGTTTTTTTTATCTATGTTGTTTTTAATTTTAGTTACTAAGTCAATTACAGCCGAAAGTGTGTTGGATTTTGGTCTGAAACCATATTGATGTTTATATAAAAAATTCAAACTTTCTAGATGTTCGTGAAGTCTACTATAGATAACTTTTTCGAAGATCTTGGATATAACAGGCAGAACTGATATTGGGCGGTAGTTCCCAGGTTCTGTTTTGGCACCAGACTTGTAAATTGGGGTTACCTTGGCTGTCTTTAGACTCTCAGGAAAAACTCCCTCTGATAAACATTTATTAATGCAGTCAGCCAAGTTAGTAGCAATTAAATTACTAATACATTTTAGAGATTTTGTATTAATTTCGTCAATACCAGTGCTAGTATTAGCGTCTAAATTTTTAATGATTTTTAGTATCTCATCTGGACTACAGCATCGTAATTCGTTAATTTTGACCGGAGGTTCATTACTTAGATATGTAAGCGTATAGCGATCAGAATTTTGAGTATTTCTTTGAATATTATTAGCTAATAATGATCCTATAGAAGCAAAGAACATGTTAAAAAGGTCGCAGATTTCAGATGGGTTGTCGGTAAGATGGTTAGAAAGGTGGTTCAATAGTTTAGATGGTGCACTACTGTACTTAATTTTATTCGTGACTAATGAATTTATTAATTTCCATGTATGTTTAGGGGACCTACAATTGTTGAATTCTTTGTGGAAATATTTTTCTTTAGTCCTTCTGATTAAGACGTCTAGGCTATTTCTGTATTTTCTAAAATCATCTTTCAATTTCTCATTGTTCTTTTGTTTCTTTAATCTTCTCCAGAGTATGTTTCTTGTCCTTATTCCTTCTATTATTTCTTTGTTAATCCAGTCTTCTTTTGGTAAATTTTGAATTTTAGTTTTTTTTTATTTTATTTAAATTTATTTGGCTTTTGATAAAAAATTCTAAAGTTTGGTAAGAGTTATTTTCGTTCGGTGATAGGTTTTTGTTTACACTATCATAAAGTTTCTTATAGTCGATAGCTTCATATTGTAATCGTTTTCTGTATTTAATCTGTTTGTACTTTGTGGACTCGAGGTACAACTGCCTATGATCGGATAAGGGTGCATCGATTATGGTCAGGGCATAGGAGAAGTCGTCTATGTTTGTGCATGCGTGATCTATTAACGTGCTACTTGTGTCAGTCTTCCTAGTGCAAAAGTCGCTTTCAATTTTATTTATTATTCGGAATCCAGCTTCTTGCAGTGTCTTTATGTATTTTTTCGCGTCGTTTTTATTTGCTAATAGGTCTATGTTGAAGTCGCCAAATACCAAAGCTCTCGGACGTTTCTCTAGTTGTTTGGAGTATGTTTTTAAAAAATCTGCGGTTTTTTTCTTGTCCGGCTTGTAAATTGCCCCGATATTCAACGCAAAATGAGGTAAGAATATCCACAAAAAGTGACAATTATTTATGTAAAGTTCTTCTGTTACAATGTAGTTAATAGATTTATGTATAAATATTGATACTCCTCCCGCATCCTTTTTTTTTCTAATGTTGTATACATGCGAGTAGTTTTTTAGTGAATAGAAGTTGGCTTCTGTTTCGGATTTAATCCATGTTTCTGTGAGAATTAAAATATGTGTCGTAGTACCTATCGCTTCGAGTATGCATTTAAGTTCATCGAACCTCCCTCGCTTACGTATACTTCGTAGGTTCGCGTAGAAGCATTTGAATGAAGTCGAATCAGTTATTAAGTTGTCGTAGGTATATTTAATGGTATGTTTACATTGTGGATCGGTATCGTTTTTGTTGCTGGGATCATTAATGTGTAGTCGTCGGGATAGTACGAAAGGGTTCAATGATTTTAGGTACTCCTTTGACGTACTTTATAACAAATTTCTTCTCACCGTCGTCGCGCTCCCGGCGCTCTAATTCCTTTTTTAAGTTGATCATATAATTTCGTTGAGACGGTGCACTATAGTCCAAGAAGGTCGGTTGCTGATCACAATTCATTTTCCAGAATGTCGCGAAAATGAAAATTTATTTAACTTACATGAAGTTAAAATATCCTACTTTATTAAACACTAAGAATTTTTTGGTAATTGTTTTAAAAAAATATAGAAAAACTGCGCCAAAGCATCCTCTTGTTACATCAACGCTTGGAAGTTGTCCTTGGACCTCCAAGCGAAACATGATTTATCTCGATTAAAAAATGTACTATATACCATGTGTCATACCTTTTTAGAAAGCCCTTTTATGTTAATGCTGATACAGTTATTATATTATATGTATTTTGCGTATCTTATAAGTGTAAACTACTTTACACAGCCCAAGGAAAAAAGTCAAAATGAAAAGTTCGTTGAAGGTTTTCGCAGTTACCCACGCTTCCCCATCCTCTATTTTTTTAAATAATTTGTAGCTTATATATTTAGTAATGGATATACGAAATAATTAGGTGCGGTATTTTGCGATATTTTAAGCTACATGCAAAAATGTCTTCAAAATCGGAACAAAAGTTAGGAAAAATTATAGCATTATATTATTTAATATTATACCAAAGTATAAACGTAGTTAGGTATTTAATATGAAATTAAATAGAAATTATAGGTATTAAATTAAGTAAATTTCGGTTTCGTTTGATAAGAAGTAAGGAAAAAATTGGCAACCATAAAAGATAAGAATTTTTACCCATATTATTATTATTTACAGTTATGAAATTTTATGAAAACAATGTGGTGTGATAAGTACTTATTAGTTTGATTAACTATCATTTTTAGTGATAAGTTAATTGGAAAAAGGTCATCTTGCACTCCTAATATGCTAAAAATAGAAAATTCACACGTCTATAGATACGATATCACTTATTACAGATCCTGAAGTTATATTAGTGTAGGTATTTTTATCATAAGTAAGTACTTTAATAAAATAACAATAAAATAAAACAAATTGTTATTTTATATATACCTATACTAGCTGACCCGGCAAACGTTGTTTTGCCTTATAAATTATAGATAGTAGCCGATTCTCAGACCTACTGAATACGTATACAAAATTTCATAAAAATCGGTCAAGCCGTTTCGGAGGAGTACGGTAACTAACACTGTGACATGGAAATTTTATATATTAGATTAGAAGATTGAATATTTCGTTAGATTTAAGGTAAGCATTTATTAATATTTATGTTTTAAGTGCTTTTATAGTGATTTATATTATATTATTAATATTAAAAAATGTTGCCTTAAGTTGATTTTATTATGTTGTAATGTAACATATAAAAGGTCGAAACAAACAATAAAGTTATTTTCGTATATTCTTCATGTTTTCAATTTCATTAATTTTCACTATCTACGCCCCGCGGTATTACCTGCGTAAATCCCGGATCTGTAGGAATATTTAAAAAAAATAAGCTTATGTGTTAGTTTATGTCTTCAGCTATCTACATACCAAGTTTCATCGCAATCGGTTCAATAGATTTTACGTGAAGAAGTAAGAAACACACGCTTCAACTGACGAACTTTCACCGTAATAATATAAGTAGAAATACATTAAAAATTAAAAATATTTTTAATTAATTGTAAGGTATATATATCACTCAATATGTATACCAATTTGTAGAAATGTATCTTCATAAACAAAAAGGATATAGATTTTTAATCAGCAAACGACCTTCTTGGACCATAGTGCGGTGTTTGATCTGAGTATACACGAATATTCTCAATTAGTTTACGTTTATTCCGTAGTATAATTTTAGGTACATCGACTGTCGTAAAACAAACCTTGATCGGGCGGGTTTTCTTGTAATCGTACTTTCCTAGTCTAAATATTTTTATTGGTTCTGGGCAATCGGGGTAAATAACATGAAAAGCATTCATTACTTGTTCCAGGTCATACTTTTGTCTAAGGTCAGGTTCAGATTCATTTTTTTCCGATATACCCACTACTACAAGATTGTGCATGCGCTGCTGGCGGTCGGCTAGCTCCGTAATTAATGATTCGGGAGATTCATAAAGCGGCGTCTTCATTTGCGTGTTCGATACTTTTAAGGTAGTTGATTGTGTGTTCGGAAAATTTATGGAATCTGTAATGGAAATGCTTTCAGTAATGGATTTCAATGAGATTAATTCGCTTTCAAGAATTTGTATCTTTTCTTGAATTTCGGTTTTTTCCGATATGATTTTTTGGACATCTTTATTTAAATTATCATAGTTTTGTGTCAAAGTATCAGCAGATCTCGTAATCGCCTTCATTTGGTTTTTAATATCAGACAGCTCTTGCTTTATTTCGGCCGTGTTGGTGCTCTGGGTGATAGAAAATTCCCTAAAGAAGGACATTATATCGGCGCGAAACGCTTTTAGTTCTTCCTTAATATCAACTTCTGTTTCTGGGTCTTTTCTTTTTCTGTCCGTTGAGTAATATTCCAATAGATTTGGTTGCGATTGTGATGCAATACTACTCTTACTGCTGCTCGAGCGCACCGCGTCGCGCTTTGTATCATGTGCACTCATCCTTATGTTGACACGAGCACCTGCGAGGCAGCGGGAGGGAGTACGCTAAACGTTCTGGTGGTTCTGTCTCACTCACGATGCTCGGAGCGGTTCACGGTGACACAATACACCAAACTAGTCAAATCAAATCAAATCAAATCATTTATTCACTTTAAATAGAGTACATATATTGGATGATAAAAATTATGAAAGTCCTTTGCTATTTAACCTCGTTTTGAGGTATGTGAAATTGGTAGTCCTATTGTCTAAGTTGAAATACACAGTAGTCAAGATAATTCAAATCAAATGGTTTCAAAAAAAGGAATAATACAGTTTCAGAATAAAATTTTAAAATTATACATAATTAATCATTATTTAAATTCGCACAATGTCAATTTCAGAACATGTCAAAATAAAACGGAAATACAAATGTCAACGAAAATTAAAAACCAAACTGTCAATATAAAAAATAAACCTAAAAAATCAACACATTCTATACATTGGTAAATACTCTTTGAGGTCATAAAAACATTTCTCCGTCAAAAACCTGTATAATTCTCTCTTAAATGATGTGAGGTCGTCAGTTTGTACTATATGTTCTGGCAACTCATTGTACATCATGGGTGCCAGTGCCATGAAACTCTTCCCGAAAAGAGCAGTTTTGTGCCTTGGTATATACAGTTTATCTCTAAGACGAGTGCTGTTCATGCCAATGAATAGATGGAGGCTGCTCCTAGTGAAAACTAATGTCTCGTAAATATACAGACACGTCAATGTTAGAATTTTAAATTGTCGAAACAATGGTTTACAACTATCCGTTGGCTTCAGACCCTGTGTAGCTCTAAGACACTTTTTTTGAGCTTTGAAAACGAGTTCTCTGTCTGTCGAGTTACCCCAAAACATAATACCATAGCGCAGTGTCGACGAGACATATGCATGGTATGATGCCATAACACAGTCGTGGTTGGTTACCTTTCTTAGATTATATAGGGCATAGGAGTATTGATTCAGTTTTTTAATTATGGTATCTGTGTGTATTGTCCATGTCAGCTTTTCATCAATTTGTATTCCAAGAAATTTTGTATTGTCAATTTGTTCAATTTGTGTATTTTCATATTTGATATTTAATTTTAATTTGTCAATCCTTTGTCTAAATGTCATAATTTTTGATTTATCCAAATTAATTTTTAATTTATTATTATGTAGCCATTCTATTACCCGCTGTAAGTTGTCATTTATTTCATTTTCATAAGAGTCAATATTTTTGCACTTGAATATAACAGTACTGTCGTCAGCGTATAAAGTCATATCATAATTAATAAAGTCAGGTAAATCATTAATAAATATTATAAATAACAATGGCCCTAGAATACTGCCTTGTGGCACACCACAAGTTATTTCTCGTAAATCAGAATTATAATTTGCTTCCGTGTTTGTTTCTAAATTTATTCTTACTATCGAAGTTATTTGTCTGCGGTCACTTAAATACGATTCGAGTAATTTTAGAGCAGTTCCCCTGATGCCAAGTCGTTCCAACTTCGCAAGTAAGATCGCGTGATCCACATAGTCAAAGGCTTTTGTGAGATCCATAAAAAGTGCCGCTACAGGCAGTGTACGATCCACATTAGCAATCACCTGTGAAAGAAAACCATGAATTGCCATGTTTATGTTCTTTCCTTTCCTAAATCCATATTGCTTAGATGACAATAGGTTATTTGATTCAAAAAACGAGTTTAGTTTATTGTGCATGATCTTTTCCAAGATTTTGGCGAAAATAGGTATCTGCGCTATGGGTCTATAATTACCCATATCGAGTCTATCACTCTTTTTATGGAGTGGTTTGACAACTGACAATTTTAATGCATTCGGAAATACCCCTTGGTCGAAACACATGTTTGTAATCCAACTTAACACTGCACATATTTCAGGAGCAACATATTGTACAGGTGCTGTTCGTATGTTTTAAGTATTTAATTACTTTCAAAATATCGTCAGGAATGGTAGCAGTCATAAAAATGGAATTTAAACTTGAGTTGAGAAAATTCAAATTATGTTTCTTATGTGTCAGAGGTTGTATTTGATCTATAAAGTGGTCATTAAAAGCATTCGCAATGTCATATGGATTTGTTATTATGGAGTTATTATGTCTTATTTGTAGAAATGATTCTTTAGGATAGTTAGCTTTTGTGTCGTTTATTATTTTCCAGGTAGCTCTTGATTTATTTGACGCGTTGTTAATGTAATTAGAATTTTGTGATTTTTTGGTCAAGTTAATGACATTCTTTAAACGTTTATTCAATTGTTTAAATTCTAATTTACTCTTTGGACTAGGATGTTTTCTATGTGCCCATAGCATTTGTCTTTTACGTTTACAGCATAGTCGGATGCCTTTACTTATCCAATTTGGTTTCTTTTTCAGCGTCATACGTATTTTATTAATTGGAAAGCACAGGTCATAAAATAACTTAAATAAATCATAAAATTCATTATATGCTTCATCAACATTATTGGTTTTGTACGTATCTTGAAAAGTAAGACTTCTTAAATAGCTTTTGAACAGATTCATATGTGTTAATTAAGATAGTACTACGGGTCACTTTTGTTTACAATAACCACCGATATTTTTATAATAATTTAATAACGAAATGAATGGTACGTGTGCACTGTTCGACGAAGTTTGTGAGTGAGAGCGACGAAGTCAGTTTAAATTATTGTTTTTACGTAATAAATATCCTAATTCAATATTCATAAAAATCTGATGCACCATTTAAAACTTATTAGCATATTCTTATGTTATTGTTATGCTTTCTTACATGAAATAACAGGAAGTTTTGTATTGTGTCCAGTAATCTGTAAGTTCCTTCACTTTATTTCTTAATTGTTAAAATTGTTTTTAATTATTTTTTCTGTAGAATGATGAATTCAGACCCTTTCGATACGGAGGCGCAGAGGATGATTGCAGAGGAAATTAGGCAGAAGAACATCGAAGCTAATATGGAAGCAGCGATGGAGTACAATCCAGAAACCTTTGGCACCGTTGTCATGCTGTATATCAATTGTCATGTTAATGGGTAAGCCACTAAAGCTAATGATAATGATATTAATAATCACAGAAGACTGTGTAACTGCTCAAATTGATTTAAATTGTCTACCTTCACAATGTGACTAATAATTTAAAGAGCATTACCAAATAAATAGTAATGTTTATATAATGTTGCAACATCAGTACACTTTAATATCTAAGTATACAACCACAAAAATTAAACTTTTATATTATTTACAGTGCAATGGCTGAAACTTACGTTAGACTATTTTTATGTTAATGTTAACCATTTAGTTTGTTGGTCATCAAATCTCATTTTCAGCTAATGGTATAATGCTAAAAATTAAAGCTAATGTATGACTTGTTTGATATAACAGGTTCCCAGTAAAAGCATTCATTGATTCGGGGGCTCAAACCACAATCATGTCAGCTGCTTGTGCTGAAAGATGTAATATCATGAGGCTGGTTGATAGTAGGTAAGTTCTTTTCTCACTCCGAACTGTTATTGCTGTATAAATAAATAAATACAATATACTGTAGGCGATAAAATTCTTGGCTTGAGGGTCAAATTATGAGAGAAAACACTCTTCATTGTTACGGGCAATGTTTTTTTTCTTTCCGAGTTGAACTGCCAATGGTCATTTTCCTAGACCATTATCAGCTGAGTTCCGTTAGAAGTTACACTTAAGGTGCAGGTGCAATTGCAGCTGATTCCTCTTAGTGTACTACTTGTCTTAAAGAATTTAGCCCCTTTTAAGACTATTGATGTCGCTTGAAGTGTCCATCAGCTTATCGGGTTAGATTGACCGGCCAGGCGGTCAATATAGCGTTTCTTGTGGGTGACAATCTCCTCCTCGACAGAAGGAACTGCAAGGTAGTCGTGAAATCGTTTATTTTGGATATTGTGCTGTGTAAGAAGGTGCCATTTTGCGGCCCATGTAAGCAAATGATGTTACATTGACTGGCGATTCCCCACAACTGGATCCCATATATGTCCAAATCGGCTTATGAATGGCGTTGTACAGTAGCAGCTTAAGCTCCACCGATAGTATTACGCGCATTTATAGGTAACAATATATTATAATAGTTGCGAGAAGTGTTGTTTGAACTCGAATGTATGGGTTTTGATTAACCCTTTGGCATGAGATAGTTAAAAATAACGTCTGGATTTTCATGACGTTGATTCACTGCTGGACAGCCGATCTTTATGAATATTTTAATCGCGCCCCTTTGACTGTGAATAATGCATTAGTTTACTTTGAATTCAGTCTACTTCTGATACTAGAGAAAAAAATGGAATAAATAAAATTTTAAATTACAATTGATATGAATAAGTCATTTGTTTCGACCAGACTATCTGACCTCACTGTGGTGGGGGCCACGTGTAACGGAATTTATAAAAGTATCTTGCATTACTCTGTTTTTTCCATATTATACTTCATTATTAGTTTAGAATACGGATTCTAACTGTGCCCCTACATATAGCCTTCGTCATCGTTTTCCCGAAAAATATCAAATGTATTATTCCACAACTTTAACTATCTACATTTCAAGTTTCATCGCAATACGCCGCACTTATAGCGATGAAACTTCCCACTTTTTGCGATGAAACCAAAAAAGTATGGTACTAGTTGTTCTGCGAATAGTAGGCTTCACGAGCACTTTATTAGAAGGACCTATAAAGGTAACCTTAAAAAAGCAGGATATTTTCAAATGAGGAGTTTTTGTTGATGACAAGTTTTATCGAAATCGGTTGTAAAGTACGATCTGTAGAGAACTACCAACTTACATATTGACAAGCAAAACGCTAAAACTGTTTTTTCCCAAAATGTGGTTTTAGGGTTCCGTATTTTAACTGAGCATTTCCACAACCAGCCCTAAAACTGGACCTTTTTGCGTGATTTTAAACTGTAGCGTGGGTTTTCTTACGATGTTTTCCTTCACCGTGAGAGCGATGTTAATATCGCACATGAATTAATCTTAAAAAAAAGATATTGATGCGAGATCGGGATTCGATCAAACATACGAATTTCGGAATGAAAGTCTAGGTATCTACCACTGAACGAACAGCGTTCTAAGTATTGATTTTCGTGTAATAGGTGGGCCGGTATAGCCAAAGGTGTAGGCGTACAGAGAATCATCGGTAGAATCCATATGGTACAGATGAGAATAGAGAAGGATTTCCTCACGACGTCTTTTTCTGTACTTGAAGAACAGCCCATGGATATGCTGCTGGGCTTGGACATGCTGAAGAGGCATCAGGTAAGTGGAGATTGATAGAATAAATATAGCACGACGTTACACATAACGCAATATAGCCCCAAACTTATAAATAAATAAATATTGCACCACGTTACACACACACAACGCAAAATAGCCCTAAACTAATAAATAAATATAGCACGACGTTACACACAACGCAATATAGCCCCAAACTTATAAATAAATAAATATTGCACGACGTTGCACACAGCTCAATATAGCCCCAAAATAATTAATAAATTAAATATTGCACGACGTAACACACAACGCAATATAGCCCCAAACTAAGCACTAGGATTGTACCATGGGTACTCGACAATGGCAATACTACATATTACACTTTTTTTTGTAATTCTTCTATATCTATAAATGCTTTGTCCTGACTGGCTGACTGATCAACGCATAGCCTGATAGTAGAGAGCTAAAATTTGGAGAGTATGCTCTATATATGATGTACGCATTCCATAAGAAAGGATGTTTCTAAATATTCTTATTGAATGCTTACATCATATATTTATATAATCATATAAATACATCACACTCCAAATTTCAGCTCTCTACTACCAGCGGTTTAGGCTGTGCGTTGATCAGTCAATCAGTCAGGACAAAGTCTTTTATACATATACCAGCTGCGTCCCGCGATTTTACCCGCGTAATTGCCGATTCCGCGGGAATATCGGGATCAAAAGTATATCTATGAATAAAAACCTATGTTCCTCAAGGTGAATGTAGCTATCTAATGGTGAAGAGTTTTTGAGTTTATTCATTCATTACATACACATAAACACACATACAAAAATACAAATCTTTCCTCTTTATAATATTAGTGTAGACTGGAAAGTTCTCGACATAATAAGTATCAGATTTTACAAACGTAAATACGCGAGTAAACTCAGTAGGTAAATCGTTTAGAAAAAGTTGTATAGAATTTCCTCTGTGACTAGGAACACATCTACTATATAAAAATAAGTCGGGTTTTTTTCCTGACGCTATAACTCCAGAACGCACGAACCGATTTCCACGGTTTGCATTCGTTGGAAAGGTCTCGGGCTCCGTGAGGTTTATAGCAAAGAAAATTCAGGAAAAATTTAATCTACTATATAAAAATAAGTCGGGTTTTCCTTCCTGACGCTATAACTCCAGAACGCACGAACCGATTTCCACGGTTTTGCATTCGTTGGAAAGGTCTCGGGCTCCGTGAGGTTTATAGCAAAGAAAATTCAGGAAAAATTTAATTATCTATAATTTATAAGGCAAAACAACGTTTGCCGGGTCAGCTAGTTTTTAATATATTCTGAGTTCAATCCATTAAATTTGGATACGTAACAGACGTACAACGAGATCAAAGAATCGTATATACGTTGTCATGGAAACTTGCTCTTTCAAATCCGATCTTATTGAAAATCCAACTATTGTTGTCGATAAATGTACAGTGCATTTTGCTTTGAAAATGTTTAGTGCATTTTCTAATACTAAAAGAGCTTACGAACGAACGAACGAAGAGCTACGAAGTAGTACTACTACTTCGTATCTACTAAGCTCTTTTAGGTCTTAAACTACATACTTATTATTATATTATTGCTAACTGTGTCCCGCGGTTTCTCCTGCGTAAGTCCCCGTGGGAGTTTCGTAAAATGCTTTCTTATCGGATGCCTACATCATATGACGACCTCAGTGGCGCGTCGGGGCCAGGCCCGATTTCAATGCAGAAGGTTCGATTCCCGCCGGGTGCAAGTATTTATGCTTAAAAATAAATATTTGTTTCTGTTCTGGGTGTTTTCTATGTATTATGAATATGTATTAGTAAAATATGTAGTATATCCGTTGTCATGTACCCATAGTACAAGCCTAGTGCTTAGTTTGCGCTGTGTAACGTCGCAGACTATAAAGACCACACTCTCCAAATTTCAGCTCTCTACTATCAGCGGTTTAGACTGCGTTGATAAGTCAGTCAATCAGGATAAAGCATTTTATAGATATAGATTTAGATAGTTACATTTTCCCGGGTCTTAATCGCGTATTATTATTTATTTTCTTACCTTGACGTTAAATCAAATCAAATCAAATAAGACACACAGATTGGAACTTCGTTCCAATACGCGATTAAGACCCGGGAAAATGTAATTAGATTTAGATTGTACCCTTTTTTCCAGTGTAACATAGATCTAAAACGGAACGTGCTTCGTATTGGTACGACCGGAACGGAGACCCCTTTCCTACCGGAATCGGATCTGCCGGAATGCGCCCGACTTTCCGGGACATCGGAGGACGATATCGTGAACCAATCAATAAAGGACCACGAGGAACGACAAATTAAAGAGGCACTCGAGAAATCTAAGCAAGGTGGGCGCGGAAAAAAGAAGTAACAAAAACTTTTTTTTTTAATTAAATTGTGGAAGTTTTATTTTTTTAAAGACATTTTTTTTATAAAAAAAAAGAAAACAGTTCTGTTCTTTTAATAAATAAAAAATCTTAAAATTATTCCACGGTTTTCTAGTTTCTACGAGTGATAGCGTGTTGGTGGTCGGTTTGCGGTTAGAGATAAATTACTTATGTTATTTATTATAGTAGAAGAGAACGTTTTTCTGCGTTTTCGGTTTCCCGAAATAATTAACTGATGATATTGAAGAATTATCGAGGCGCAGTTAAAAAAATTGGTTTAATTATATTAAATTTTAAAAAAAAACCTTTAACTTTGCTAAACAACGGACAATACGGACATAATACATTTATATTGTAAAGTATTTATAGTATTGTAGTTTGTATTTGACACATTAACGAATCTTAATTTAAAAATATATTTTTCATACTCAACACAAAAATGACGATTTTAGGTTTCGTAACGCCCTCTGAAATGAAAAGAAATCTCATAAAAACAATAAAGGTTTGTTTTTATTTTTCATGCACATTACTGTCTACAATCTAAGTTACATCGCAATTGTTAAAGTAGTTTTTACTTGAAAGAGTATTAAGCTAAATATAAACTTGTTTAAACGGCGGTTATAAAATTATAAAACTATATTAAAGACGTTCTCTCTATTGTAGTATAGACTGTGGTATAGATAAGTATTTTGTCTCTATACGTTTGCAGTGCATGTTTTCAATGAAAGTTGCTGCTCAATTGAATTTAAATTAGTGTGATGCGGTTAATTATTAATCAGTGTTCCGTATAGTTTTAATGCATTAACTTTACTCTGTCCTTTTTGCATGAGTAGGTTTTTTTATGCGTTTAACTATACTGCTTAGGTTGGTTTTCATCTCTTTATAATAAAGCCGGATAAAATGATTAGCCTATTGTGTCTGACATGTCGCGTTATTCTACGATCTGTCTGGTGGTTAAAAAAATGCAGATACATTTATTTTACTGTTTGCGCTCTAGTTTCGCGCCAACTAGCGTAAATCCCGATTCCGCGAAAATATTGCAATAAAAAAGTGTGTCTTATTTCAGCTTTGTACATTTCTTCGCAATTGCTTCAGTAGTTTTTTTCGTAAAGGAATAATAAATAATGCATTTGTCTACAGATTCTCGAAACAAGCTTTTTTATTGGAAGGATTGTTATTTGCAAATGAGTAATGATTGGCATCTAATGCCAAGTCGTTTGATAGCGAACCTAATTTAGAAACCTGACTTTTGCAGATTGCGCCAACCGCGCCATTTAAAAATAATTAAGGTTGAATCGAAGTATATTCTTGGGCGAAGATTTTGTTGTTTTTTTTCTAGTAAATTGCAAAAATTGCAAGACTATTCTATTCTATTTTTCAATACGCCGCCCTGGGACCTTGTTAAGAGGAGTATATACGCCAACGACCTTGAAACTGAAAATCCCTGTCGGGCTCATCGAAAATTGTTGATTATTTCATGACGGAATGTCGT
The DNA here is from genome assembly GCA_958496205.1 of Idaea biselata. Lineage (NCBI taxonomy): Eukaryota > Metazoa > Arthropoda > Insecta > Lepidoptera > Geometridae > Idaea > Idaea biselata. The sequence continues at coordinate 30,740,356 of OY292394.1, read as the reverse complement.
AGAACTTTTTTTTGTGCACAGATTGTAGGTGACATTGTTTCCTACATTTTGGTGTAGTTTTAAGACAAGAACCTCCTATTGGTGCAAAGCCTATCCAAATTTTAGACAAAAAATGTCTGATTTGGCTAAAATGTCGATAGGCTTCAATACGTTTCGACATATTTGTATGGAAACTGCACTAAAATATCGGAAACAATGTCGCCTACAATCTGTACACAAAAAAAAGTTCTACGACATTCCGTCATGAAATAATCAACAATTTTCGATGCGCCCGACATGGATTTTCAGTTTTTCAGAATAGGGCCCTTAAGGGGAATTATAGCTAATATTTTCTCCATACAAACTTCACTAACGTAGTCGACTGTTTACTCCCCAGATAAAAGACATTAGAGAAAATATGTTTATGCCATAACACCTATAACAGCCATGATCATGACCACGGAATAAATAACAATAGACGAAGGGGCGTGTGGGCGTGGCGCGTGTGCCATACTTCAGGTCAGTTGTACTGACGTCACCTCAGTCGCGTCATGGTTGCTAACACATTGTGACATTGACACATTGCTATGCCCTTTCCACTATTGTAATCTATTCGGTTATCATGACCCTACGTTTTGTTTTATTTTCAATTTTTATTTTATTTTTAATCTTATTAGAAAAGAGAATGGTCATTCATAGCAGATATAGGTTATAGTGCATAAATATATTTGCTCTAACGTCTTTATCCAGAGAGGAAACTGGATGAAGACGTTAGAAATTGCGCCAGTAAAAATAAGGATAGACAGAGGACAGACATACATTACCTACTTTTTCTCTCCAAGACAGGTTAAGTTGCATTATAAATTGCATTATCTGTGAATAGAATACGTTAAAAGGTTGTGGCAGACAAACATACAAAATGTTGATTTGTTCGAGTGAGGTAACCAACCTAATCAATAATTTACAATATCTATGTGAGAAGATTGGGAAAAGGTAAATTATGTAGTCTTTACAATGTAGGCATTTAGTTGCACTTAATACTTTTTTATAGTCATTTTTCGTCACATTTTTTTTTAATTTTAACTTGTCTGGGAGAAGACGAATGAAACAAATTTCATATTATAAAAATTGGTCCAACCGTGATCTTGCACTTCTAACCAACACAACTTTGTTTTATAAAGATAGGTAGATAGATAGATGTACATTTTGTATATAGTTTTACAATTTTCACCATAATATTATTTTGTGTCATGTCGTTTTGTCGGTACGAATTTTGAGCTTTAAGTGGATTGCTTTTAGTGGGACCGAGTAGGATTTTTCCTTCATTCGTTCCCACTCGTAGTTGTAGTTTTGTTTTGCTTGTAACCATCACTTACCCTCAGTTTCTCGATATTTTTCTAGACCGTTACCATTTAGGTGATTAAACAACAAGTGTGGTTCAATTTTCTTCTGAAATAGATTCAATATATATTTTTACTAGCTTAGTCCCGCGGTTTCACCCGCGTAAGTCCCGATCCCATGGGAATATCGAGATCATAAGTAAGTGATTCACTGTCTCGATAATCGCGCATGGCATCGCTTTGCTTTGAATTAGCTCACAATTCGCCAGTATGATAAGAATATACAAAAAGGTAACGCGCCACTGAGGTCGTCAAGTTAAAATAAAATGAAAATTAAAGAGTTTGAAGATTTTTGAAAGAAAGCGTCTAGAACGGTCGTTAAAATATCGAGAAACGGAATGTTACTAACACTATGAACGAATTGTCATACAAAAGTTATACTTATTTATGTATTTAGTTTTAAAATGTTTTAGTAGTAATATTTCTTGTTGTTTGGTAGACTTACACATGCATAGCGAATGTGTGCAAAAATATTATTTTTTTTGTAATCTTAAACTCTCAACATTATTTTCTTTTACCTAAACCTCGTACTATTTATTTATTCTGTGCTTAGACCCCAATTTTTACAATATTTTGATTAATAACGGTGCAACAAATCATAAAAAAAAATGTTGCACCGTTATGACCAACTTTTTTTTTATTTTTAGCCACACGTTAGCGCATTCTTTATTATGGAACCATGTTTTATGTGCAAAAGGTGCACTTCGCATATGAGTGAATGTAGCCTAAAAGTGTTTACCATTTGCGTCCGGTGCACTTTTTACGCATCACCCGTTTTTTTATTAAGTTTTTTTTTCTTATTTTTAAACAGGGAGTCCTGATCCATCGAAGGCATCGACGAGTGCTTCGACTAGTGCTAGTGCTCAAGCAAACCAGAGAATCGGTAAGACACCTAGACCAGAAACAAATAATTATCTCTAATATATAAAATTTCCATGTCACAATTCACAATGTTAGTTACCGTACTCCTCCGAAACGGCGCGACCGATTTTTACCAAATTTTATATGCGTATTCAGTCGGCTAAATAATGCGTAATCGGCTACTTTTTATAATTTATAAGGCAAAACAACGTTTGCCGGGTCAGCTAGTTATTTATAGATTTTTTCTTCTGTTTTCGCGATGCTGGATTTATATCCAACTAAGTTCAAGTTCAAGTTTATTTATTGCAAATCATGTGTACAGAGTGGTGTCACAGATAAAATTTTTGATTCAACATGATGCCCATTTGAGCATAGCAACTTAAAAATATACTGATACTACTAAAACTGATAATAGTTACTTGTTGTTGTAACTGTTAATTGTTAAACTCATTTTTGGGTTTTAATCGCGTGGTGTTATTACTTTTAAGATTGTTACAATGCTCAACGTTTCGAGACATTTACAGTAGTGTGGAGCGACGATGTATGGATTTTTTTTTATTTTATTTAATCGACTCTGAATACCGAAAATATGTTGCAAATGGGATAGTTATTTAAAAATATATATTTTTTTTATAGGACATATTTTTCAGCCCTCTACTTGAGTTCAAAGATTGGAAATTTTTGCTCTATTACTGTGGCTGTTAAAATTGAATTTAACCTTAATATTTAAATAAATTTAAGTCGATAAAACACACATTTTATGAAATTAGAATAATATTTTATTGTTTTATATACCTATTTATTTTTTTTAGTTTTATTTTTTTAAAGTTTTACAAGACAACAATAATAGTAATGAAATAATAATAAATGTTAAACAAACATCAAAAATATAGGAAATTAATTAGTTTTTTTTCTGTGATACATAATGTTTTTTTGTATGAAAACAAGGCATTTTTTCGTTGGATTGGATTTTAGAACGAATGAATCCATCTCTGGCCTTCTCACCAGCTACAGAGATCGACGCCTCTGTCACCATTTTGACGCATCGTTCAACTGCTTGCGTGTGCGAAAGATAGTCTGGTACTACAATTTCAAGGGTCTGAGATCGAATCATGTCTTCTAATTCAGCGTCACGGGTTTTATTTAAAATTGGAGGAGATGTTATTTGTGATTCACTCCATATTATCATATCGGTGTAATCATTGGCATTAAAATTCAACTTCGGAATTTCAAACATTCTGATTCCAGGTTTTTGGGCCTTTCTAGCTGCTATTATTCGTCTTAATCCTAATTCTTTTATATGAGATCGCTCATCGTACAACATAGCCAATAACAGACTTTCAGGATGCGCAAAAAAAGCATTTCTCTGAATAACTGGGTCTATAATTCTTTTTACATCCGAACTCAAACATCTTGAATAAGAAATTAACTTAAAAATATGAATTGGTCCCCTTTTAAATGAACTTTCCTTTTTAATACTGAACCACACCGGCGAGTAAACTTTCAAAATGTATTCTGTTAGTTTTACTAATTGAGTCGCGGGATCAGATGTAGCTACAGAAAGTCTCAAAATCCTATTTGCAGTCTTCAACCAGCGCGAGTGAGCCATTTTTCCTGGATTTCTGTGGGACAAATCTTGAGGTACAATTGCTCCACTTATAGCTTGGCAAATTTGGTATAAATACTTCTGGTCTGTACTTAGACTATCCTCTACTTCTTTTGTTAAAATAGGTACATTTGATTGGATTGCAGCAAATTCTACAACAGGAAGATTACTGCAATTTTCTAACGCTTTTCCGATAGGCCCGGAATAAAGTTTAGGTCCAGTCGTCCCGCCGTCTAATTTAATAAATAAATGGCGAAGAGGTAGCTCGTTTGCGTGAAGTTGACAAACAAACCACTGAAGTGGCCGGTTTAACTTTAACTCCATGACGCGGATTGCTCCACTTTTCCAGCCAGTATTAGTGGCAGTGCCGTCACAACCAATTACTACTACGTTGCTTAAATCTATTTTGTTTTTCATGAAAAAACTAAATATTGTATCTGCTATAGCTTTTCCAGTACCAGACGATGGCGTTAAGTGTCCCAAATAGATCGATCCAGGTTCAGTAATTAAGGAAATGTGTTCTCTTACAACGATTTTTTTATGAATACGTTCTCCGCACTTTTCAAAGATCATGGTTTTGTCTTTCCTTCCGTCGAAGTAAATGCTGCTAATTTGCGGTAAACCTTTTCTCTGAATCTCTTGTCTTACACGTTTTCTTGCTCTACGAAGTTTGCTCCGATCTATAACATTTTCGGCGTTCTCAGATGTAATAAGACCATTATCTTGAAGTACAGCACTTGCAACTGCTGCTGCCGAGCGATCAGAAATGCCGTATCGATCACAAATTTCAGCTAAACTATTGAGTCTTACCTTGTTTCTGTTGCCTACAGAATCTGGAACAAGGTGTCGTGTTTTTGAGGTACTAGGTTGGGGTTCAGTTGGCACAGAAGTGGAGGTAAACGTTTTGGGAGTTTTCTCTTTGGTGTTAGTAGGATTTGGGCGCGTGGGCGAAGCAATTATAAAGTTGTCTTGCCTTAACATTTTCTTTTCATTCTTCTTTGTCTCTACGCGATCTAAACTACCAATTGCCATCTTTCTTTCAGTTCTTTGATCAATAAGAAACATCCTTTCTAGAACTGGAACCTTTTTATCGCGAGGGCAATTACAATTACTAAATTCACTGCATTTGCAACTACAAACATCAAATAATTGTGAGATACACTTTTCTTTCCATTCTTGCAGTTTTAATGTGTAATTCTCAGTTTGTTTCGATTTAGGGTATCGAACAAAATGCAGGTACTTATCATAATTGCACTTTAACTGCTGTTTGACTCGTTGAATAGTAACAACAGGCAACGATGCCTTGTTCCAAATATCCAAGATATCACGTCCCACTGTGTCAAATATATCAGAAATAGCTGGTTGTTTCCCATTTGCTTCCTCTTTTAGCTGATTCCTCACACAAATTATATGTTTTAAAACATCGGATATCGATGGTAAAACTAATTTATTCAGAAAACTAGGTGGACCGAAAAAGGGACAATCGTTTTCATTTCTAGTCACTCTTTTCGCCATAATTTTTGGTTGTAACTAAAATATTTATTTCGCCACAAAACAAGTAGGTAAGTGTTAAAATTGTAATGTACTTAACATGACAAAAAAACTATTATTGTCAATCATTAAATTAACGAAACAAAAGAGATTACGAAACTTTAGAACTACCAAAATTTTTTGCTAATGGTCATTTTTCACGGACGTTTTGTTTATAGATTATACTAAATTTGTACAAAAATCGTTGAAATATTTGAACTTTAATATTTTAGAAACAAGATAAGTAATTAAAACACAACTTTTAATCTAACGTCAATAAATTTGTGACTTCCTGAAATATACCATTTCGCGCGATTTTTTGAAATCTTTAAACGGCAGTAGAGGGCTAAAATTTTTTTTTTTTTTTTTTTTTTATGAATTTGTATAACTAACAACCAAGTGCAGCTTTTTGTAACTATTCCGTATTCAATTACTGAAAAAAAAAAACGCTCCACCCTAATTTACAGGTCTCTTCGACAATGTAATGCGACAATGTAAATCACATGATTACTGCAAAAAAAAATATACAAAAAAAAAACCCCATGAGTTTCTTGTGTCTTCTTCTCATTGGAGGTCACGTTCCGAAGACACAGTAGATTAAATATAAAAAGTGACATTTCAAAGAGATATCTTGCTAATATCCGAATGAATAAACATACTTTGATTTTGATTTCAATTTTTGATTTCTTCTTCACTTTGAGCATTGAAACAATGCTACAAGTAATCGGGACAAGCGGGAATCGAACCAGTATCCTTCTGCATTGCAACCATGTATTCGCCCAACGTACTACAGAGGCCGTCATGATGTTTGTTTAAAGTTCCAGGTGGGCTAAGCGATCCGTCTCTAACGATCCTGCCGACAGACAGATTCGGCGAGACTGAAGTCGAAGAAATTGTCGCTTTGGGCTTCACCAGAGAACAGGTAAGTCTACCAGCTTCATTCATTCGTTTATAAAAAAAACAAAAAGTACTTACATAAACATATTTTCTAAAATTTTGTACTAGGCGGGATTTAAATCCGCGACTACTGATAATCTGAACTAGCGCGTCAGACCGCTTCGCCACGAGTACTAGTCGTAATTAAGAAAGCATGTTACCTCGTGTTTTGGTCAGTATTTTCCTTCTCATCTGTAGGTAGTATTTCTCAACCTATCTTTACTAATCTTGGTATAAATTGAGTTTGAATTTATTAAGGGATTTTTGTTAGATATTTCGCCCATTAAAAGGGAAAAGTGCTTGCGAAGTCTACTGTTCCCAGAATTACTACTTTTATTAATGTTCAATTCATAAATACTTCAAAAGCTCTGAGACGTCAAATGTCTTCTCAGAGCTTTTGGTTAATTAGATCTTTGACCTCTCCGTGTAAATGACAGCTGATTTTGAGATAAAAAAAAAATATAAAACCTAAATAATCCAGAAAACGTAGGTCAATAAAAGAAGTTTATTATGAAAATTAAGAACCTGAAGAAGAGACCTGGAAAGGTCTCGAAACGTTGAGCGTTGTAACAATGCTAAAAGTAATAAATACCACGCGATTCAAACCGAAAAATGTCTTTAATTTCAATACAACATCGCGAAAACAGAAGAAAAATCTAGTTTATTATCATTTTTTATTCCTTGAACTTTGACCTTGTCAAAGGTCAAAGAAGAGGAAGATAGAAAGGTCAAGGACGAGGCAGATTTCTGCATATTATTAGAAAAATATACATTTTATTTAATGATAACCCCATCAATTTAAAAAGTTGTGTGTAAGTAAAAAAATTGCTAAGTCTCCCTTAAAATTTATCAATTTTCATCTGTTTAAAAGAAAATATGGATCTTAGCCAACCAGAGAAAAATCTTTAATGTCTGAGTAGGTCAGTGGCTCTGTTTATTGACGAGTGCCCTTGCAAAGGTGATCTTCCAATGATCTACACACTCAGTCTAGACGAAAGTTGAACAATCTCTACTGTGAGCTCCGTTGTTAAATTTGCTTTGATGCCTATCCCATTGGAAAATTGCTTTTAAATTTCGTTTATTTTTATGTTTTACACAAAGTTCTCAATATACAGGGCGTTGGACTTTATGGATAGAAATGAAACAAACATGTCTTTATTTTCATGAATGAGTAAAAATGCAGTTAAAGATTTTTGTAAAATCATCTGCTTGAGCCGAGAATCGAACCGGTGAAATCTTTAAATGCAGTTTTACTTATTTTTTAAAGAAAGGAATGTTTCTTTCTGGCAAAATTTTCTATCGTCAATATTAAGGGTACTTTTCCTCCAATCACGGTCTTTTTTTTCCATCCTGTATATAAAAGCCTAAGGTCTGACTTGGCTAGTTTTCAAAATAATACGAATATAGCCTTCGCAAGTTCTAAAAATATTAAGCTATCCGAAACTTGACCAATTTTATTTCTATTGATTCAAGTATCGTTATTGACGACCTCTGTGGCGCGTCGTGCGAATGCCCGGCTGCAGGCAGAAGGTTGCGGGTTCGATTCCCGCAGGGTGCAAGTATTTATGCCTAAAAAAAATACTTGTTTCTGGTCTGGGTGTCTTTCAATCTATACTTAATATGTATGTATTTACAAAAGAAAAATAAATATAAGTATTATAACCGTTGTCTAGTCACCGTAACACAAGCTTAGTCGCTTACCACGGGGCTAGATGGCGCTGTGTGTTGTTCACAGAAATTATTTATTATTTATTTATTTTCAGGCTATTGTGGAGCTACGTAGATTCAACGGGGACAAAACTCAAGCAACTGTCGCCCTTTTTGCAAAATCCCTGAAATTTTGATCCGAACCGATCGACTTTATGTCGTCGAATTCCATAAAAACTAACTTAAAAATATTATAGTAATAGAAAAACGTGTAACAAACTTTGTAATATTTATTATTAATTAAAAGCATTAGTAATTAATAAAAAAATATTACAAATTTTGTGATATTTCTGTTTTAAGAGTTGCGTGGCTCGTTAGGAAAAACGAGACGCTATGGGATCACTCGATGGGTCCCGTCTATCTGTTGTCAATTTGTTCGTTTGTATGTATTTATATCATAGATTCTTCTTCTGTTTTCGCGATGTTGTATTGAAATTAAAGACATTTTTCGGTTTGAATCGCGTGGTTTTTATTACTTTTAGCATTGTTACAACGCTCAACGTTTCGAGACCTTTCCAGGTCTCTTCTTCAGGATAGACTAAGATGTCTAGTCATCTTAGTCTATCCTGAAGAAGAGACCATGTCTAGTCATCTTAGTCTATCCTGAAGAAGAGACCTGGAAAGGTCTCGAAACGTTGAGCGTTGTAACAATGCTAAAAGTAATAAAAACCACGCGATTCAAACCGAAAAATGTCTTTTATTTATATCATGTTTTATTTTCTTACAAATGGGAATAGATAGCGAATTAAAGTCAAGTATGTATTTCTTATTTAAATTATTATTTTTTAACTTGATCAATACATTTTACTAAGAATCCATAGCTTACAAGTCAAGTGTGGTGAAATAATTAGGACCTATCCTGTAACTTTATCGTCTCAACATAGCTTTAGCATTGTCGAAAACGGTTAAACAATTAATGGGGTACAATCACTTCAAAGGCTTTAGCGAAACACTGCAAAATATCCAAAAACTGTTTAAACGTTTCCGAGAAAAAACTAACGATGCTGAAGCGATGTCGAGATGATGTTGAGACGATTTAGTTATAGAATACGTGCCCAGCTGAACAACACTTTTTTAACGTTTAATTAATTCTCTATTAGCAAAATATTGTCAGACAATAATACAATTATGCACCTACTAGCAGCGCTCCGCGGTTTTACTCGCGTATGTCCCGATACCGCGGGAATATTGAGATAAAATGTGGTTTTTGTGTTATTTAAGGTCTTTTGCTCTCTACTTACATAGTTTCATCACAATCGGTTTAGCGGTGTTTGCATGAGGACCAATAAACTTTCACCTCTACAATATTAGTAAGATATTTCTTGAAAAATAGACGCCTATTCACATCTTTGCGGTATAATTTACCGTGAAGTTCTGAATAGACATTTACAAATACTATTATTTGGTTGATAATTAAAAATTACACGTCAATATTTAATTTACATCAATAAATTAAATACTTTAATTATCAATATCGACTGTTAGCGGTTTGAAATCTGGATCAACACATAAGCTTTGATCTCGATATTCCCCAGAGATCGGGGCTTACCCAGGTGAAACCACAGGGCGCTGCTAGTAATTTATAATAAAAGATAAAATGTACAAAAACAAATAAATATATAATATCTATCTAGCTATTATCCAGGGTCCCAACTTTGTTCTCACAATCATCTCTTAATCAGTCGATAATTCTCCCCGTTACTTACAAACGATGATTAACCAATGACTTAGTTATGTAACGTTTGTCTCTGTCTGTCAACTTTGAGAATTCATGTCACAGTAAAAGACAAACGATACATTGTTTATCCAGCTGTTAATCAGCGTTTATAAGTAAGGCGGTCTATCGACACTCAGTAATAATTGTCGTGTCTGACGTATTTGATACATTTGGTAGACAAATGTGGTCAAATACAAATAAATTGCGCCAATTACAAATAAATAAATCTAGCTTCAAACTAAGCACTAGGCTTGTACTATGGGTACTACGCATTATACTGTATCTATGTTGAATATGACAATTACTATTCTATCGACACTCTATTGAGAAACGATTGTAAGAACAGACTTGAGGCCCTCAATATTCATTGTTTGCGAAGTTAAATATGTCTAATATTGGTTAAAATAGAGCTTACAGGAAATATATTAGCCTAGTTTTTCGCCCGGGCCTTTTTTGTTGTACTATAGTTGAGGTTTTAAACAGTATAGAGTCGCTAAGTCATGAGTTAAGAGGACAGTCTACCTACTCTTTCTCCATACAAATGTAGTCGACTGTTTCCTCTCTGGATAAAGACATTAGTAAAGATATGTTTATGCCATAAGTCCTATATCAGCCATGACTATGCCCCTGTTTTGTATTTTTGTTCGTTTTCTAATAAAAATAGAAATAAAATTCAAAAAAAATTGAAAATCAAAACGTAGGGGCATGGTCATGACTTATGGCTTAAACATATTTTTTTTTCAATATCTTTATCCAGGGAGGAAACAGTCGACCACGTTTGTGACGTTTGTATGGAGAAAAGAGTAGGAAGACTGTCCCCTTGAGATGTAGCACGCACGCGATCGAACATAGACTACCTCGGTTCACGATATGACTTCGGCCGGTGGGTAGAGACGGGCCGTGGCCGAAGTGTCTTCCAAAATCATTGCTAATTTAGCACCACGCTACAATCATGTTTGGGATAACGTGATTATGGCGTGGTATGATGTAAGGTAATAGGTGGATGTCCCACAACCAGCGAGTGAGCGTGAGCGAGTTGGCTTTACACGCTGAAGAAAGTCAAGTCTATCTCACTAACTCATAACTCATTTGCTTATGTTTACATAAAATATATATATATATATATATATATATTCTTATACAAATCCTAGTTCAAAGTTGATAATTTCTAGTTCTATATTTACATTTTTTCCGGGTATTTGGCGTATTGTTATTTTCTTACTGCGACGTCTCGTCTATATTAAAATATAGATTTTTCTTCTGACTTCGCATAAGTAGATAGCATTGTTTCAATGGTCAAATTTTCGAGACCTTTACAGGTCTCTTCCTTATGATAGACAGATGTAATTTGTCATTCTATTGTTCTAAAAAGTTACAAAAAAACTACCGTCTTATGTCATATTAATTGTATTACAACGTTCCTGTGTATTAAATTTTAGAATGAAACGACTAAAGTTGATATTAAAACAACCGGGGAAAATGTAAATGTACAAATCGTGTAATTTTATAAAGTTTAAAGCTCGGCGAAAAACCTATCACTCGCTCATCGCTGCTCGCCAACTGGTTTCTAGTTCTGCTGATTCTTGAACCCTGTCGGACAGGGACCTAAATTCTGCGGCAACATTCGTTTGAAAGCAAAAAAAAAGTAAAACCTTGGTTTGAAAGCAAAAAAAAGAATATAAGCCAAAAAGGAAACTAACTTATAGGCTGTTGAATTTTAAAAAATATAGACTTTTTAATGTAATCTCTTTTTAAATATGTTTTAAAAATTGATTGTCAATTATAATTATTGAAAATCCGCGAGATTTTAATTATTTCAATTTATTAAGGGTAAAACAATAAAAATTCAAATAAAGATCACGTGACCTGATTGTGACGTCAATTCGCAAGTTTCGCGGGGTTTTTACAGTATTACAGCTTGAGCTTTTTGATTAAAGCGGAAAAGTTAAAAAAAATGCAGTTAGAAAACTTATTTAACAAACTTCAGTAAGAATTTCATTCAATCGGTCAATTACATAAATGCTTTAATAGAAAAAATAATATTTATTGTATTTATTTTTCCTATTTATAGTATAAAAAAATACGCGTTATAAACCTACACTGAATTCAATAGATAACGACCGTATTGAGAACCCCCTCCTTATTTTGAAGTCTGTTAAAAGTAAATGTCGATGAGTTTGTTTTTTTTTCACGCGATGTACTTAGGGCCTTTTAAGGTAGAAACATACTTAGCCCACACGCGCAACGCGTGACGACTCTGGACTCGTGAATTTGTATGAAATTCTTTGAGTTAGAAACATACTATCACACGCAACGTCAATTATGCCAAACGTTAAGAACGTGGCGACTGTTACCATTTTCATACAAACTTAATACCAAAATAAATTATGAAAAATTTATTTTGGTATTAAGTTTGTATGGAAATGGTAACAGTCGCCACGTTCTTAAGATCCAGATCGGCGAGTGATGGTGCGTGGAGCGCGTGTTGGCTAAGTATGTTTCTACTTTTATTGTTTTGCGTGTTTGCCCGCTAGCTATCGTATCATAAATGTTTTTATTATTATCCGTGCCACACGCACGCGAGACGCAAGCACGACTAGGCACAGTCGCGCGGATGCGTACCACCCGCTTGTACTCTGCGTGCGGCCCGCATCACGCATGCGGGCCTAGTCCGCACGCGTTCGCAAACACGCTTGACAATAAAAAGAGGCCTTAAAATACACGACGAAACTGACACTGACACTTTACCTAAAACACACCTATATACATCATACATTTAAAGAAACTCGTGCTTTTATGCTTTAGGTGTGGTCTATTTTAAGTAAAGTGCCAGTGTAATAACGCAGCGTCCTACGTGGGCGATCGGATGCGAACGCGATCCGATCCGGTGCGGCGTGGAAACAAGGAACAGTCGAGAATCGCGCCGCGTCGCACTTTACATGCAACGTAGGACACTTCAATAGCTATCGACTGTTCCTTGTTTCCGCACAGCACCGCGTTCGCATACAATCGTCCACGTAGTACGCTGCGTTAGTGTCATCGTGTATTGTGATCTATACGGATTCCGTCTCCGCGTATCGCCGACCCTAGACTGACTTAAGTACTTGTTTTAATTATTGTCTTTGTTTTTTTTATTCCCTATTTAACGTTTTAATTTTATATGTGTCTACCTACGTTTTTACTTAATATTAACAATTTTAATCCTGTCGTATTGTTATAGAATAAGAATTAATAAGTCTATATAGTTCAACGCTGTATTTTAAAAATTATAAGCTTTTACAGACTGAAGAAATTCGGACAGACTCCTAATTTAAGAGGAAAGGATACCTTCTTGTTACCATGCCCCTATCTTTCTTTTTTGATACTCTACATATGCCCATATGTTTATTTTACATATTAAATCAATTAGAATATACATATTAAAAAAAACATAGACGCATTGCAATGGCAGGCTTTGGAAACAGTTGACTACGTTTGTATGGCGAAAGAGTAGATATCCTTTCTTCTTAAGTAGAAGATATCTCATATGGTCTCATATAAGCTAATATTTTTTACACGTATTCGGGACATACTATGGCGCTTTTTAAGCTACTGCATAGCTTTTATCGCGGGCTTTGAGCTTTGAATTAAGAAATTTTGCAAGGAAAAAAACCTAACACCCCCTACTCCGCCTACCATGTTGCCATGGAACTAAAGCTCGGCCGAGCTACATGGAAAACAAATGGCAAAGTGGTACAAAATAAAAAAATAGTTATAAATGCATAAGTTGATTAAAAATGCTATGCAATAGCTTTACCGCGGCAGTCCCCGAATGCCACACGTTTTTTTTTAATGAAACACGCAACGCGGCTGCACTTAATATCAATATTCTAACTAAACAGTTCGTATGCAAATTATTGGCTTGTTTTTCTTTCTTTTTCCATCCGAGTCTGCAGTCTGTTAAGGCCTGAATTTTTTTAAACAGTGTTAACTTAGAACTGTTAGATTAATGTACCTAAGTAATACTTCAACGTCTAGATTATTAAGTTAATTGGGAACTCGCTTAAATTTCTTTGGATGGTAGTTTTAACAAATTGCCGATAACGAATTTATTAATTTTTTTTAAACGCACAAATTGGGCAATTGGAGTCAATATAGTGGATAAGTTGGCGAACTATATTTTTATACCTACGTTATTTTTAAAATTAAGATGGTTTTAATTTTTTATCTCGTAATCTAATAAATAATTAATAATGCATATTCTTACATATTTATGCCGAATTAAATTAATTTATAGAACTATTTTAGTTTTTGAATCTGTGACGTTTTCTTAGAAAAAATGTTATGCTATAGGGGCTTAGACGCGTATTAAAACGTAACTCAAGCTGAGATCTCGACTTGGGACTCGATTTATAATCTACTTGTGAAATTTACATTAAGCGACATTTATATACAACTGTCAGGTTGCCAATGATCGGACCATAAAACGAGTCTCAAGTCGAGATCTCAGCTTGAGTTACGTTCTACAATATTGCCCTAGTAGACTATGATAGGCGATTAGTAAGTTTGTTTTAATCATTTGTTACTCTTGGTACGCCGTATTTAATTGGCGCAATATAAAGGTTTTCATACATGTAATGATTTTTGGCAGAATAAATTTTATCAACAATAGTTGTTATAGTTTGATTTATATCTATGATCCCAAACGAAGAACACACTGTCCGGGCGAGATTTTTGGATCATTTCTGGTAGACTCATTTTTCGGTTTTAGTTGTCGTGTTGTGGAAACACTTTCATTACATAGCAGTCGAAAAACAAACGCTGTGTTATTATTTTTAGCATTTTACAACGCCCGGCGAGTCAGTTTCAGTCCAGCATTGCGAAAGCCGAAGAAAAGTGTATATTTCCGATTACAAGTCCAGCGGATATCTTCCAGCTCAACTAAATCTCACTCGCTTCCCTCGTTCGGTAGTTAGACAGTCCGGGCGCCCTTATGTTTGATCAATAACTTGAGTACCGTTACTCCAATCTTCATTATTTTTTGTATCTGGGTATTTAAGGTCAATATTATTTTACAGTTTGAAGATAAGCGGGATCGGTAGGAGGTTACGGTAATAGGGGGGACGAGTAAAAACACAGGATATAATAATAATAAATAAAACATCACACATACAACAATTTAATTGCATAATACAAGTATTACAATATCAGTTATTACCATAGATCGGATTTTTGGGTGCCGTTTCAAAAATGCGACATCAAAAGTATGGATACGACCAAAAAAAATTCCGAGAAAAATTCCGCGTCTTGGAATTTCGAATAAGGATAGGTGTCGAAATCACGAGTACTATCACTATCTAAAGTATCATCATCATCATTTGTTTTTATTGCTGAAGGCATATTTACTAGAAATATTTTAAAGAAAAAAATAATCTTCAAAATTTAAAATGAGATTCTGTTTACAGGTTAGAGTTATCCGTCAGAAATAAATAAAACACACATATAAATTAAAAGGGTTTAATGTTTATATTTCTTTATTTAATATACAAACAATGGATAAAATCTGTTCTAAGTATAAATAATTATCACAATTAAGAGAAAACACACCCAAAGCATGTTTGTGGAACAAACATTTTCAAAAACTTGTTTAAAAACATTTATTTTTCAGCCAGTATTTCCTTACAACGGTAGGGTAGAGACAATCCAGCAAAGCTTAAAATACAACAATTTATGTATTACTAAAACCAAAAATGTTCCCTCGACATGGAATTATTGTTGAGAAAATATTACAAAAATACAACTTTCCTTACAAATTGACCGAGTTGGTTAAAATGGGAAGTAGATTTTTGTACCTCTGTACATTTAAATTGTTCTATTTCAAGCTTTGCCAAGTGCACTACACACCATCTACCTCGGTGTGCGAGCTGAATAGTTGACATTGCGGAATTTAACAACTATGTAATTACTTGGAAGCTAATTTTGAAATTTGACCCTTACCATGATCTACTTATTGCAGGATTTAATTCGTCAGCTAATCAAAAATAAATAAATAAAATTAAAAAAAAAACAAATAATAAAAAAATCACAGAAAAAGTTTTTTTTGTTTTCTGTGTTTTTTCTTAATAGTCTAAGAAAAAAATACTCTATTTTTTTGCGCAACAAACCAACAAATTAAACAACGAGAAAAGATCATGGTAACACCCAATATCCAGTTTTACTTAAGAATTACCAAGTTGAAAATAGAAATCTGATGATCTTTTTTTTTTTCATTCCGGGTCTAGATAGTGTTGTAGCTACTTTAAGATTTAAATTATCTCGATATTTCGGAACGGAATCAGCCAAATCCATAATATCTATAAGTTGTAAATTTGTAGGAATGAAGAAAAAAAATTCTACACTCTTTTTAACAACAAAGTAATGGCAAGAAACTTACAGTTATTCGTGTAAGTTTCTTGATTATAGGCTATGTTATTTATTCTATTACAATATATAAAAAATCTACTCACCCAAAGTTCGACAAATGTCAAAGATATCCAATCCAGTTGCAATAATCGTAGTCCGTTTAGTAGCCAAAATGTCAAGTTTTGCAGTGAAATCCAAAATCCAAGTAACGAGCAGGGGTCAATAAACAATAGCATAAAACACACGGATAGACTGCACTCAACAAACCGAAGTAAGCGAATGAGCTTAACTTGCAGTTTTACTTTTCCCATAGGAATAACGGAATAATAAATAGGTATAAATAAATATATAAAAATAGGTATTTAGTATAAACAACTTCCAATAATTGTACGAAGAAAAATAAACAAACATACCTTGGCGCCGCCTTTGTAATATTGCCGACAATAGCGACAATAGGTATTGCAAAAGATAAACAATGTTTATGGCCGCTGTCTTCAAAAGATTTTTTTTGTTCAATTTTGGGTCTCTACTTATGGATATTGTTAACTTGAAATTGCGAAATTGCTGTACGAAAATGACTCAGTAAGTTTTATGCATTCAATTTAAAAAATCCTGTTTTTTTTTAATTAATAGTACAATTTCTACGATACATTTACAATACATTACATTACATACATACATACAATACATTTAATATTTTTGTAAAGTTTAAAAAGAAATATCGGAATTACGGAATTTAGAATTCCGGAAAGTCATATCCATGTTAGTGACAACGTCTAAAACAGCACCCAAAATCCGATCTATGGTTATTACTGAGGTCATTCGCTTATATTGCATTCTTAAAATATATAGGTTACCACAATTTGTTAAGTTGGGTACCTACAAACCATACGAGCGAGAGCAAAGCGAAGAACGACTAGGAATCGATGATCGGTAACGCACGCTCGCTTTGCCATTGCGAACGCTTCGCTGTGACGTCTACACTGGTTCGTTTTTAACCGACTTTAAAAAAAACAACAATGCACAATATTTCTTCTTATTATAGTTTTGGCGTCGTACATCTTGTACATCTTGCCAGTATCAAGTATTTTGCATGAAATTAGCCCGATCGGGCTTATAGTTTCAAGTCAGGGGCTATGGTAAAGTGGTGGCAACTTTACTATAACCTTCAAGGAGCTTCGGCGCGAACGACGGAAAGTCCATGTATAAAACTCAATTTTGTTTTCACTACACTTGTGCACATTCACGGAACTAAATTGAATAAGATTCCACCAAAATTACACAATTTAACCGAGTTTACAACATAGTTTAACGAAAATAAAATTGGAGCACGACATGTTGTCTCCGCTTTCCCGCCGAAAAACCCACAATATTTCTTTCTTTAAAATAAAGATGTTAATTGTTGCCATAACAAAATCGTTTTGGCATAAAAAGTAGCGCCCCCATTACTTGATAGGTACTGTTTATTTTTCCAAACTGTAGATTTTCTTTGTTGCATTCGCTTGCTTTCGCTCGTTCAGGCACGTTCTATAACGAAAATGTCTCAACAAGGATTCAGCATTTATACATTTTACTTGAAAACGGTTTAGCAATTGTTGGTTTGCAGGAAATTACTAACACTTCATAATCTTTAGCGAAACTGCCAAATTTCCAAAAAAATACAACGGTCTTCGAGAAAATCTAACAATGCTGAGGTATTGCGTTAATTGAGAATATAAAAATTTAGCTTATAGAAAACGTGCCCAGCTAGGCTAGCATGACAGTACGAGAAACATTTTGCCCATAACCGATATTTCTATAATAATTGGAGTCGATATTATAATAATCTTAGACTAGTTTTATATTGTCTAAACACCTTTGTATACAGGGGCGTCTCTAGCGGGTGTGCAGGGTGTGCACAGCACACGGGCACAGCGGTCTCAGGGGCGCCGCGGCACCCCTGAGACCGCGGCGTCCACACCCAGCCCCCGTATCAGAATCGCATTTCGGAAACTATGGGGTTTATTTTATTTCATATTTATTTTTAAAGATTCTGTTATGGTCTACGGTAGGTAGGTAGGTATGAGATGGTAATCCGAAATAGTATATTAGGGCTAGATGTCGCATCGCTATTTACTCAAAGGCGCGTGTCGGGAGGGTGATTCCCTCCCGACCGACCGGAATATTTTTTTGCTTATTTTTATGAAAAAATATTAAACCCTGTGCCAGAACAAATCTTTTGTACTTTATTAATTACTTGATTAATATAATAGAAAATGGTAAAAGAGGCACCACTGTAAAGCTAATATTTTATAAGAAATATCAAATTTTTAAAAGATGACTCTTGAAGATAATGACAACGTGTCGATGTTAATGATTGAGTGGCGAGGAAAAATGACGCCTGATACGATTAATGATTTTGCGTAAATATCAAGGTATGAAAATAGCATATTTTACAAGAATTAAATAAAACAAGTAAATTAAGAATCATTTCTTTAAATCAAAATACAATTACATAAAGAATTAAATAATATTTAGATTTATAAACAGAAACGGGTGTGTATGGGGCCCACTGGGTGTGTATGGGGCCCACTAAGATCATTGGGCCCAAGCCAACCCCATCTGCTAGCTTGGTGCACCTGCTGATAAACGGACGAGGCTCTGGCGCAGACTTTCCCTTCGGGGTTGGGAGGTCAGACGGCAGTCGCTCACGAGTTCAAAAAATGATTGCCACACGGATAGGGCGCCGCCGCATAACGGCGCACAGGAGCTTCGCCCGACTCCTGTGGTAAGTGGACGAGGGCTACCGGGCGGGCACGGCCAAAGACGCGAGCCCCGAAATACAAGGTGAAACTCGGCTTCGCAACGTGGAACATTCTCACGCTAACCGGACGCGCGAGGGAGCTGGCCGACGTACTCTTCAGGCGGAAGGCAACAAACTGATCTACACGGGTGCACCTGGTGGAGAGAACGGGGTGGCTGTGGTGCTCGCTGAGGGATTGCATGGCGATATATTGAAGGTGAATCGCTTTAGCGATCGACTTATGTGCGTGAAGGTGCTTATTGGGGGTTCCTACTTACGTCGTAAGTACTTACGCGCCACAGGTCGGTTGTAGCGACGCTGATAAGAGGTGGTTTTGGGATAAACTCGACGAGGTCCTTGGGGCTATCTCGTTGTCACAGGGGAATCGTTTTGGGTGGTGATCTGAACGGTCATGTGGGTGAAATGGGGGTGGAATTTGAACGTGTTCATGGAGGCTACGGATATGGCAGTCGGAATGAGGAAGGGGAAAAAATCCTACGTACGTGTGCCACTGCCGACCTGGAACTCGTGAACATGCCGTCGCTTTAATAACCTTTTATTTTGTACCTTGGTATTAATTAATGGTAAAATAAATTACTTCGTATTCAAGACGAATTCAATACCTTTCTAGGACCTTTTGAATTATTCAATTCGGACATTTTATTCAAAAGATATCGGTGTATGTAGGTACCTATTGTTTCCCGACATAGTTTTTCAACTTCACTATAAAATAATATTAGGGGTACCTACGTCAAGTTAGTACTGTTGTCTGTTCCTTTATTATTCCATATTGGAATCACTCTTAACTCTTACTAGAGGGCGCCAAGGAGATATTTGCACACGGGCGCTACATGAGCTAGAGACGCCCCTGTTTGTATACATAGGTACATTATTGAATTTTAATGGAAGATTAGTAGAAAATGTATCTATTAGAAGACATTATTATAATTATTATAAATAACGGGTAGGTTGGTAAGTAGGTTTAACTTTTCAACTGGACTATTCAAAGAGAATTCTCTAAAAGCTCAGTTAAAAAAATCACCCAATACTTTGGTAAGTAGGTAGCTATACGTATATAATATCTAGCATACATTAATAGACCAAATTGAAAAAAATACACGCAGCTCTATCGACATTATATAAATGGATTTTTGCGTTTTGTTACCTACCTACTTCAAAAAACTCAAAGTAGATCGTACTGAGTTTTTGAAGTTCTTAGGTAACATTATTTAAGTAAGTACACACGTTAATTATAAATTGGATCTACGGAAGTTATTAAGGAAGTTGCGAGTAGTTTCATTAATGAACCACAACAGCTCTACATATTTTAGAATCGTTTGTGTGGCATAACATTCAAATTCGCTTTAATTGTTGAAAACGCCAAAGCCCTGAACTCCTTAGGCTGTAGGATCTGTGTTTTCACTGAAGCGGAGCCGGGCAGAGTAGACCGTGAATTGGTTAATCTCAGCCCTCTTAATCTCTTACCTACAATACAAGCAACAGAGCGGAGCTAAAAGGGCCTTCTCCAACAAACTTCGCTTCAGCTTCAGTAGAAATACACCCTAGGAGTGTAAATTGTTTACTTCTTAAGTCGTACTGTTACTCACCAATATTAATTATCCTACTCTCAGACATTTGATGATATGAATTAAATGTAAGTTCATTTTGTCAAAACTAGATCAGGACTTAAGTCTGATGTCGTCATAGTATTGCACTGCGACAAGGATATTCATGACCCTGATCCAACAATCGCACCCAATTTGTACCTTAAAATAACAGCACAGTTAATTCCTCTTTTGACGTTCATTGAATTCCTTGTCGCATTGGTAATTTGAAGCAACTTTTTATACGACATCGTCCATCTCTGGTGGTTGACTAGCCAGTTTGTTTGCCATCGCCGTCAAAATGTCGGTTAACCGAGCGAACCTTTGCTTTGGCGTAGTTAAAGATCCCCGTTCGCCCCACAAAAAGTTTATGTGGAACTCTGTTCGGAACAGTTCTAACAGAGTCGGGTCTAGGGTAGGTCCTAAAGAAGACATCTCTTGGACGACTGTCCTGGCGTTTCTCTTGAACAAGTCCAGTTGGTTTGGGTACAGTCTTGCAGCTTCCAAGTGTGCTGATGTTGCGTTGAAATCGAATTCTAAGCTGTTTACTAGACTACCCAGGAATGTTTCGTCTGGCTGCATTAGACCTCCTTCACCATCTGTAATGTAACAAGAAATTAACTAGTTTTTGAAGTTCTTTAAATAGTGATTTGATGAATTTCAACATATTATTTCTTATTACTTACCAAATAAATGGAAGCACATCACAGGAGGCAATACATAAGGTGTCGTTGTATTGGGAGGTAGTGGATTAGTTCCTTCATTCATGCTCTTAAAGCACGGCCTTAACTTTGCTTCGAACATGAACGCATTGTCAGTATACACGCGTCTTAAGATATTCCAAGCATTTTCCAAACACTCCACCTGTTAAAATACAAATAAAACTCGTATTATCCATTGAAATACCCTGATAAATTGATAATGTGCTTTATTAGTTTTACCTGTGGCATACATAGACCGAACATTATAGCAGAAAACCCATATAGGTTTCCTAAAGCCGTTTTAGTCTCCACTGCTAAAAGTATCCAATCATTGATAATATCTGCCCTTTGTCTATCCGTTTGGCAAGTCAATATTGTAACTGCTATCAAAAGACGAAAAGTCTCCACTCTGAAAAACAAAATGTACAACTAATTTCTTATTATCTTACTAACGTTGGAAGAAATTGAAGTTTATAATGTTTTTACACCATACCTTTCGATAACATCCATCCGCAAAGACTTTCCTTGAGGTAGAAAACACAACTCTAAACCTGAAGCAGTTTTATCCAAACCTTGGATTTGGATCGAGTCTTCGAACAAAAAATTAAAGTCTATCTTCGTAAAATGATTTGCGAGGATTCGAGGCCCTGACGTTCTCAATAGTAACTTGATCGTGTGTAAGATTTCGGACTCCAAAGGCTTCGAAAGTCCCATTGGAATAATTTGTGAATGGAAGTTCTCGAGATTGATTCGTGATTCGACAACATAGTCCAAATTTTCCGTTTGCAGTAATCGTGCTTCGGATAGTTCGTAGTCGAATTGTTGTTTGACGGTGGGAGTCACGACGTTGTAGTCGGATTCGATACGTGACTTGTTGGGATCACTATGTGCTGAACTTTGAGTGGAATCTCCTGATCCATTACCGGAATCTGATCCTGAGACGTGATACAGTCTCTGCAGTTCGAGCCTTCTGTCGTCTGCTTTGGGGCCGTCATATCTTGCCGGTTTCGCTGGAGGGCTCGTTGGTAAATTAGCATCCCACGTACTTGAACTGGAATTAGAATCGCAGGAAAAGTTTTTTCCGTGTTTGTTTGTCTGGCTCTGAATAACTCCATCCGCACTAGCACTCTTTCCTTGATTGGCATGTTGTCCCATGTCTATAGGGGTAAGAGAATGCGAACGCTGTTTCTTGAAGGGCACTCTCAGCTGCATTCCTGGTTTTGACGCGAAATGACTGTAGAGACTATATGGATTCCCATAGCAAGATGTGTCACACACAGGTGAGGCTACAGCGTTTATTTCATCTGTTTGAATGTAGTTGGAGAGTGGTATTAGCCTGTTAGCGGGGTATTGAATCCTTGCTCCGGACGCAGCGGATATCGGCTTCCCAGAGCCTACATAGGACGTAATCAAGTCGGCAACAGTATCGTAAGCTTCGTCTTCGAATTGATATTGACATC
This sequence comes from Idaea biselata, assembly GCA_958496205.1. Taxonomy (NCBI): domain Eukaryota; kingdom Metazoa; phylum Arthropoda; class Insecta; order Lepidoptera; family Geometridae; genus Idaea; species Idaea biselata. The sequence goes on along the minus strand of OY292394.1, from coordinate 30,717,692 downwards.
TTTCGTACACCGTATCGGGGTGAACCACAATCTATAAAAATAAAGATATTGAAAAAAATAGACATAAATCTATTACTATTATAAAGCGGAAGAGTTTGTTTGTTTTATTGTTTGTTTGAACGCGCTAATCTCAGGAACCACAGGTCCGATTTGTAGAAAATATAGGTAAATCAAGTTTATAGAATAACTAGCAGCTCCCCGCGGTTTCACCCGCATAAGTCCCGATCCCGTGGGAATATCGGGATCACAAGTAGCATAAAGCCTTCCTCAATAAATTGACTATCTAACCCTGAAAGAATTTTTCAAATCGGACCATTGGTTCCTGAGATTAGCGCGTTCAAACAAACAAACTCTTCCGCTTTATAATAGTACTAGCAGCTTCCCGCGGTTTCACCCGCATAAGTCCCGATCCCGTGGCAATATCGGGATCAAAAGTAGCTTATAGCCTTCCTCAATAAATGGACTATCCAACACCGAAAGAATTTTTCAAATCGGACCAGTGGTTCCTGAGATTAGCGCGTTCAAACAAACAAACAAAAAAACAAACAAACTCTTTCGCTTTATAATATTAGTATAGATAGATAGATAGGTTTCATAGAAATATTCTATTTCAAATAGACATAGGTACATAACAAACTAAATCTAATTTCTATTTCTATATTATTAAAAGAGATCAACATAATTAAATTGTTATTTTTTTAGCCAAGCGCTTGGGTATATGTACAAATACAATACAATAGTAAAGTATCTGGCAGTGTATTAAAGTAATTATAATTGTTTTGTTTAGCATAGCTTACTCTCTGAATGACGAAATGCAAATGTTGTCCATTAGACCGACAGCTCAGCACGTAGTTGTCTGGTTGAGAGGAAGAGTCCCTGACGAGGAACTCGCGGTCTTGTTGCAATAGATTCTCAGCCGCCGTCCGGCTTAGTGCACCATGGTACCACCCATGGGATATTATCTGATCCGAAGGCAAAGAGAACTCCCATTCCAACAATCCCGACGTATTCATAGCATTCGGCTCCTGTTACGTTAATTGAATAGGAAACAAAACAATTGATTTTCACTCGTAAAACAACTACGAATCTAACGATAGAAAGTTAGCACATTTCAAGTTGCGGTGACACTCGCTAGGCAGCTTAGACTACTTACCATACTAGCCGGCTTTAGTAGTCCAGTTCGACCAGGATTGGATTCACAATCACAATAAAACAAAATAGTAAATAGAGTCGGCGCAGTTGGGATGCGCCGCAAAAGGACTGGACTGCACGAAGCCGGAGGGTGGAATCGATCGATAACATCCCCCCTCCTTGAGTCCTCGCTGTTGGCAGTCCCGTTAAATGTGCAACTTCGTTGTGATCTTTTGTACGCATGCGTGCGAAGTTTCCTTTAAAGTTATGAATCTATCTAGATTAAGTTTCGGTCTAGATTTATGATGATGCTATCCTTGTCGCACTTTTAGATATAAAACAAAACTAACTTTTGTTTCACTCCAACTCTGCATCCGATACCTGCGCGCTATTTTTCTTCATTATATGACACGGTGTTGTCAGACTTGCATCGCCTGAAATAAATTTATTACAAGGTTTACAGGTACTAGACTAGGTGTCACGATGGGAAGACAAAAACGAAAAGAATACAAGAAGAGAGTAGAGAACGTGTACAGAAGAATCAGGAAATTACAAAAAAAGATGAAGAGATACTGGGCGAAAACACTTTTACCCGCCCGCGAAACTTCGGACGAGTATGCAACAGATGTGAAAGGTGAGGATGTCAGAGGTAGACATTACTTATATGGAAGTAGATACCTACCTAACGTACGTGATCGACTACGAAAATAAAATTTCTATAAATCACTGCAATATTTTAGAATCTACCTACCCTAATTTTGAATCAATGGAAATTTAATAAAATAATTATCGTTAAGCATTTGAAAGTAAAATAAATATCGGAATACCTACATAATATCCATAAGGAACAAGGTACCTGGACACTTCTTGCCTTTTTTGTCGTTTTATTACGTATATTTCTCAAATGAATAAAATCGTTGCATTTTCACTCCACGTAAATTGTGTCGAGACGTTTTTTATCCACGCAAGTCGTGTCTTTCTCCACTAAAAGTGTCGAGGCATTTTATTTCCACGTAAATCGTGTCGAGGCATTTAACTAAACGCATGTCGTTCGAGGATTTTTTCCACTTGAAGTGTCGAAGTATTTTAACTCCACTCAATTGTATTGAAGCATTTTACCCCATGCAAGTCGTGTCGAAGACCTTTAATTTCCACGTCGAGTCTCGAGGCATGTTAACTTCAAGTTAAAATCTCCACTTTAATAGTGTCGAGGCATTTTACTCCACGCTAGATCGTGTCGAGGCGAGGATACAATTTTACTCCACCTTAGTGGCGGGTCTCCACTTCAGGAGTCTCAACACTCCTAAAATGAGTGCTTTTAAAATATCATATTTTTACGATATTGTTCATAGAGGAAGAAATAACAAAGAAGGCAGCCGTAAGACAGTTCAAGCGCGAACCTCATGAAGACCAGGTGGCAGGGCCGTCGTCGGTGCCACCGACAGCACAGGCGACGCCAGAGATCGCGCCGATTGCGACGACACGGAGTCCTGAAGATCAACAACAGATATCATTTATTCTAGCGCTACTGGGAGAAGGTCCTCACACAAAGATGCGATGTCCTTGTGTCAAAAAATTACAAAGGGACATCGCTAGGGGATGCAAAATCATAAATTCTTCAATCCCGGAATTGAAGTCGATGTTAAGAGCTCAATCCGGAAATCCAGAGATTTTATATAGCTTTAAGAAAGGGAAATCGGTAAATATCAAAATGAGTTTATCAAAATATGTGTCCTTTTAAAAAAAATACTTTAAATGTTTTCCGAACCCTCCTCCCGCGAAAAATCATGAAAATAGACCAAGTTTAGGTTTCAAGACAGTTCTCAATAACTTGTAGCTAGTTATGTAAGGCAAAATTTAGAGAATCACTAGCTGACCCGGCAAACGGTGTTTTGCCTTATAAATTATAGATAGTAGCCGATTTTCAGACCTACTAATTACGCATATAAAATTTGGTAAAAATCGGTAAAGCCGTTTCGGAGGAGTAGGGTAGACTGGGTACGATTGTGCCTCAGGACGAAAGTGACAGTCGCTAAATTATCGAAACTACAAGGGATAGCGTGGGGGTGCAAGGGAATAGAGGAGCGGTAAGAGCGTTTGAGTACGTGTCACAGTATTGCGTCAGCCATCGTGCGACTTTGACGAGTGTAGGAGACAATATAGTTTTTGGTAGTCAAAACTAAGTTGTTTTGTTCGTCTTATTTTTGTGATTGTGTGTTTATGAAAACAGGTACAAGTGTGTTACCTAATTATGAATTAAAAATTAGCAACTAAATATCAGTCTATGCTATCTACGTAAATAGTTTTGTATTTCTTGACGCTTGCTTTTTTACGAAAGAGCATTTTGGGGATAGTTGTGCCATTGTTGTTGGGTGCGGTTGTGATGAAGCCAAGCGTATTATTTTTGCTTTTTGGTGCCCAGAAAGCGCACGAATAAAACCGATTGAGTTAAGGCTAAGGTTTCTGTACACATTTAAAATATGTAGAGATTTATATATCTTATATATAAAATTTCCATGTCACAGTGTTAGTTACCGTACTCCTCCGAAACGGCTTCACCGATCTTCACCAAACTTCACATACGCATTCAGTAGGTCTGAGAATCGGCTACTATCTATAATTTATAAGGCAAAACAACGTTTGCCGGGTCAGCTAGTATATATATATATATATATATATATATATATATATATATATATATAGATATATGTAGAGAAGAGATAGAGATAGAGAAGAAGAGATGTAAAGATAGAGATAGGTACCTAATGTTAAATTGTTGAATGTATATAAATGTTATTCATACGTAGACTATGCTTAGATTTACACAAAATTAAAATATTTGGACGCCTGTAGGCAGAATTCTCGAAAATTCTTGTTAATTGATACAAAATAAGGAAATAATAAAATTAGGCACAGATTGATTTCACTTCTTTTTTTTAAATGTACGTCGAGGTTTTGTGAACCCTAATTACATAACAGAGTTTTAACCCAAGTAGCAAAGTGACGTGGTGACGAAAAAAGCCTTCGAATACCTATTCAACGAGTACCCCACTTGATATAGTCAGTCAACTATTGTTTTCTTAACCAACTTTAAGTCGTTATAGATCCCAAATAGTTAAACTAAATTAAAAATGATTAAGGAAACCTAAGAATGATTTTTAAATACCTATTCGACGATACCCCACTCAATATAGTCAGTCAATTTTTCTTTTTTAGGGTTCCGTACCCAAAGGGTAAAAACGGGACCCTATTACTGAGACTTCGTTGTCTGTCCGTCCGTCTGTCCGTCTGTCCGTCTGTCCGTCTGTCCGTCTGTCCGTCTGTCCGTCTGTCCGTCTGTCCGTCTGTCCGTCTGTCCGTCTGTCCGTCTGTCCGTCTGTCCGTCTGTCCGTCTGTCCGTCTGTCCGTCTGTCCGTCTGTCCGTCTGTCCGTCTGTCCGTCTGTCCGTCTGTCCGTCTGTCCGTCTGTCCGTCTGTCCGTCTGTCCGTCTGTCCGTCTGTCCGTCTGTCCGTCTGTCCGTCTGTCCGTCTGTCCGTCTGTCCGTCTGTCCGTCTGTCCGTCTGTCCGTCTGTCCGTCTGTCCGTCTGTCCGTCTGTCCGTCTGTCCGTCTGTCCGTCTGTCCGTCTGTCCGTCTGTCCGTCTGTCACCAGGCTGTATCTCATAAACCGTAATAGCTAGACGGTTGAAATTTTCACAGAAGATGTATTTCGGTTGCTGCTACAACAACAAATACTAAAAACAAATTAAAACAAATATTTAAGGGGGGCCCCATACAACAAACGTGTTTCAAAAACATTGAGTAGGTCATGAAATTCAAAATGGCTGCCCTAACTGTCAAATATACCAGTCTGCCTTCACTTACCAAAGAGTTTCTTTATTATAAGTTTCAGATTGTCTTTGTGCCAAAGTTTTTTTTTTTTCTTTTTTTTAGTGGTGTGGTCGTATGATGGAAGTGAATCGAATCTAAATATATCACATTTTCCTATCAAATTTTAAAATTGGTAAACGATTTTAGGGTTCGGTACCCAATTGTGATAGTGGTACGGAACCCTTCGTGCGCGAGTTTCGCACTTGCCGGGTTTTTTTTATTTGTCTGCTGGTCGCTGCGGCTGCGGCTGGTGGTCGCCATTTTGAATTTTGATAACTGTCAGGTCTTCAGTGACACTCCCAGGATTAAGACGAATCGATTGACGTTTGAATCATGAAAATCGGCCCATCCGTTTGGCCTCTGGAGCGGCACATAGGAACAAACATGCAAACAAACAAACATACATACATACATAGACTGATAAACACATAACCCTTCTTTGCGTCGCGCAGTCGGGTCAACTGGGTGACCCGTCAATTGTAACAATGCTAATGTTGAATGATATTTTTGTAAACAATAATTGATACAGTTTCACGAAGCACAGGAAGTTAGGTAGTATTATTGCCTTTGCGATGGCCTGCGGACTCCTACGCAATACAATTATCGCTCTTGCTTTATTTGCCATACCAAAGGCATTAGGATATGAAAAGAGTACGTATATACTGATTCACTTTAAATAAAATAAATAATAAATAATACTAAAATAATACTAGAAATAGAGGAATCCTTAATCTTTTTTGTTTGTTTTGACATAGCTATTGCTTAATAAAGCAAAATACATTTGTGTGAAAGTCGGTTCACCGAATACGTCTACTTACCTAGTTTCAACAGTATAGCACCTATAGTTTCGGAGAAAAGTGGCTGTGACATACGGACGAACAGACAGACATGACGAATCTATAAGGGTTCCGTGTTTTGCAATTTGGCTACGGAACCCTAAAAAGCGGAAGAAGAAGCTATTTTTTTTGTAACGGATCATTCAACTTAACTTTGATTTCTAGCACTGCGCAAAATTGTCCGTAACCAGTCAAAAATGGTGCACAGACCATTTAGTGATCCAGACTCTGGAAGCATAGCACAAGTGCTTTCTTGGAAGAATTTGTCCATAGGCCACCACAGTGACGCAGTAAAAGTACCGGGGCTTTCGCATATCAGTGCAAAAGTGCACAAGTTGAGAGTGCATCGTCCGAAACTATCAACAATAATCTCTTCCGTAGATGTTGCTAAAGGAAAATCTAGTAACTTCAAGACCTTTACCAACAATGACAAAAACCCCAACGAACTTAGATTAACGAGAAATACTAACGTGAGTAAACACTATGAATTAGATCGTTACTTCGTATACAAAAATAACAGCATCAACGAAGTTAATAGTAATATTGATCATATTTATAATATGCCTCCATCGAAGTTTTTTCCTACCAATGACGATCACGAACTGCAGAGCTTAGAACAAAAATCGAATAGCAAAGAAAATACCATTATTATTCCTAAGATTGTTAATAATGAAAACATTAGTTCCATTTTGAAGGGAGTTTTCTATGGGGCTCTAAAGGAGAAGAAAAATAGTACAGACGATATCGTTAAAACTGAGAAGCCGTTTACAACCCCTGTTGACGACGAACCGGATCAAGAGAAGGCTGATTTTCTTCTACAGGGGACTCCGATTGCTGTGAACGATTTTCTATATAATTCCACTTTCAATCCTTACATTTGTTTAGCTTTGAAGGAGACTCGCGCGGATATTGATACTCAAAGGAGTTTTTCCGAATTCGATATTGAGGTGAGTAAGGTGTTGTATGTAGTTAACAAGTAGGTACCTACCAACTTTAATAACTCAGTCAATATACAATAATAAATAAATATTGCACGACGTTACACACAGCGCAATCTAAGCATTAAGCACTAGGCTTGTACTATGGGACAACGGATATACTACATATTATACTTTTTTTTGTAAATAAATACATATGATACGAGTACATAGCAAAATACCCAGACTAGAAACAAATATTTATTTTTAAGCATAAATATTTACACCCGGCGGGAATCGAACCCGCAACCTTCTGCGCCGCCGTCGGGCTCTGCCCCGACGCGCCACAGAGGTCGTCATGTCGTTTATCTTCTTTTACAGCCGAATTGGACAAAGAGAAAACACTATTGGGATGGGATTTACGACAGCCGGTACGAATCACTCATGAGAAGTAAAAAGTGGCCCCCTCTAAAGGTTATTTTAATTAATATTTTTTATTAACTTTCAATGTTTATTGTTTTGAAGTTTTATTTTTAATTTTGAATGTTCATTCCAATGTCCAATTAGGTGATCTTACTTCCTAGAACACAAGTGGATTCTATTTGGACGAAGACATTCAATCAATATCACAACGAATCCGTTGGAAAAATTATCTCAAATGTTATAAAAAAGATGCAGTTTTATAGAAATTTAACATTTACTTGGAACGAAGTTTCTCACTTGAGTCGTTGGTGGGAAAATACTACTCCTAAAAGCAGATCGGTATGACACATAAATACCTAAATGTTTGAATGAATAGTGAACAAACAATAATTACTTCTTTTTGACGATTAAATTGGCAGGTTCTGAAAAGACTTATAAAATCAGGTCGATTCGAAATAACAACTGGAGGATGGATGGAACCAGATGAAGCTACATCTCATTTATTCGGACTTGTCCATTTACTTGTAGAAGGTAAACGAAAGAAAAACATAGATAAGCTATATAATAGGTACTAAGGAGGTACCTGCTAAACTTTAGAATGTTTAAACTGTTGTTTTAAATTTGCAGGTCACGAATGGTTGAAGAATCATCTTAATTACTTCCCTAAAGTGGGTTGGCTGACCAACACAGTTACACATAGTCCTACTATGACCTACCTCTTATCTGCTTCAGATATTTCGCAATTGGTCATTACAAACCTTCACTATTCGTGGGAGCAATATTTGGCGGAGTATCAGATAAGTGACTTTGTGTGGACTCAGAACTGGGATAGTGACATACATCACCACACGGAATTGAACAAAGCTTTGAACGCCATCGGCAAAGATCGCTATAGTAAAAATTCTGTCCTTACCCATTACTTGCCATTCAATTCAGCAGGATTTAAAGCTTGTGGACCCAATAGTGCTATCTGTTCCAACGACTTTAACTTTGCTAATTCGAACAAAAACCTAGACATAAATTCGTACAATGTCAAAGATAAGTCTGAATTGATTCTCGAACAATATTCTAAAACGGGAACTTTATCATCTCATAATACCATCATTGCACCTCTAGGTGGGCCTTATTTCTATGAGACTCAAGCTGAATTTGATTATCAATATAACAACTACGAGAAAATAGCTGATTTTATAAACATTAACCGAGACATCTACAAGGCAACCTTAGAATTCGGGACGGCCAAAGATTATTTTGATACAGTTTTATCGGAACACAAAAAATATCAAACATTAAAAGGTGATTTTCTAAATTTTGCCGACGTTAGCTCGGGGACTCCAGCTTACTGGGCTGGCTACTTTACCTCGAGACCTTTTCTAAAGATAATGTTAAGACGACTTGAATCTACTTTGAGAACAACTGAACTACTTTTTTCTTTTGCCCTTAATTTCAATACTTTTAAAAACGTCAATATAACTCGTTACATAGATGACATGATAAGAACAAGAGAAAATGTTGCCCGTTTGTTAGACCGCAATGTAATGAGCGGTACTTTACCGGCTAATATTGTAAGACACGTTCATAATGAAATCCTCAAAACTGTGAACAAGTTTTGGCAAATCCAAGAAATAGCTGTTAGCTTACTAACTTCTAAACCTGAACTCAATAAACCCTATCTGCAAAAATATGTGCATAGAGAAGGCGAATTTATTTCAACGTTTAGGACTGTTTCCCCGGAAGACCAAATCTACTTATTCAATTCTTTAAGTCACGAAAGAACCGAAGTAGTCGAACTAATAACAAGACAGCCTAATATCATTATTAAGGACCATAATAAAAAAGTAATCACTGTTCAAATAAATCCTGTATGGAAGTATTCATCCGATAACACTATTAAAATATCTAGGAGATTTTACAAGGTTCATTTTGTTGTCGTAATTCCTCCCATGACTTTAGAGTTGTTTAAAATTAAAGAAACCTACGATGCAACACAAAGTGCTGGTAATATTTATTGTTCGTCTTGTGTTATTGACGAGATAGCAAACGATGATTCCGTGTTTCCCTTTGATATACATCCTGTTCAAACCGGCGATATTCAGTTAGAAAACTATAAACACCGATTGATATTTGACGAACAAAGTGGCTTCCTCAAAAATGTTATTGAAAAAGAAACAGACATTGAAAAAAATATTATGATCGACTTCGGTGCGTTTAAAGACGCGAATGTAAACTCTGGTGTTTTCTTGTTCAACACTGATATTACGAAACCTATGCTCGATGTTCTACTGCCATATAGAGTAGGTAAGAAAACAAAGATATCGTTAATAGTTTCAGGACCAATTTTAACTGAAATATCGTCTGTTTACGGTCGTTTTCTGCAACACACCGTCAAGATATTCAATTTACAAAATAATCCTTTAGCTAATGCAATATACTTGGAAACCAAAGTAGACTACGAAGTCTCCCCGAAAAACAGAGAGTTGGAACTTTTCATGTCCATACAGACGGATATAAATAACGGAAATTCACCAGAAATAATAACAGACAACAACGGATATCAACACACTGCGAGGAAATTGAATATCAGCCGGAGAGTTGAGTCAAACATGTTTCCGATCACTAGTATGGCATTCATACAAGATCAACGGAGTCGTTTAACATACATCACTGATCACGCGCAAGGTATTACTGCTCTGCAAGAAGGCCAACTGATTGTGATGCTGGATAGAAGGGTTCTATTCAATGACGGTCGAGGATCAAACGAAGGCCTCGCTGATAGCAGTGCTACTTGTCACAGACAATACATTCTGTTAGAGAACTTCGAAGAGCCTTTAAAACCTACTAACCTAGGCGAAAACTTGCCGAGCTCAACTGCAACCTATTTGGCTAAAACGCTGGACTATCTTCTAGACATATATTTGGTAGATAAGACTAAGATAAAATTAGCTCATTACTCGTTTCTGCCGCTTATAAAGACTTCTTTCCCTTGTGATGTGTCCGTTTTGAACTATAGAAGTGTGTTGAGAGAGTCTGTGATCAACAATCCTAACACGGCGTTATTAATCTTACACAGACGTAGCGTATCTTGCAGTATTTCGTCTACGAAGTATTTCAGGTGCAATGGAGATTCTAATTTCTCAATAGACAAAATCCTGCACAACGTTAGAGCAGCGTATCAAACTAACTTGCCTGGTACATCTAAAGGAACGCCTCTGCTTCATTACAATCTTTTGAATTTTCCTCCTATGGAAATTATAACACTTAGAATTTACTTTTAGTACTTACTTAGTTATCTATTTCTAAGTATGTCTAAGGTAGGTACAGTGGCCGGCAAACAAGTTGGAAAATTTTGACGTGGAAGGGGAAAGTTCGCGCAGAACATTTTACATGCGCCTTCTATGAAAATGATTTTCATTTTTCATCGCCATTTTTTTCAACTTGTTTGCCGGCCACAGTACTTACCTATACTTAATGTAACTATGGTGTACTTATCTATAATACTAGCTGTGTCCGCAGGTTTAAACGCGTATTTCACGTTCCCGTGGGAAAACCGTGATAAAAAGTTGTGTTAATCTAGAATAATTTTTAATTGTTTTTGACTTGCGATCTTCATAAAAACACCTTATGATTAGGATACATCACGCTTTTTTATTTATAATATTAGGTGCTGCACGTAATCATGTTCTAACATAAACCTAACCTATATCCTAGTCGGTGTGCTCCGTATATTTTTTTCCAAGTTCGAGTAAAACGCGCGTTAACAATAATAGGTGAAACAAAATGTATGAATATAGACATTATGATTTCAAAATAATATGGATAAAAACACTTATGATTAAGAAATTTATAAAACAAATATTAAACAAATATTACTAAAAACGAAGTGTATAAATAGTGATATTATGAATTTCAATGATTATACATTTTAATAATTAGTTTTTTTTAAAAATATGAAGAACGATCATTACCTATAATTTTAAATGGTACCTATGTGAAACATTTTCGGACCTCCGATGATAGGAGTTGAAAATTTTTATGTTTTTTCTTTAGATATATTCATATTTTGCAGAGTCCTCATTAAAGAGACTACTAATGAATATCGATCCCTTAACCTAATGTCATATTCTAAATATATTTTGCTCAGTTTTGCACCTGGGTGGAATTTAAGTGCAAAACAGCCCACGCTAACTTGGCCATGTAAATGGGGCGATTCTATTGGTTGTTAACCAACGCATCCCTAGCAACGCATCTTCGTACATCGCCGCCCGGCGCGGTGTAACGCAACCTTGACCCGAGCAATTTTATTGATTTTAGTTTACCTTAGTTCCGCTAACGGCTGGGCTGGGATGCGTGCGGCGATGTGACAACAACTCATCTCAGCTGCAATTCTTGTAACTTCGTAAAAAAAGTTACTTGCTTTTTTTTTTATTCGCAGATTATGTAGGTCCTATACAATAAGTTAATTACTACCCTTATTTATTCGCTGATTATGTATATTTTAGTGACAAATAGGTAGGAACGGCGTTGGTCTAGCTAGTGGTTGATACCCCGACTTTCATTCGAATCCAGGCCAATCGCGCATCAATGTCTTTTTCTTTAGGAAATAGTAATGTGCGCTAGTAACATCGCTATTAAGGTGAAGGAAAACATAATGTGGAAACCGACATTTCCTAGGTCCGCGGTCCGAAGCACGGGACATTCGCCAATCCGGAGTAGGCTTCCGTGGCTTCTTATTGCCTAAGCCCTCTAAAAAGGAGACCCTAGCTCTGCAGTGGGACAAATTAACGGGCTAATTATTTATTTATTTTAACATACCTACCTACATGTTTTAGTAAAAACAAAAAATAAAGCTGAATTGGGGTTTACTATAACGATGATGCGCCCCGTGATTAGTTTGAAAGCAGACAGGCAACAGATTGTATTCATAGGTACAGGAAGAAGGGCAACAACTTCCCATGACCGAAATAGTCAATAGTCAGATATAAATAGGTAACTATTCATTGCGAACGTGTAGGTATATTGATAATTTTGAAAAGTCTTTTAAAATTAGTAGGGACCTTCTACATTGGTGGTTTTGGAACGCGCCCTCCGTTGAGAAAAAATATACAAGAAACGTATAGGGGTTTACTTTTTTGGTCATGTTTTTGTTCATGTTTTTGTTCATGTTCACTATGTTTTTAACGTTAAGGCGGCAGTCCCACCCACCACGGGTGAGAAGGTAGTAAAATCGATTCAAATACGACCTTCGAGTTTCTATTATTGACTGGTGTAACCTAATAAAAAGCTGCATTCATTAAAGGTTACAACAATCAATGATAGAAACTTTGAGGACTTCTTTGATAGTGATCCGGCTTACAAAGTTCATCAGGGCATGAATCCCGGGATCCCGGGATATCGTAATCCCGGGAGTCCGGGATTGAGCTCTTAATATCGATATCGCCCCGGGATTGAAAACCTTCCGATATTGCATGCCCTACTACCAACTTCCTTAGCTGGCCGAGCATTAAATAAATAATTTGTAAATTAGAATACACAATGCATTGTAAGTAATCGATACTTGGTTAACTATTGATTCTAAGTTCATGCATGAGAGTTAATAAATAATTCATCGTATAGTTTCAACTCAGAATTTTAAATACGATACGATTAAATGTATTTCTACATTTTCGAGTTTTGTCAAAAGTGCCTTCCGTGCTTCGGAAGGCACGGAGCCGCAAGAGCGGTGTTGGTCTAGTGGTAGATACCGCGACTTTCATTCCGAAGGTCGTGGTTTCGAATCCAGGCCGACCGCGCACCAATGTCTTTTTCTTTAAGAAAAATTTAAGTGCGCTATAAACATCGCTCTTACGGTGAAGGAAAACATCGTGAGGAAACCGACATGTCCTAGGATAAACCACGGTCCGAAGGCATGGGATATTCGCCAATGCGGGGTAGGCTCCCGTGGCGTCTTAAGCCCTCTAAGAAATCACGTACAATGGCCCAATTGTGAGGCTAAGTGCGGAAAAGGCTCAGTGAAACTAACTAACTTCGGAAGGCACGTTACGTTAAGCAATTGGTCCCGGTTGTTATCTCAGATAGCAATCGTCAGGTCAAGTTAGAGGCCGTATGGCGACCTGAAAACTCTTACACTAGGTGAGTCACACTGCACGAAAAGAAAGAAGAAGAAGTATCATTATAAAATTGACAAAGTATATTTATACTTAGTAAACACCGATAAATAAGTTGTTATTACAGAATAAATAAGTTGTTATTTATTACCGATAAATAAGTTGTTATTACAGTTATTTACAGAAAAATATTTACCCACACCTCACTTGAACTAATTAATAAATAGTTAAGAATTATTTTAAAAAAACTGGTTGTAGTTTGCATTTCATTGCATTTATTCTTTTTAGGCCATCATGTAGCTTTATGTGAATTTGTCTTACATATGTATGTTGTTTTGTATATTGTTTGTTGTGCAAATAAAGCGTTAATCTATCTATCTATCTATCATATGGGAAAAATGGGAGTACTATTTAGTACCTGGTTTAAAAATATTTGTACCTTCTTATGTACGAAATTATTTCGAAATTAAAGGTACACCCGCCATATTGACGTCAATATGGCGGGTGTACAGTAATATCTTATTGTTTAACGATTTGTCATAAAATGTAAATACACCAAAAAAATGTAAGTACCTACCTAAAATGTACTAGTTACCTGGCTTAAAAATATTAGTACCTTCTTCAGTACGAAATTATTTCGAAATTAAAGGTACACCCGCCATATTGACGGTACAGTAATATCTTATTGTTTAACGATTTGTCATAAAATGTAAATACACCAAAAAAATGTAAGTACCTACCTAAAATGTACTAGTTAGGTACCTGGCTTAAAAATATTAGTACCTTCTTCAGTACGAAATTATTTCGAAAATAAAGTTTACTTTTACATACATATCACCATAACATCGTCCAGGTATACAATATTCTATTTTTAACCCCCGACGGAAAAAAAAGAGGGGTGTTATAAGTTTGACGTGTCTGTCTATCTGTCTGTGTATCTGTCTGTGGCATCGTAGCTCACGAACGGATGAACCGATTTCAATGTAGTTTTTTTTGGTTGATAGATGACTTTTGCGCGAGTGTTCTTAGCTATGTTTGATCAAAATCGGTTCAGCCGTTCATAATATATGTTGGTTAAAGCTCGGAAATGAAAACCGAATGTTTTCAAATATGCCCGAGTCCATCAAATGAAAGGACGTTACTTTTGTGACAACAATATGCATGCTAAATCAAAATCGCTTTTACAAAAAGGGTGAAATAAAAAAATTAAATTAAAAATTTAAAAAACCCCCGACTTAAAAAATCTTTCAAGTTAAAACAAAACTAAACTTTAAAAAGGCAAATATTAAGCCGAAAACAAATTTCATGTAATCAGTGGTCTGAATAGGTAGGTACCTATATTTATTTATTGTACTTGGACGATGTAGTCATAAAAATGTACCTAAATGTATTATTTAGTACCTGGTTAAAAACTGTTTGTACCTTCTTCAGAACGGAATTATTTCGAAATTATAATAGGTACCTACACGGGCCTACACCCCCCATATTGACCTCAAGATGTAAAATTTTATTGTTTGACGACTATTCATAAAATATATTTACACCAAGAAGTTGTGCCTAAAATGTACTTTTTAGTACCTGGCTTAAAAATATTTGTACCTTCTTCAGAACGGAAGCCATTGCAACAACATTTTTTTTTTTAAATATTTACAAAATAGCGAGACAAATCAGGGCAAAGAGTGTTTTGACCCGGGGGACGACGCATGCGTAGTGCCTGTGTATTGACGTTTCCTGTAATTATTTATAGCTCGAGGACTAGCCTAGGGCACCTAGATTGATGTCAGATCAATATGCGCAATACCTCTGCGTGATTCTAGCCGGCCATTTTGTAATAAGGAATTTATGTTATAAACATGGCGGCTGCCTGCCGTTATCATTACGTTTTATTAATCAATATGGACGTTCGAAATAATTTCATACATAAGAAGGTACAAATATTTTTAAACCAGGTACTAAATAGTAAAGGAAATTGTTCATTTTCCCAGGGGCTCCAGGCCTATATAGAAAATGCCCAAAAGTAGACGAGTCTGAACGGTTTTAGCACTGTTCGAGTTCGATAGGCACTTAGTTGTAGTTTAATCCTGTGAAAACTTTTAGTTTTAATTGGATAATGAGAACTTACTGGATAATGAGAAATCTAACTATTTATATTGCATAAATTGAGTTTAGAGTTCTGTAGGTACTGCGCTTTCAACAATGTTTAATAGTGTCTGCAACCATTGGGTCCCGTACGTTGTTTCGAAAGACTTTGTGGCATTTGGCACATGGCGAATGACACTGTAGCGACAAACATTGTGGCGACAAACATCATGGAGTTCTGTGGTAAAGTAGCAGGATAAGTTATGGAAAGGAGTAAATAGATGGTTCTACCTACGAATTTTATAATAAAATTCTAGAGTGTAGGAAAGGAATGCAAGGCTGGCACCACAGAACTCTGGTGGTGGGTCCCGGGGCGGTTTGGGCGGTGTTGGGAGGGTTGTGTGTTTGTGGATGAGATAGTGTTTTAAGTAAATGATTTTTTTATGTTTATTATTTTGTATATTATAACTTATTTGAACAGATAGACAGACAGACAGAGTTACTTTCACTCTTGTAATGCTAGTAAGGATTATTATAGTAAGTATGGATTATTGCTCCAGTTCCACTTTTCTTCAATAATATTATATATGCGACAATGTAAATCACATGATTACTGCAAAAAAAAAAATATACAAAAAAAAACCCCATGAGTTTCTTGTGTCTTCTTCTCATGTCATGGAGGTCGCGATCCGAAGACATAGTAGAGTAGATAAAATAAAAAAAAAATGACATCTCAAAGAGATATCTTGCTAATATCCGAATGAATAAACGTACTTTGATTTTGATTTTGATTTTGAATCTATAAGAGTTCCGTTTTTTGCCATTTGGCTACGGAACCCTAATAAACGGGTATTTAATGCTATAGCTCGTATAAAATCAACGGGGTTCGGAAAGAATCCTTTCAATTTTATGAGCTGTTGTGTTCTACTATCCAATTAGTTTTTTTATACAGCCGTACCTACAGTCCTAGTTTTTTTGTTGTCCAGTAAGGAATTCCACCTACGATGCCATGCTTCCACACTATTATGAGTCCTTGAAGCTGCAAATGATTATTTCTTTCAACAGACCATAAAGCAGGTGGAAACTGGGGTTGTAATCGTGATAAGTACTTATAACAGTTTTTCCATTCGATTCACGATTCATTTAAAGTAGCATATACCTACCTACGTAATTTCGTAATTTCGCATATTACGAGACATGGATTATTCAATTGATTGCAAACTAAAGCCATGGTATTAGTATTTTCGTCCTACTCTTGATAAGTTAAAAGATATTGAATGTTAAAGTTTCACATCTGGGAGTGTTCACACAAAACACCACCAGATGTCGTTACTTGTCTCGAATATCCATAAATCTGAATTTGTAAAACCATTAAATGACTACAGAATTCCACGTATAGGTCCAGAATTTATAAAGAAAAGAATTATTTTTAACTACTACGATTTATTGACTGAAAGATGACTTGACTAACTGCCATATTGGTATACCAATTCAGATTTATGGATATTCAAGACAAGTAACGACATCTTGTGGTGTTTTGTGTGAACACTCCCAAATGTGAAACTTTAACATCCAATATCTTTTAACTTATCAAGAGTAAGACGAAAATACTAACACCATAGCTTTAGTTCGCATAAATCAATTGAATAATCCATGTCTCGTAATTTGCGATAGCACATAAAATAAAATTAGGGTACCTCAAACCCCCAGGTAAAATCCCTAAGGAAAAACGGCGATCTTCTTTATTATGAAAAGAATTATTTTTAACTTAATAAAATTTATTGACTGAAAGATGACTTGACTAACTGCCATATTGGTATACCAATTTAGATTTATGGATATTCAAGACAAGTAACGACATCTTGTGGTGTTTTGTGTAAACACTCCCAAATATGAAACTTTAACATCCAATATCTTTTAACTTATCAAGAGTAAGACGAAAATACTAACACCATAGCTTTACTTCGCATAAATCAATTGAATAATCCATGTCTCGTAATTTGCGATAGCACATAAAATAAAATTAGGGTACCTCAAACCCCCAGGTAAAATCCCTAAGGAAAAACGGCGATCTTCTTTATTATGAAAAGAATTATTTTTAACTTAATAAAATTTATTGACTGAAAGATGACTTGACTAACTGCCATATTGGTATACCAATTTAGATTTATGGATATTCAAGACAAGTAACGACATCTTGTGGTGTTTTGTGTGAACACTCCCAAATGTGAAACTTTAAAATTCAATATCTTTTAACTTATCATGAGTAGGACGAAAATACTAACACCATAGCTTTAGTTTGCATAAATCAATTGAATAATCCATGTCTCGTAATTTGCGATGGCACATAAAATAAAATTAAGTTACCTCTAACCCCTAGGTAAAATGGAAAAACGCCGATCTTATATGATTGGGTGTGGTACACCCGCCATCTTGACTCTCACTCTGGGTGCGTCAGACTGCTAACGAACGAGACAGAACCAGAGACATGACCACAGATATCTATTATATACAGGGTGTCCCAGAAACGAGTGTCAAGCGAAAGTCCAGAGGTAGAGGACCTTAAGGGGTACCCGAATCACCCCCATGTATGTTCCGCGATTTTTCGTAGTTTAGAAGTTATGGCCTTTTTTCTCAATTTTCCACTAAAATGCGACCACTGATACCTATTTGGTCATACTTACTGCAATAATTGAGATAATTGGCTGATTTCTTTTTAAATGTGGAGCTGAATAATAAGGTCATGTTACCTGTTACAAAGAAAAGGCATAACACTAACCAAACTGTTACAAATTAAAAACGAATTTCATAAAGTGAGCGTTGACAAAACGCTATAAACACTTTAAAGAGCAATAAAAAGAAAAACTCGCCTATTATTTTTTTTCCAAAACAACTTCAAAAACTTCCTTACTTCATTAGCTATCTACTTATTTATTTTATTGGTCTATCATTAGAGGATCATATCAAAAATTTTATTTAAAAATTCTTAGGTCGAAAATTCTCTTTCTTATTCAGCTCCACATTTGAAAAGAACTCAGCCAATTATCTCAATTATTGCAGTAAGTATGACCAAATAGGTATCAGTGGTCGCATTTTAGTGGAAAATTGAGAAAAAAGGTCATAACTTCTAAACTACGAAAAATCGCGGAACATACATGGGGGTGATTCGGGTACCCCTTAAGGTCCTCTACCTCTGGACTTTCGCTTGACACTCGTTTCTGGGACATCCTGTATATATGTTACCGGAAATGTATGAAATGTAGGAATTGTATACAATTCCTAGGAATGGCGACCTCATTTAGGAAATGTGTAAAATAATTTATCAAATATTATTTAATACATACATTTCCTAGGAAATCTACATATTTCTTGGGGATTGTATACAATTCCTAAAGACACCTAGGAAATGATATTATAGACAGGATAAATGGGGGTAGATGGAATTATAACAATGCGGTTTAGTGTATTTGATGTGTGTAGATGTTAAGTATTAGTTATACATATTTTATTACCATTATGTGAGAGAATACGGAGCACCCCGACTAGGATAGGTTAGGTTAATGTTAGAACATGATTATACGCAGCGCTTTGGCGAGCGAGCGAAGCGAGCGTGCCGTGGCAGCGGTCGCCAAAGCGCCTAATACTATAAATAAAAACATTATTAACATTTATTTCATATACAGTGCGATTTTTATACATCACGCCTTTTTTATTTACAGAATAAGGCGCTTTCGCGACCACTGCCGCGGCACGCTTGCTTCGCTCGCTCGCCAAAGCGCTGCGTGTAATCATGTTCTAACATTAACCTAACCTAACCAAGTCGGGGTGCTCCGTTTAGTTTTTCCGTGCTTTAGATAGTTAGATAGCATCGGGATTTTAACTGTAGATATTTTAATATTAGATAACTATTCGAATACGTACCCCCCCAAACCCCCTGCTACCGACCAACATTCTGAATTTAACACATTTCCGATTGCTGCTTAAGAAATATATAGAATTCCTAGGAAATGTGTATAATATAAATTATTTTACACTTTTCCTGTGGATTTAAGGCAATGTACACATTTCCTAGGAATTCTATATAATGACGGATTACATACATTTCCGGTAACATATATACTAAATCCATATAGAGTGCGTTTCATCTTTAATTACCTCTGCCGTCATGTTGGTAGCAAAACAAAAAAGTCTTGCCTTAATAATATCTTGAATGTGCTATACCCTAAGCCTTGAATACAGGAAGATTCGTTCATTCATTCTTTATATACAAATCCCCCTATATTTAAGGTAGCACATTATTTTTTTTGTATTTTGCACTTTTTTGTTTTGCTACCAACATGACGGCTGAGGTAAATAAAGATGAAACGCACGCACTCTACTACTGTAGGTCATGCCACGCATCGCACGCTCTAGTGTGATACTAGTCAAAGCAAGTTAGGATTAGACACTCTCTTTCTAAAAATTAGTTCCGCTGAATTCCTAGTTTGCGCCAAGCGCTAGTGTTGCGTGCACATGACATCGGCCATCGTTCGGCCCATGGACAAACTGAACAAGACGCAACAAGCAAGACTTGACATACGTAATAATGAACGGTACGAGTAGTCGAGTGCAAAATGGCCAAAAATGTGTGAGAAATTGGAACAGTTCTTTGTTTGGGAATCTAAAATTTAATGTGGAATGTGTTGTATAGTGGTATTATGCAGCAATTGCTCTCCTTGTGGTTTTATGTAAAAAAACTTAAGTGAAACGATGAATGATTATTAAAAATTGTCATTGTTACTTTTGTACTTTACGTGCGTAAATTAGGGTCTTCCAATATGGGCCTTCTGATTTCGAAGATCTGGGCTTTATTTGGGAACGAAGGTGAGTGTAATACATATATAATATCGAAACTTACAAACTATCAATCGTAGTTACCGTAAATTCTCGATGGAAAACATCCTTTCACAAAATTATTCTTGTGTCCTACCTGACTAGATATTATACATTTAACTTTCCACAGAACACAAACTAGTGTTGGTAGGACTAGACAATGCTGGGAAGACGACAATATTGTATCAGCTGCTACTCGGTGAAGCGGTCCACACTCGACCAACCATAGGTTCCAATGTTGAGGAGATTGTGTGGAGGAACCTACGGTTTGTTATGTGGGACCTTGGAGGGCAGCAGAGCTTGAGATCTGCTTGGAACACATATTATACAAATAGTGAGGTGAGGCTCCACATATCTTTATTTTACTAATTAGTTAGTTTAGTTTTTCCGGGCCAGTTCAGCACTCAGCCTCACAATTGGTCCACTGTACGTGATTTATAATTCTCCTTAACTTTACTCCAACCATCCCATACTGTTCCAGAAAGCCAGCAATCCTCCGAGGCTGCTAAAGGCCTCTGGAAGAAATTTTTTTACTTACATATACCATAATTTAACTATAGTATGTTTGATATGTAATTTGGACAAAATAAAACTTAATATCTTTTGTTTCCCGATTTGGAGAAAATTATGTGCATGTTTAATAACAATACACAGTTGTAATGTATTTGTCCCTACATACCAGAGTAGTAAGGCACTAATGTAGTCTAATGCACCCACTGGGGGTCCTTATTTAATTTCACATCTTTCTTATCAAAAGGTCATTTTTAGGGTTCTTTACCCAAAGGGTTAAAATGGGACTCTTATACTAACACTCCAAAGTCCATCTGTTTGTCTGTCACCAGGCTGTATCCCATTAATCATGATAACTAGGCAGTTTTTCAGAGATGATGTATTTCTGTAGGTACTTTTAAATTGAATACAAATAATACAGAATAATTATACTTAAGTGGGGCTCCCATACAACACTCGTTTTTTTTGTGTTAATGGTATGCTGCAAGGAAAGGGTTATGTTTTTTATATTTTTTATTGTAACATTTGTCTTTAAACATACAATGGCATCTCAACATAAATTCCTTCACATAATGAAAAGTGATAAAGGTACCTGCTTTTCCACCTTATAAATTAGGTAAAATTACTAAAATTAGGCTTATCTTTGTACAAGGTCATCCAGTCAACAGGCTTCTGTAGTGTTTGTTTTATTTTACCACATGTCTTGGAATTGAACAAACTCTTATCAAAAGATGGTATAAATATTTAGACTACTTAGACTTAGATAGTGGGTATTCTAACAACACATTCGAATTTTGATCCATGTTTTTTAAAGTTTTGTATTTTCCCGAACAGTTTGACTTTGGGACTGGTGAAACTCATCCATCAGAGATGAGTTTGAAATGGATTAGTTTCATGGACTTTCTAGTCTCTAATAGAGACCAGTCCAGTTCTATGATTATACCTAAAGATTGGTAATACTCGGAACGCAATAAACTTTATGTTTCAGAATTTACATTTCATCAGAAACTGCAAAACAATATTTAACCTACTTAGTGTTTGCCGCAAACTTTATATGACTTCAGTAATTCCAGTCCTTTCACAAACCCATTAACAGAAAACTTTTTCATTTCATTTTTCTGAGCTTTTATTGTGTTCCTCGGTTTCACCCGGGTAAGGGTTGATTTTCTGGCTATTTCCAAAAATGCTTTCCTATAATGTGATGAAAATGGTAGAAAGTTTTTGTATATGCTATAGGGTACCATTAAAACGGCCTTCAGGGGGATATCCTAAACTATAAGAGATAGGGAAAAATGCTAAAAGGAGCCAAGCTAAAAGGTTCGATTCCTGGTTAGGGTAATGAATTTTTAAAAAATCCATTTATGCCATTTTAGTTTTTGTCAAAATCGGGGACGCAACTCCTTTCAGCATTTTTCCCTATCTCTTATAGTTTAGGATATCCCCCTGAAGGCCCATTTAAATGGTATGGTTCACCCTGTATTATCTCTTTGTGAATACAAACTAATCCCAGTTTTACAGTCAGGCGTTGTCTTGAATACCACAATCACTCGACCATACAGCAGAATCAATACATAATCTTATATTTTCAATCATTTCAGTTTGTAATAATGGTGATTGATTCAACGGACAGACAGCGACTTAGCATCAGCAGAGAAGAACTTCACAGAATGCTCACGCATGAGGAGCTAACTCGGGCGTGTTTACTAGTCTTTGCGAATAAACAGGTATTTTTTGTAACTTTCTGTCTATCTAGCTCTATATTCGAAATAGGTGATACTGAGCATTACCGTGTAGCCCCGGCATAGAATAAGGTTACCCCATCTCTTCCCGTGGCTGTCGTAAAAGGCGACTAACAGATCTCAGACTAGCAAACCTTAAGTTCCCCCGCGCGGTGGCGGATAAACGGCTTGGTCCCTAGAAGGGTTGGTGTCAAGTAGGCGGTTGGCCGTAAAAATATTGCCAAATCTATTTGCAGAAGGGATGGCCAATAATGTGATGACTTTACCCACTGCACTAACTCGAAATAAAAAACATGTATTTGGGGGTTAGCGGACCCTGGGTTTCCCGACCGGGAACATCGCTCGGATGAGAGGTGATATCGAGCATAAAGTTTAAAGGTTTGACTGGGCGTAATCTCATAATAGGGTACGTACGTACCTACCTTTACGTGACTTTAAGAGGCGGGATTCCTCGCGATGTTTTCCTTCACCGTAAGAACGATGTTGTTTTATTTTTTAAACAAAAAAACATTTTTGTGCGGTCAGCCGGGTTCCGATACCACGACCCTCGTAATAAAAGTCGGGATATGGATCACTAGACCAATGCCGCTCTAAAACGAGCATTCTTATTTGTATAAGTTATTATAATCCTTCTTTATTTTCGCCTTTAGTTAGAATCCGATTTACAGCCGTCTGTCTTCATTAAAATAAGCTCTTTTAATCTCTCCTGTCCATCGTTTACTAGCTGAGTCCCGCGATTTCACCGGCGTAGGTCCCGATCCCGTGAGAATATCGGGATTAAAATAAACCTATGTTGCTCCTCGATAATGTATCTTTCTATTGGTGAAAGAATTTATGAAATCGGCTCAGTAGTTTCGGAGCCTATTCGTTATAAACAAACATTTTTTTCTCGTTATATTAGTATAGATGAGTTTAGGTAGTTAAAAATTTAAGTACCATAACACGTACATACAAGGGTGGTACGAGGTCTGTAGGAAGCAAACTATTAGAGATCATTGCTTGTGGGACGATCATCAATTTGCGTCAATTCGTCATTGTCTGTTTATCTGTTTTTAAAAACGAGCTTCATAACTTCTACGAATTAACATAGAATTATTGAGTATCACGAGGCTATGGAGCCCTGGACCTTTGGAAGGCGTGTTTGGAGCCGAAGCCAAAACACGTAGAGGCCCAAGTCATTTAATTCGCAAACTATGAAGTGGACACCAAGCCGGCGATTATCCTTGTCTGCACTATAAATGCAGCCAAGGACAACCGCAGGATCGATGGTAGTGGATCGTTAGCCATTATTACTATTATCTTCTAAGCCAGTTCTGTCTGTTGTAGAATATAGTAGATTTTTGAGCTGTTGTTTCTTGCGGCTTCTTCTAATAAGAGGGCGCATTTCAAAGCCACATAACAATTAAAATATATCGTAAGACAAGTAATTTGGGCATAATAAATATAAGTCTTTACTATCTTAAGTCTGCGTACACAGTAACTAGTATAAATGTATACTAATATTATAAAGAGGAAAAAAACTGCACTTGAGTTTTTTTCTGCATCTCGGTAACGGTGTCACGAGTCCAGAGATTTTATCTCATATAAAAATATGCGTACCGCGCTAAAAGAAGTTTACGCTTCAAAAATATTCGTTTGTAACGAATAGGTTGCGAAACTACTGGACCGATTTCAAAAATACTTTTACCAATAGAGAGCTACATTATCGAGGAGTAACATAGACTACTTTAGTTACATAAAAAATGTAATCTTTGTAATGTTTCAGGATGTAAAAGGTTCGATGTCGCCCGCTGAAATATCTCAGCAGTTGGATCTGACGTCGATCAAACAACATCCGTGGCACATACAGCCGTGCTGTGCTCTTACCGGAGAAGGGTACGTATTTTAACCTATACCAGCTGCGTCCTGCGGTTTCACCCGCGTAAGGCCCGATCCCGCGGGAACGTCGGGATAAGAAGTACACATAGGCTAATTCTGCTAGCTGATTACGTTACTCTGTTGCTGACAAATATTGATTGAAACAGTTGAAATTGTTGATTTTTGCATTTACAGCTGTATATATCCGTAAATTGTCGGTATAAATTGACAGTCGCTAGTCGCTTTCATTGCAATGGCAATTTGTTAGTGACCGAATGACGTGAAAAATTAGATGCAATCAACAATTTCAATAGTTTCAATCAAGATTTGTTAGCAACATAGTTTCAGCATCGTCAGCTTGTTACATTTGCGTGTATTTTGAAAATCTGCATCAGGTGAATCTTCCATGATATATTATTGAAATTTTGTGCGCGCACATATAAACTAGTAAAGAAACGAATAGTTGGTCGGTGACTTCCTCATTTGGATATGGGGACATAAATACTGGAACATCAAAGGTCAGATAAAAATAGCTATGACTTGAGGTAAATACGTTATAGTGAAGCATTGAAGCTAACTTCAGTTTAGACGTCAGAAGCGCCAAAGCAGTATTTCTCGCTTAATATTAATTACACTGGTAATTAGGTTATACTGTTTTACGAATACGAAGTGCAGATTACTACTAATCAATACAGGAAAAACCAATGTTCAAATATATCCCGTTTCTTTGTAAAATGAAAATCTCCGTTTTTGACGAGTTGATTTGAAAATGAAGGCAAAAGAAGGATAAATGAAATACCATAATTTGGTTTTAGTATGTGTTGTACTTAATTAAAAA
Source organism: Idaea biselata (assembly GCA_958496205.1). Lineage (NCBI taxonomy): Eukaryota > Metazoa > Arthropoda > Insecta > Lepidoptera > Geometridae > Idaea > Idaea biselata. The sequence continues at coordinate 30,692,518 of OY292394.1, read as the reverse complement.
GAAAAGGTAAATTGACATCCAAATTCTACCTATTCTTCAATTGGTCATCTTAAGTAAATACTAGAGATGGGCCGACTAGGGGTTCTGCCGACTAGCAGACAAGCCGACTAGTCGGTTCCAAAATTGCCGACTAGTCGGCAATGCAGATCATTTTAATTCCGAGATATTTGGGTTAATCGTGATCACTCGGCGATTGTTGCTATTTTTGGATAAGTTTGCACTTCGAAAGCTGTAGCGAAACTTCCAAAAAATGGATGAAATAAAAATAAAAGTTGGAATAAAAATGGAGCTGAGGTATAGTTATGACACTTTAGATGATGTATGTAAGCTATGATGTGTTTTGTTTACGTTTTTCTGACTACCCACCTTCTAAACTGTACTACTAATTAAATCAATATTGGTTTTATTGTATAATTGTTAGTCGGCTTTCCCGACTAGTCGGCGACTTGTCGGCCCATCTCTAGTAAATACTTGTGTAATACATACGCGAATGCGACCAAAAGGGATTTATTGATGGAAGTCAGTAATTCAGGACAATTAAGCATTTTACAGACATACCCCTTTACTTATAAACAATGACTGTATAAGTTTTTGTAACGTTTATCTCTGTCTGTCAACTTTAAAACTTCATGTCACAGTAAAAGGCAAACGATACATAGAAATATTACAGGAAAAATACTTCTGCAAAAACACATCGCACGCACGCTGAGATTCTATGAAAGCCTAACTTAAAAAAAACGAAATGTAGTTTATGGATCTGTGTATAAGTTAGTACTCTTGTAAAGTCAGTACTCTTACAGTCGAATACAGAAAGGCTACTTAAAATTGGAGGTGTACTTAAATAATTGAGCTGCTTCTGAATTTAAAAAAAGTATGGGATTTTTTTAATTAGAGAGGTGTTGTTAAGTAGAACTCAAATTTTGAGTTGCGTTTCTATGTTCGGCCGTTATCTCCATTTATTTAAAGAGGCCCTTAGTTGTTAAGTAGAACTCAAATTTAGAGTTGCGTTTCTGTATTCGGCCGTTATCTCCATTTATTTACATGACTGTATTTCTACTATAAAAGTCTTATCAGTTCAGACATACTTGTTGATAAATTGCTAAATAACTACGATGATAAGGCACTCTTATCCAATAAAATATTACTTAAGACCGCCTGGAATTTCGTTATAAATTTAGAATTTTATGAAGAAATTAAAATAAAATACACACTACACTACCCAGATCAAATAGGTGATGGTGGCCGTCCATGGAACTAATAGTTCCAGAGACGGTCACCATCACTTTCAATAGAAAACGCGCGACAACAGCAAAGACAAGTTTATTTTTTGCTCACAGATCATGTATGACGCAGGCATCCGCTAAGGATTTTATGAAATTTATACTTATGTACGTTTGATACTTCTTCACGCAAAAACTGCTGAACCGATTGCGACAAAACTTTAAATATAGACAGATAAAGTTCTGGAATACCAAATAAGTTACTTTTTATCCTGATGTTCCCGCGTAAACTAGACTTATACTTACTTAAGACCTAAAGAAAAATAAATATAATTATTATATCCATTGTCTAGTCACCGTAACACAAGCTTAGTCGCCTTCCACGGGGCTAGATGGCGCTGTGTGTTGTTCACAGAATTTATTTATTATTTATCTTATTTATACGAGTCAAACTCAAAATTATGTTTATTTAATAAGATACAGATCCCGGCAAACATCTAGAAACAAATGGCGGATACGCAGAAGTCGATTTTTCATAGAAGTCGCTCGTAAATGTACTGCGTGAAGTTACCGCTTCCACGTCAATATTTTCCAAGATGTTTACCGGCAAGATGTCCTAGGACCGTGGTGAGTACCACGGTCCAGACATGGGATATTCACCAATCCGGGGCAGGCTCTCGTGGCGTCTTACTGCCTAACTAACCCTTCTAAGAGGAGGCCCTTGCCCTACAGTGGGACAAATTAACGGGCTAAAATTATTATTAATTATTTTGTATTTCCAAAACAAGTATAACATGCAGTATATCCGTTATCTAGTACCCATATCTATATAATATTATAAAGAGGTAACGTTGGTAACAAATATCTATGTATGTATGTATATTGGGGGTAATCTCCGGAACCGCTGGACCGATTCCAAAAATTCTTTCACTAATAGAAAGCTACATTATCAGGGAGTAACATAGGCTATAATTTATATTTAAAAAAAATTAGGGATCCGTAAGAAAATTGCAATATTGTAACCAAAGGTAGAAAACTCAAAATAAAAAATAGCGTGCGCAGCAAAAACTGTTGATATTAGAACAAAATAATGTACTACAGGTTTGTAGTTCTTATAAATATCTACCAAAAAGTTCGCGATGTAACATATCCAACTATTATAGTGAACTCACAATAACAGCTTTTGTGTTAAAAATTTAATTACAATGTAGGTAGGAACAAAGGTTGGTTATATTCTTACAATAGTATAAACCCTTATCCAAATAATTTATTTTATAATAAGAACTATTTATTTCTAAGTAAATTCCTTTTTAATTCATTCGAATCGGATATTTGGTTTAGAAGTTATCACAAGTTTAAAAAGTACCTACGGAATCTTTAATTCCGAATTCGAGTGTCGCATCGCACCACGCCCGCGCCCGTGCCACAAGTCGATTGTATTTTCAGTATGGTGTGCTCTCTAAGCATTCATTTGTATGAAAGTGCGCAACTAAGATTTACTTATAGACTAGCAGTGTCCCGCGGTTTCACCCGCGTAAGTCCCGTTCGCCCGGGATTTTCCTAAAACCCTTTCTTATTGGATACTACACAGTACACACCACAAGAAACACTTTCTCCAAATTTAAAATTGCGTTGATATATAGTTCAGTCAGTCAGTCAATCAATCAATCAGTCATGCAAAAACCATGTCTTTGAATTTTATTTGTAGATATAGATAATTGAATTTTGTAAACCACGAAACCAAATGGAATCGGAACCTGCCGAAACCTGACGAGTTTTGGGCAATACTTAAAATAAAGGAAAGATAGGTAGGTAGGTAGGTCAAAAAGTCTGTACTTAGACGCAAATAAAAAAAATAAGTCTGATGAGGCAGTAAAACCAGAATTATAATAGGTCTCTTTAGGTTTCGCGATGTTGGAATGAAATTAAACTTAAGTTATAATAAATAGTTAATAAAATGTATGTCATTCTATCTGTTTCTCTGTTTTTCATATGTTTAAAAAGTAGGTACTTACCCGATTAAATTTGATTTTTACTACCGGGTATTTCAATAGGTATACCTACTCTATTTTAAACGGATCGAGACTAACGCGGGTGAAACCGCGGGGCGCATAATTTATAAGGCAAAACAACGTTTGCCGGGTCAGCTAGTATTATTATATTGCGCTGTCTGTAACGTCATGTAAGTAATATTTATTTAATTTAAAATTTTATAATGTTGTTTTTTTTTTGTTTCAGATTACATTTAGGTCTAGAATGGATCGCGAGTAGAATTAAGAAGAAATAATTATGTTTTAATAGATTATCTACCCTCTATCATGTACAGTTAACAGTTTTTTAAGCGTCGAGTCTTGAGCTTGAAGGATCATGTTATTTGCATAGTTTTTAATATTTTTCTTTATTTTTACTTATCAGTTTGAAATATTTTTAAGAAAAAATACTTCTTTTAAAACTCGCGTGTAAATCGCGAATTCGCATCTTGGGGAGCTTGGTCTAGTTTGTTAAAACGCTGGGGTATTGACCCAGATACGCGAGTTCGAGTCTCGCCGCGAGTGAATTTTTGAAGATGTATTATTCCTTCAAAATATTTCTAGTAGAGCATTAAAAAATCAAATTACGAAATATTTATAATTTTCAAGTTATTTTGTAGTCTATAAATATGGTGATGGTTTTTTTCTTCTATTATTTCTTTAGTGTAAATTGTTATTATAATTATGTGTATATATAAAAATATTATGTAAATATCATGCAACAGCGATTTATTTACCATGCTCTTGCGAATGAAATGTCAATTGAATCTAACGCGGGCAAGTATTTTGGAGCAATTAAGCTCCCCGTGTAAGATTATTTACTAGAATAAGGCTAGCTAAGCTATCTTGAATAATTTTGAAATTTTGAACATTCAGTTTTGAGATGGCGTTCTAAAAAGACAGGCCCGTAAACTAATGCAAAATGTCTGACAGCCTGTAAACCTCAAAATACACGGGCGACACTGACACTGCAACTTTACCTATAGAGCCCACACCTACAGCACACAATAGAAAGAAATTCGTGTATGTGTGCCATAGATGTGGGCTCTATACACTGAAATGAAACGATACAAGTAGGTACGCTGGAATTGCTATACCATACAAAATGACATTAGATCTTTGTGCCGATTTGAATTGCGCCATGTTGCGCTGTTGTCGCGCGTTTACTATTGAAAGTGATGGTGGCCGTCCGTGGAACTAATAGTTCCGGAGACGGTCACCATCACTTTCAATAGAAAACGCGCGACAACAGCGCAACATGGCGCAGATCAAATAGGCACAAAATTTAGTGGCTCTATAGGTCGGCCGTGTATTTTGAGCTTTTAAGTAAAATAGTCTGTTCACACGATGTTGTTTTCCTGGCTGAATGGAATGGCTCGTAAATCTGCACCGTGGAATAGTCCATTAAGGTTTCGCATTCACACAACTGCGCTTACTTTTTTAGTCTGAATAAGCACTCGCGCTCGCTCAAGACTCGACGCAATACCAAACTCAGAATGTTAACGATTTACGGCCGAATACAGACACGCAACTCAACATTTGAGTTCTACTTAAACAACTAAGCACCTCTCAAATTCAAAAATTACCATACAATTTTTAAATTTAGAAGCTCAGTTATTTAAGCACTCTTCAAATTTTAAGTGACCTCTCTGTATTCGGCTGTTAAACCAATAGATCACATGAGATATCTTACAATAGGCGGGTTTAGATTTACCCAGTCGATGTTTGCAGCGAAAGTCTTTGCACTAACGAACATTTCTGCTAAGCTTTAGTGTCCTCCAAAAGGTGTGCCGCCATTTTACGGAGTAACAGAATCTTTGAACTTTTTTCAATAGCATTGAATATTATTCCAAAGTGTCGAATTAGGCCTCTACTTGACACTGTAACGGTAACGGAGTCTCCGTAATCAAGGCTGTCTTTACAGGGCTGTATAATCTTTGATACCCTATTCAATACACGTGGAGTACGGTCGGAGTAATTTTATCACTTTTTGTTTCTGTCTGTCAATAATTGACAGCCAGAGAATGTTCTCACTTCTATTTACTCCACGTTTATTAGGTTCTGATTTTTTAATAGCGTTGAATATTATTCTAAAAGAAAGTGAAAGATAAAACGTTCTTCACCACCACAAATAGACCTTTTTACTGTAAATAACGGCACCGCTGTTGTAGGAAACTAAAGCTTTAGCGAGGTTCTTTTATTTATTAATTTTACTTTTTTTTACCTGTGAGCATGCAATTTACAAGTCAGACCGGTTATATTGTAATGCCCATATAGTAGTTATAATTGTCTTAAGCCGTGTTTACACTATCACTCCTTGAAAAAGTTATTAAAATCTAACATTTCGTTTCTATATTCTTTTTTTTTATTTTTCACGCTTTTCCGTTTTAGTTTTTATTAGATAATTCAATTTTACATTGCTCAAGCGAATCGTGATCGTGTAGATGCGACTGTAGTGCGTAGGGTTACTTCTAAATTACATTAATATTTACATTGTATGTGTATAAGTCTATTAGAATCTCATGGCATGAGAAACAAAAATAATTCGTGATTTTTATATGGCAACGTCATCTACATCTGTCATGATCATGTCATTAGTAAACTTACGATCGAATACAGGAACGCTACTTAAAATTTGAGTTCTACTTACTCAAATAAGTAGCTCTCAAAATCAAAAATTCTCATATTCTAAATTTAGATGCTACTTAATTATTTGAGTACCACTCAAATTTTAAGTGGCGTTTCTGTATTCGGCTGTTAACCAGTTTTGATACGTATTTCAAACATTTTTTACATACAGGGTAAACCATTTACACCGGCCTTTAGGAGGGATATCGTAAACTCTAATAGCCTTATTAATAAACGTGGAGTAAGGTCAGAGTAGTGAAAACATGCTTTGTCTTTTTCCGTGACAAGAATTTTCAAAGTTGACAGACAGGAACAAAAAGTAAAATTATTCTGTCCTTACTCCACGTTTATTAATAAGGCTATAATAGATAGCGAAAAATGCGGAAAGGAGTTGCGTCCCCGATTTTGACAAAAACTAAAATGGCATATTTCGATTTTTGAGAAATTTATTACCCTAGCTAGGAATCTAACCTTGTCTTTTTGCAAAAAAAATAAACACCCTATATATTATTGTACCGATCGATAGTGTTGCTGATAAAGATCAAATCCTGGAAACATACCTAGTGTGGTATATTGAAGGAAATGTCAATTTTTAAGGGTTGTATAGTAAATGGTTGTATGTTATAGTACAGATGGTATAATCCGATTATCCAAGAGTTGCTGTATACATTTATTATTTACCTACCCTATTTGCCATCAGATTCTGGTACACCTATATTATGTATTTTAAATAATAAGGAAAAAGGTTAGTTATGATTTGAGACCATGTCAAACGAGCGAGTGCAAACGAATCGGCATATGTGACCCACGCACGCTCGTTCGTTTTGCGAATGCGTCTGCTTGCTTTCATTATAACGTCCATTCTTACACTCGTATATAGTGCATAAAAATGTGTCTGTCACATTTTTGTTGACGTTAAAAATCACTAATAAGAGCGAGACAGGGCAGCTTAGCCAAAGTAATCACTTAGATTCTTCTATACTGGTGTTAGACGGAGGAACAGAAATGGTAGAGCTCCCAGCGTATTACAGACTGAAATAGCGATGTCTGTTGTACTGACTCTTGTACTGAAATCACACCTCATTACGTCCATATGAATGCTATTTTATATGATTTTAAATTGAGGTCAGGTAAACAATAGCCATACGGCCTCTGTGGCGCGTCGGGCGAACGCCCGGCTGGAACGCATAGGTTGCGGGTTTGGTTCCCGCTGGAGACAAGTATTTATGCTGATAATAAATGTTTGTGTTTGGGTATGCACAAAAAAAGTATAATACGTAGTATTTTCGTTGTCTAGTACCCATATTACAAGCCTAGCTGCTTACTTTGAGGCTAGATGGCGGTGTGTGCAATATCTTGCAATATTTATTGTATTTTATTCGGGGATAGAGACAGAATAATTATTCTTCATCTCGCTCCCTCTTGTTCATTTCATAATCAATGTCATCTCTCTGGAAAGCTACCGCGGTTCTTCCGTTGACAGCAACTCGATCCCGACGCAGTAGTTTGACATCTCTGACAGCGGAGTTTTCAATTTTAAAACCGCGCATCCATGGCCGTCAGCCATCGATTTGAAGATTTTCTTTCAAAATCTTCAATTCAATTCAATTCTGTCTGTGTTGCATTCATACAATTTGGCTTCGGCATCGATATGAGTAATCGACGCGCCGATTTGAAATTTTCGCAGTTCGAAATTCGGCTGTCAACTGTCAAATGAATCCGATCCCGATTCCGACGGAAGAACCGCGGTAGCTTTCCTGTCTCTGTTATCAATTGTCAAATTTAGTGTCTCGTTCATTTCTGTTTCTTTGTCTAAGCCCTAAGCGTTCACTTTGAATCGTTTTCGTTCATTTGTTAACCTTCGCTTGCCTTCGCTCGTTTGGTCTATACCCAGCTTCACAAAAGAAGTCCCGTGGTTTTTTTTGGAACTAGTTTTAAATATTAGCCTCGATTTTATTGTTTGTGGGATCGAAATTATGGAGTATTTTATAAAAAATGCGACTGTTAAATACAATTACATGTGCGATTACGGTACTTCTTTCGCGAAATGGACTCTTAGGCTGTTAGTCCTTTGTTAATCGTCGTTAAATAGGAAACAAAGTTGCGGAACTCTAACTGAGACCCTAACTTAATTATAATCCGTGTTTGCACCCTAACTATCGCATATCGTATCATACATGTATTTATTATCATGTCTGGCAAGCGGGTCGCACGTACTTTCTTGACATTCATTTTGACACGAGTTCTCCTGGCGACAAGCAGAATACTGCGGCATGGTGAAAATATGCTCTGCGTACGGCCCGCAGCACGCATGCAGTCTTGCTCAAACACGCGTGACAAAAAGCTACATTGAAATCGGTTCATCCGTTCGTGAGCTACGATGCCACAGACAGACAGTCTTTTTACGTCGTGGGTTAATAAAAACGCCCTAACGGAACGAAATCAGATAATGTCGGGAAAAACGCATCTTTTTTAGGGTTTCGTAGCCAAATGGCAAAAAACGGAACCCTTATAGATTCGTCATGTCTGTCCGTATGTCACAGCCACTTTTTAAATTAACTTAGAGAAGCACACCTCGACTCCAAAATTACGATTTTGTACCTATATTATGTTTTTTAATTGTAGACTACAACTTGACACATCTATCTTAAGAAAAATGTCAAATACAAAGAACCAAAACGTCAGATTGTAGTCTAGAATAAAAAAAACGTAGTATAACTTAGCTCGATATGGGTTCAGACGTAGGGAAGTGTGAAAATATCTATAATTACTTTTTAGAATTTGTCTTGCAGAAAATGTGTTTACAACTAAAACGTATTCATATTTATATAGTGTAATCTTAGGCTCACTTGCACAGCTATTGAGATCAAATTAACTAACTATAGTCCGGAAAAACTAGACTTGAGCATCTATGAAGTAAGCCATTCATCGGTGATACATAATTTTATGTGAATACGTCATAAAATAGCATCTACATACATACATACATCTACTTAATTCTTAACAACTAATATGTAAAACATATTATACCTATTATGGAGAAACTTAAAAATAAAAACTTAATACTTAATTTGAAAAAAATAACTACGAATTTTATATAGATGTCATTTTGCGAAGTTTTTACATAAAATTCACAAAAAAAAAAAATATCGACCGATTGTCGTATTTCATGGACGATCCGACATTTTGTATTATCGTCTGGTAATCCGGATTACTATACATATTTCAAAGGAAAAATAACAACGCTCAACGTTTCGAGACCTTTCCAGGTCCCTTCTTCAGGATAGACTGAGATGTGATTTGTCATCCTGAAGAAGGGACCTGGAAAGGTCTCGAAACGTTGAGCGTTGTAACAATGCTAAAAGTAATACACACCACGCGATTCAAACCGAAAAATGTCTTTAATTTCAATACAACATCGCGAAAACAGAAGAAAAAAATAATCTAATAACGTCTTCAAAATAACGGTTTTTCCTTTCCCGTTTTAAGACGTATTATTCCTTTAAAATATATCTAGTGGAACTGCCTAGCTAGAGCGATAAGAAACGAATTATGAAATATTTAAGAGCCCTATACCCGCTAAATGTCGTAGAACTTTTTTTTGTGTATGGATTTGTTGACTTTGTTTCCTACATTTTAGTGTAGTTTTAAGACAAAAACCTATTGGTGCAAAGCCTATCCAAATTTTACACAAAAAAATGTCTGTTTTGGCTAAAATGTCGATAGGCTTCAATACGTTTCGACATATTTGTCTGGAAACTGCACTAAAATGTCGGAAACAATGTCGAATACAATCCATACACAAATACAAAAAAATTCAACAACATTCCTTCATAAAATAATCAACAATTTTCGATGAAACCGACATGAATTTTCAGTTTAGCAGCTATAGGGCTCTTAATCCGGATTAGTTAGTTCGATGTAGCTGTGCAATCCAGCCTTAGAAGCTCAGGTAATCAGGAGCCATGATTATAAAAAATAGGGTACTTATTTTTCTACAACTGACCTTCTATACTCTATTTCAGAAATTTAGATCAAACATGTAAACAAAGAACTGTCAATTTTAAAGGAAAGAGTAAATAAAGAGCTGTCAGGGACTTTGGCAGGAAAGCGGAGACAACATGTCGTGCTCCAGTTTTATTTTCGTAAAACTTTGTTGCAAACTCGGTTAAATTGTGTAATTTTAGTGGAATCTTATTCAATTTAGTTCCGTGAATGTGCACAAGTGTAGTGGAAACAAAATTGAGTGTTAAACATGAACTTTTCGTCGTTCCCTCCTAAGCCCCTTGAAGGTTATGGTAAAGTTGCCACAGCTTTACCATAGCTCCTGACTTGAAACTATGAGCCCGATCGGGCTTATTTTATGCAAAATACTTGATACTGGCAAGATGTACAAGATGTACGACGCCAAAACTATAATAAGAAGAGTGTTGTAAACTCAGAAAAAATTCGACAAATGGCATCTCGAGAGTCCGGTTTATTCCACTTTGATCACCTGGGTGATATCACCCAGGTGATTTCAGTCGACAAAGTAGTGTCCTCAAATCACCTTGGAATCATATCACCCAGGTGATATCACCCAGGTGATATCACCCAGGTGATTTCAGTCGACATAAGTAGTGTCCTATGATCACCTTGGAATTAAATCACCCAGGTGATCAAAGGCGACTTTTTATTTTCGTGTAGTGGACTTTTATCACCTACTAAACCATGCTAATAAAAACTTTTAAATTAACACACAACTTAATATTACCTACTTAATTAGACCTACAAGAAACGAAAAAATTGTTGCTTTTGTTTTATGACGCTATGTTTTTAAATAGTTTCGATTAAAGCATTTTGTGGATGACATATCTACACCTAGATTATAAAGAAGAAAGGTTTGTATTTGTGTGTGTGTGTGTGTGTGTGTCTGTATGCTTGTAACGAATAAACTCAAAAACTACTCGACTGATTTCAAAAATTCTTTCACCAACATAAAGCTACATTCACCCTGAGTAACATAGGCCAATTTTGATCTCGATATTCTTACGAGTGTGGAGCGAGCGTCACCAAACGACAAACTTATTTAGAAGGGTGGCACCACAAGATAAACCGTTTGTTCCTAGTTCGTACAATTCCTAGTTTGTACAATCGGCAAATATTTCCCAATTCGTACAATATGTTATTGATTGTGTCATTGAGGTATGTTAAGGCGCCTGCAACAAACTTTAGGGACATTTTGCCAAGGAAACTGAACAGAGACACAGTAAACAGATATTATAATTTATTATACGTACATATAAACAGACGGTAGCACCGACGTTCGTCAAATCCTTTATTCGTCAAATGCTTGTTTCGTCAAATCATTATTTAGGAAAAAAACAAAAGACGATCGAAAAAACAAAAGATCGAAAAAAAAGAAAAAAAAACAAAAGACGATCGAAAAAACAAAAGAAGATCTAAAAAAAACAAAAGAAGATCGAAAAAAAGACAAAAGACAAATGAAAAAATATACAAAAGACGATCGAAATATAACAAAGACAATATAAAAAACAAAAGACTAATTTTTTTTATATTTTTTGGTTTACTTCTCGAAAGTAATAATCTCATTTCAAATGACACCTGTCAAACTTAAAACTGTCATAACTCTAAAAATATTGATTAATTAAATATTGGGAATTTTTAAAGGGGAAGTACTATACCTACTGTCTTGTACTGGGGACGGGAGGAACCGATTTTCAACCTATCCCCACCCATTTGTCTGTGGACAAAACAGACGACTACGGTTTGAACGTTATCGATACAATTTAGTTTATCGATAACTTTTTACGATATTACTTACAGAATTAAAATACACTTTAGTTAGTTACATATTTTTATTAAGTAATCAACAATATAGCATAAGAAATAAAATAATAAAAAAATATAATTCCGCGTCTTATAAATAAATTACCCTTAGAGTTACGCGATAGTCTAAACCGAAAAAATATTAAAGAAAAACTAAAATTGCATTACTTGACTAGTCTACGCAACCTTTATAATTTGGAAACGTTTTTATCATAAATCAATTAAATTTTTTTTGTATCTACCCAACTCCTCTTCTAATATTATTAATAAATGTTCTGTCACCTACCCACTTTTTACTATTTATCAACCGGCTTATTATTAATGCAGGTACCTCCTGGGTACCAACCTACTTACATGTTTGGTTTGGATTGGTGCGATAGATATGCATCTCGCCAATCATAATCTACTTAGTTTTGTTTTATTTATTTTCCGTATTTGGTACCTATGTTTTTATTTCGTAACTTGTAACATCTTCGCAGATCACAGTGTTAGCGTTCTACAAACCTTAGTGGTTTTTAATGCTATGTATAATAAAATAATGTTATTTAAGTTTTTATTATGATAATAAAAGAAAAAAAAAAAAAAAAATAAGATAAGTGAAAGGGAGTAAAGTCCTAACATTCCTGAAAGCACACCTTTAATGTCACTCCGTTAAAATTTTAAACAATTCAGAATTTGACATCAAAGGTGTGCTTTCAGGAATGTCAGGACTTTCATACAGACTGTCGCTGTCACTGCTTGAGAACGCCACTGGACGGGAATTTTGAATATTATCATCATCAAAAGGTAGTTTTCTTAACAAATCTAAACAAGTTACTATATCAACAGATTTATCTTTGACTAGTTGTTTAACAATAGCATCTCGTCGTTTTTTCAACATAATATCTTTTCTTCTTCTTTTATTATTAATTTTGGCAGTTAAAATTTGATCAATTTTAATTTCATTTCTCATTGCCTCTTTTCTCAATACAGATATAATAAAAAATAAAGAAAACTTATTTGGCCCAACTAAGCGATTTAGTTTATGATTCCAGCCTTCGACGGTATTGGTGGTGGCGTGCCTTTCCTTATAACAGCTAATTAATTGAATCATATCAGGTTTCAGCCACTGGTGTTCAAAATATGAATTGAAATTTTTAATCTTCTGGGTATCTGGCGCAATTTGTAACAAACTCAACCATGCTTCCGATATGTAGCTACTAGGTAAATGTGGTAAATTTGAAATCAAATAAATAAACTTTTTCTCTGATAGCGAATCAATCGAGAGCTTTTATACTTATCGCAAAATAGCTCTATTAAAATGATACAAACAACCCTTGACAGTTGTTTGCGGGAACACCTCATGTACAGCGTTAATAAAAGACACTTCATAGTCACAATGAAGAATCTCAGGGTTCCACTCGGGTACAGTGTCCAAAATAAGTTTTAGCATTCTTGTATAAGTTTGTTGACTTTTGTCTGGTAAAAAAACATACATTAACGGCACCACATTCATGATTTTTTCGGAGCTGTTTAAATCAACGTGAAAAGTATAAAGTTGGTAGAATGGTGGACTTACAGATTTAAATGTACCATCCGACAAATATATCTTTCTTGTTACCAGCAATTTTTTAGCTTCATTTGAAATAAAAATAAAAATTTTATCATCATCTCCATCATTTCTTACAAGAAATCCATCACTGAGTGATTGAGGAATCTGGACATCTTTTAAATGCTTGAATGTTATTCGATTTACTCCCAGACTTTTTTTTCTGTTGTTATATAATTTATTTTTAACATTCCCGAAAGTCGGAGTATCTTCAACAAAATTAACGTCTGGACTAGAAATCAACTCATCAAAACATTCATTAAAAATTTGAGGCATTGGTGTTATTTCTTCTCTTGCTCTTTTTATACACTTCAAAACAACTTTCTCAACTTCATTTTTAGATTTATTCTTGGCGCAGAAATGGGTACCTTCTCTAATAATTTTTTTATTACTAGAATCAGTAGTTAATGAACCGTTACATACATCACGTCTAGAACATCTCCAAATATTTGTGCCGCTTTTGTTACGGCGTCCAAAGTAGTACCTATAACCACTCTTCAAAAGAATTAGTTTACCTTTCTCACTTTCTTTAAAAAATAATTCAGAGTCTTCACTTGAGCACTGCATCTTGCCAATCAATACTGTTATGAAATCATGTAGGTAAATAATAACACTACAGTAACTTTGATTAAAGAGGTGCTTAATTAACTGTTCAAGTACCTACTTACTCTTCTAAATACTTGATAATAATAATATTCAATCTAGTGTTTCTATTCAAAACACAAATCAATAATGAAAAATATTGACGTTGCGACATTATATTAGTTTTATTTTTAAACAAAATATTTTTTCGGCACCAAAAAGTTTTTATTTTCGATATTGAATCGATCAAGAAGATTTGTTTGAAATAAGTGTGCTAGGAGACCTCTTTGGTGAAGTTTGTCTTCGTTAGAACTCAATGGCTATTCACCTTTTTGCTGGTTGGTACAATCTATCTATACTCTATACTAATATTATAAAGAGGTAAAGTTGGTTTGTATGTATGTATGTATGTATATTGGCGGTAATCTCCGAAACTACTGGACGGATTTTTAAAATTCTTTCACCAATTCTTTTGTTTTTCTTCCTAAATAATGATTTGATGAAACAAGGATTACATAATTGGAAAATCGAGAATTGTACAAACTAGGAATTGTACAAACTAGGAATTGTACAAACTAGGAATTGTACAAACTAGGAATTGTACAAACTAGGAATTGTACAAACTAGGAATTGTACAAACTAGGAATTGTACAAACTAGGAACAAACGGGTAAAAGCCTCTGTACTTCGTCGTAAGGCTAATATTATTCATTTACTTAATGCGTTGAAAAAAGACGCATTATTTTATGAGCTGCGTTTAAAACAAAATTTAAATATTGATTATGGTGAGTGTTCTTCCACATCGAAAACGACTCCTGCAAAAGACCGCAAAATATTTATAGAAGACTGTCAAATGGAACTAGTTAATGGTCACATTTCTATTGGCCATTTTCTCGAAAAGTTGTGATGATTTTCAAAGCTTTATTTTGTTTTGTTTGTACCCACAGTTAATAATTGTTCCTTTTATGGTTCCGTACTACAAAGGTTAAAAGAAACCCTTATATTGTAACTTTTTTGTTAATGTTGAGACATTATAATATCATACAATCAATACTATTTAAACTAATAGACCCAGTGACTTAAAGTAATGTTTACAAATTGTGTAATTAACATTAAACTGATTGAAATATTATGTTGTGTGTTAATTTGAAAGTTTTTATTAGCATGGTTTAGTAGGTGATAAAAGTCCACTACACGAAAATAAAAAGTTGCCTTTGATCACCTGGGTGATTTAATTCCAAGGTGATCATAGGACACTACTTATTAGGCCGGGCCACTGTTGTATGGAAAAATTTTTTTTGTCTTATTTTTATTTGTAATAGTGCTTGAAATATGCTATGTGATCAGAAACGATGGTTTATAAAGTTTCATACCATTTGGACATTAGCTTCTGCCTCCGGATCCACTTTGAATTTTCGAAAAAATCTTAAAATCGACGCTTCTTATAACATAAGTTTTTTTTTTAAGTAGGTAAATATTGAAAAAATATTAATACAAATCACCCATAATAGACTCTTTTTCATAAAAAATAACAGTTTGGGTGAAAAAATACTATAATTAAAATAATTCATAGGCCTCTCATTAGGGTCGAAAATTCTTCTTACCTTCAAAATTGTTGTATAAGTTTATGCAATTCTATGTGTGCTTTAATGCAACCCTGGATGGCTGATTTTGTAGTCAGGGTTGCTGCAGTTAGTTACTAAATTTACTGCCTTTTCAACTTCCTGAGTGTGACAAAGTAAACCAAAGAAATATACTCGGTTTTCTTCTCTTTGAGCGATATAACATTCAACATTTTCGTAAAGAACTTCTTTTAAATTTACAGGTTTATGAATTTGGGTTTACCAATTACGATATTGAATTAATAAAATAATGCATCTATGTTAATATCTGGTCCCAAAATATGTATCAATTCCGTGTTTGAATAGAAAAAGTTGAATAACTAAGACGGTTAAAATACGTTTAAAACTTTAAGAAGATTTTCATAGTCTGAGAGCATTGTTGTAGGTTTTTCCAGATATGTGATAGCTTCTTTATTCTATAATGATGTCAATATTGGCAAATAATTTGGAATTAAGCGAATTCTAAAGATTATTTCCCATTTCCTTTATCTTCACAAGTAGGGTGGGATTATAAGCAAACCCCTCTAGTCTAGAGCGTACACTTTTACAACTTACGTTGTTGAAATTATTAGACTATCTGAAGGTCCGATGTTGAAAGTAAAATCCCAATGATTTGATCAGCTCGCTTATGGCATTCAAAATTAAATATTTTCCATGTAAGGCACTGCAAGTATCAACTTATAGTAAACAAAAGTTAGGCAGAATCTCGAAAACGTTCTAATTGTTGTTTTGGTATTTTGATTAAGATTTTAAATGATAAACTTCAAAAATTGGTATTAATCTACGATAGGGTAAGTCGTGTAACACATTTGTAAAGTGTAACAACGATTTTAATAACGATGTCAGCTGCTTCTGCAAAAGTTGGTATTTTTGAATTATTTTTATATTGGAACGTATGCCTCATCAACTCCTTCAATTAATATTAAAGAATCATAGCTTAGTAGTAAATTATAATCAAAATCATTTATATTACGAAATAAGGAACCATTTTATACACTAGGGTTAAAATCTATGATAAAAAATTACAATTACACGACTTCAGTTTTAGTTAGCCGCAGTACAAAAATACTTACGTTTTCAGTGTAAGTTCAAAAGTTATTTTTACCTACCAATATTATTTTTATTTTGTAATTTTGAAGTGTATTGATAAGTTATCTTAAATATTAGCTTAACCTAGGCTTTATTCGGTGTCACAATGCATTTAAAGTGTCCTAATACCCATTTCATAAGTATTCAATTTTTCTTAAAATAACAAAACTTTGAGGTCAATCCGGAGGCAGATGCACTTGAGCTATCGCAATAATATTTTGCATACGTGGTATAGCCCATAGTAGACAAATAATTTCGCTATTAGAATTCAAAAATTTGGAATTAAGCGAATTCTAAAGATTATTTCCCATTTCCTTTATCTTCACAAGTAGGGTGGGATTATAAGCAAACCCCTCTAGTCTAGAGCGTACACTTTTACAACTTACGTTGTTGAAATTATTAGACTATCTGAAGGTCCGATGTTGAAAGTAAAATCCCAATGATTTGATCAGCTCGCTTATGGCATTCAAAATTAAATATTTTCCATGTAAGGCACTGCAAGTATCAACTTATAGTAAACAAAAGTTAGGCAGAATCTCGAAAACGTTCTAATTGTTGTTTTGGTATTTTGATTAAGATTTTAAATGATAAACTTCAAAAATTGGTATTAATCTACGATAGGGTAAGTCGTGTAACACATTTGTAAAGTGTAACAACGATTTTAATAACGATGTCAGCTGCTTCTGCAAAAGTTGGTATTTTTGAATTATTTTTATATTGGAACGTATGCCTCATCAACTCCTTCAATTAATATTAAAGAATCATAGCTTAGTAGTAAATTATAATCAAAATCATTTATATTACGAAATAAGGAACCATTTTATACACTAGGGTTAAAATCTATGATAAAAAATTACAATTACACGACTTCAGTTTTAGTTAGCCGCAGTACAAAAATACTTACGTTTTCAGTGTAAGTTCAAAAGTTATTTTTACCTACCAATATTATTTTTATTTTGTAATTTTGAAGTGTATTGATAAGTTATCTTAAATATTAGCTTAACCTAGGCTTTATTCGGTGTCACAATGCATTTAAAGTGTCCTAATACCCATTTCATAAGTATTCAATTTTTCTTAAAATAACAAAACTTTGAGGTCAATCCGGAGGCAGATGCACTTGAGCTATCGCAATAATATTTTGCATACGTGGTATAGCCCATAGTAGACAAATAATTTCGCTATTAGAATTCAAAAATCGAAAAAAAGTTTTTTTGACCCGGCCTACTACTTATGTCGACTGAAATCACCTGGGTGATATGATTCCAAGGTGATTTGAGGACACTACTTTGTCGACTGAAATCACCTGGGTGATATCACCCAGGTGATCAAAGTGGAATAAACCGAGAGTCCGGGGCCAAAAAGAAAAAAAAAAGCTGTTCCTTTCAAATAAAGGTACTTATAGTTATAGGATTTTTGTTTACAATTTTGATCTAAGTTCCTGAAATAGGGTGTTACCTACGTGAAAATAAATCCTACAAATATTATAAAGCTGAAAGTTTGCGAGTGTTTGTTGCTAGCGAAACCAGCTGAACCGATTGCGATTTAACTATAAGTACTCTAGTCTCAGAATCTTAGATCAAAAATGTTTTCTATGTATCATATTATGTATTTATTTACAGAAAAAAGTATAATATGTAGTATATCCCTGGTCTAGTACCCATAGTACAAGCCTAGTGCTTAGTTCGGGGCTACATTGCGCTGTGTCAAACGTCGTGCAATATTTATTTATTTTATTTATGTAAACAAATTAATTTTCATATTGCTAAAAACTAAAAACAGTCGCGTTGTCAATACGAATCTAATGACACTTCATATCCATCGAACCGTTCAGACTACAGAGAGTTACATACGAAAATTGGAAACATACATACATACCCAGTCACCCACCCACAGATATACCTACCCTTGAAAAACAACCCTCCTTCGACAGTCAGGTAAAAACTCATACATTTATTTGAATGCGAAATATTTACTTTTTTCTTTGTCTATGTTTACATTTTTGATCTAAGGTTCTGAAAGGATGGTACATACTAGCTGAGCCCCGCGTCTCAGGATTAAAGACGCGGGGCTCAGCTAGTATGTGTATAAGTAGAAACGCAGTGTTTTTACTATTAATCTAACAGCAGTATTCACAAACGACTGCGAAGATTCAGTTTTTGTCCCATTTTCACAGAGGTTGATTATTACTCACAAGAGCAATAAAAAAAATAGGAGCGTTTGTGAATACGCCTGTAAATGTTAGCTGAAGTTTGGGTTAAATTAGGCACATTCTTGTTATGTAAGGGAACAAGCTGTAAGTTCGCACCTAGATATAGGCATTGTTCAATTTGGTTTTATAGTCGCTACAGACTATGATTTATTTTAAGAGGATAGTCTCCATTCTCTTTCTCCATACAAACGTAGTTTACATTTTCCTCCCTGGATACATACATTAGAGCAAATATGTTTATGCCATAAAACTTATATCTGTCATGACTATGCATCTACCTTTTTATTTTTTTCTTTTTATTATTTTTTATTATTATTTTAATTTGAAATTAAAAAAAATGAAAAGGTAGATGCATTGTCATGACAGATATAAACTTTTTAAATTCACACGATTTGATTTATTGTGAGTGTGGTATGTCGTGCCCCTAAGTGTGCGCGTGGTGTGTCGCGCGCCTTAGACTTGTTTACGAACTATGACGAGAAAAAATGTGGGTAGTTGACCTACCCGCGGACAGTAAAAATATGGGTAGTTTCACCAACGGTCCACAAGCAGTAGTATATAAGACGTCGCCCGCCGCTGCTCCAGTCCCCTCGCGACCAAGACCATTGTAACATGGTTGAAACGTCGAGGTATGAAAATTAAAAATAATACGCGATAAAGACCCGGGAAAATGTAACCATGATGACAGATATAGGTTTTATGGCATAAACATATTTGCTCTAATGTCTTTATCCAGGGAGGAAAATGTTAACTACGTTTGTATGGAGGAAAGAGAATGGAGACTATCCTCTTAAGGAGGAAAGGATACATTCTCTTTTCTCCATACAAACGTAGTCGACTGTTTCCTCCCTGGATAAAGACATCAGAGAAAATATATGTGAGTATGCCACAAAACCAAATCAGCCAGGACCAATGACCATTACGTTTGGATTTTTTTCATATTACTAAATATTATTTCTATTCTAATTAGAATATATATAAAAAATACCAAATATGTATACTTTTGCTCTAATGTCTTTATCCAGGGAGGAATCAGTCGACTAAGTTTGTATGGAGAACGAGTAAGTATCTTGTTCTCTCAATTCAAACTATAAACTTTGTAGTGACGATTCGATTTATATATAAACCATTATATGGAATTTAGATGTAAATAAAGGCCTAGATAATCTATTTATGTACACGTTTGTGTCTAATATAATCTTAGCTTAATTTTCTATTGATTTATATATATAGTTTATAATGGAATAAATGGGATTTGTTAAGAGACTAATAAATAATAAAAAACTTTTGTTTAATTTTTATTTATTTCATCTACACATACGTCATGAACAAAAGTATTTTCTAATTTTAAATCAAACGTAAGTAACAGGGTAATTAATATAATTATAATAACATGTAATTCATAATTACATCAAGGAAACGTATAAATGCGATTTGAATAACTATTGGAAAGTAAATCTTTACCCTCTTATATACTATGATAAACAGCTGCATAAACTATTTTTCGTGTCTTTTACTGTCACATGGCATTTCAAAGTTGATAGACAAAGACAAACATTACATAAGTTAGTCATCTGTTAATCATCGTTTATAAGTGAAGGGGTAAATCGCACCAAATCTGGCTTAAATGTCAAAAAGCTGTTGGCTACATTGGCCAAATATGCTGGGCAAGCATGTTATGTTAATACCTAAAGGTGTTCATACTAAACGAGCGAACGCAATGGCGAAGCACGCGACTTATGCTGTGTATACACTACAGGACAAATGTCGAGCGATACGTGTCCCCGGAGATATCGAGTGACGGACGTCGCCAGACTTTGCCGGAGACATCGCATAGCGCGGTCTGGCGATGTCTCCGGGTCTATATCCCTAGTGCGTATGAGGGCTTTAATGCACGCATGAGCGTGCGTCGCCGATCGGCGTTTCTTGTTCGTTCGAGTTCTGGTGCTATTTTCGAATCGATTGTACATGTACCACTTCGAGCGATTTAAATAGCTCGATTTCTACTGATGGTCATTTGATGTCGTTATTTTTTCTATGCACATCGCACGACCGCAACGAGTGGTCTCAATCACTCGTCGCAGTAGTTTAAAATCAGTAAAAATCGAGTTATTTAAATTGCTCGAAGTGGCACGATCGATTCATAAATAAGGCTCCTGTTTGTAGCCAGCTTATAGGCCAAATTGTACTTGGACATACCCAGGTGTACAATACCAGACAAAACATTATTGTTTACGCATTTAGCCATCATTTGGTGAACTGTGTGGCAGGCGATTATTTATATGCCATTATTATTTAAACCGCTTCGTATATGTAAACAATATTTGGCATGATTTTTATTATTAAATGCAAGAGAAATTGTACAAGTTAGTTACTAAATTAAAAGTTACAAAAACTGTCCATTACCTTTAAATAATAAATTTACGTAAGTAGGTATCTTAGGAAAGCGCATTGATTATTTTAAGTATTAAATCCATTGTCTAGTCACCGTAACAAAAGTAGAGTAGGTAACCACGAGGCTAGATGGCGCTGTGTGTTGGTCACAGAATGTATTTATTATTTATACTTACAATAACTCGCTTTCGTAATATGCCTACTTAGTATTTTTTTTGTTGCGAGTTAGAAGTTTAATATTTTTGTCTAAAACATTAAATATATGCAAAATATACAGAAAAGTCCTATTTGATTTCTCTAAAACTCTGTTTCACTACCGCTAATTGCAGCAGTTCAGAGGCTTTATTTTTAGACCGCTTGTGCTGCTACGAGCGATTTAAACAGCTCGATTTTACTGATTTCCGTTTGATGTTGGTATTTTTTCTATGTGAACCGCACGACCGCAACGAGTGGTCTCAAACACTCGCCGCAGGACGAACGAACGAAAATCAGCAGAAATCAAGATAATTTAAATTGCTCGAAGTTGCACGAGCGATTCAAAAATAAGGCTCATATGTTCCTAAACACTTTACGGATTTTTTTGAAATACTAAAATTATTAACATATATATTTTTGGGAAGGCTAATCAATTACCTACCTAGTTTTTTTTCTTTTAATGTTTAATTCATACTAGACAGAATCGAAGCGCAACGCGAACGTGCTGCAATGTTTCTGCAACATAACAAATTGAGATAAGGGTGAATTTATTAGTTTTGCTAACATTTAGATTGACGTTCTTAAAAGCTACTTTAAATAAACCCTATCTTGTATTTATAACATTCGAGTTGCAGACATTTAAGTTGTCATTTTAGCGCTGTACTTCAATTATCTTTCTAAACAATAGGATAATTAAATCACACCAGTTATTTCTTAATATTTTCCTCTAACCATGTCCTCATCATTTTCTTTTCTAACAACTAATTATTGAAGGAAATTGTCAATCTAAAGCTGGGTTCTCACGGCGCGAAATATCTCGAATCGCGCCGCGTCAGCTCGCTCCTTCGCGCCGTGTGAAATTATTGGCTCGAGGCGACGCGAGCTAGCGCGTGCAAGCTCGTCCGATCAGTTCGAAGTTGGTACTTTATCGCGCGGCGCGAACCAACTCGTGGCGCGGCGCGACTTGTGATATCTCACGCCGTAAGAACCCAGCTTAAAACTTAAAAACATAAAATAAAAATATCAGGGGTAATTGTACATCAAAATAGTATAAATCATTCTCCTATAATGCGTTAAATACAAACTTGTATAATGCTCTTATGTGGGATAATGAACAAATAATATTTACCTAAAAACAACATTGGTACACAACATATTACTCAAATATCACTTGGACTTAATTGTTAAAATAAATTAAAGGAAAGGAAACAAAAGTAGCCCCTTGCGCATCCAGAGTAGCTTGTGAAATGGACTCTCGTTCTCCATACAAACGTAGTCGACTGTTTACTCCCTGGATAAAGACATTAGATTAAATATGTTTATGGAAATTATTTTCATTTTCTAATGAGGAGGAACACTAACTTTTTATCCCGGCAGAGGGCGTTAGTCGAATGATCTTAGGTTTGAATTAAGAACTGTCAAACAGGTGTTTTTTTACAACTCTCGGCGCCAAATTGGCCATATCAGTCTCAGACCGAAAGAAAAAAAAAAACTCTGCGTTTTCATTCGTGGGGGACCATCAACAAAAAAAAAAAGATCATCCGATGCCAGCGCCATCTGCTCACAGCTTTGCGTTAATTATGTTTAACGCGGAATTGCTTATGAAATTATGTTTCTAATTAGAATAGAAATAAAATGTAGAGCAGTAACGTAAAAAACGTAGATGCATAGTCAGAATTGGTCAGGTCATGGCTGATAGGTTTTTTGGCATAAACATATTTTCTTAAATGTCTATTTGTAGGGAGGAAACAGTCGACTACGTTTGTAAAGTTTGTAACCTTAAAAAATTGACACAATAAAGTCAAAATGTTAATAGTTTTTGTTTAGTTTGTTAACTCTTACCTACGTTTTGGCGCAAGCGAGCCTTAGTTTTACACAACCTAGTTACATGAAATACAGATTTAAAAAAAATTAATAATAATGGAATATTAGAAGAAATGCAGACATTTTAAGTTTATATAAGTATAGAAATTAGCAAGATTAATATTTAAAAAAATAGTAAAAATATTAATATGTTTTATCAATTATTATATCACAGCAACTAAATAACATTAAAAATAATCCATCCATCTTATTTCAACTAAACTAAATAAATAAAAAAAATATCTAATTATTCTTTACCGCATTTGGCTTCACAAGGTGTTCAGTTGTACATTTAAACTCAATTCTAATAATTATACAAAATAAGTTTGAGAGCGTTTACGAGAACGAATAAAAAATCAGCGGGTATCAATGTATAAAAACTCTTACTAAATACACCTACTATGACGTCAGATCTTTTCATAAAATGCTTGTATAATTAATTACCTACACTTTAAACTATTCTATTTCTTATGGAGTACATTCAGTGGATTACTACATGAAAGCTAGTTACACTGGGTCATATATTTTGAGGCTCCAAAAACCTGGATTTGAATTCTGTTTGTCTTAATATCCAGCCGAATCGTAAGGAGCCTTTAGAGGTTGAATTTGCTATACAAATGTAATGGATTGTCTACTTTATTGTGGGCTTGAAATAGGGTTTATGCAGATATAGTTATATGTTGCACCTTTTTCAAAAACATACGTTTCGGTTAAATATTTTTGAAAAAGATACAGATTTTAACTAAGGTAAATATTGGATTAGTCTAAATCAGCAGTTCTTAACCTCTTACTAAAATGTAGTAGGTACAGAAATTTCGCAAATCGCAAAAAACTAACGCTAGACATTCTGCACTAAAATTAAGATAAACCATTTTTATCCGAATGCGCAACACAAAGGAGTGTAGGTACCTATTTTTTTTCTTTTTTTATATTTATTTATATTTCTCGTACTTTCGCGGAGCCCCAACACAGCCTTTTCAAAATAAACGTAAAGATCGCGGTCAATTTTAGTATTGCATTTGTATCGAAAATTCAACCTTCGTAGGCCTTTTAAAAGTGGCCCAAATGTAGGCTAGCTTTGGGCAACACATCTACTGTGTGAGAAAGGGGTTCTTATACCAGTAACTATATTGTAATATTAGCAAAAAGCTTGTCATTAGGAGAAATTACACCAATATCTTAAAATTACTACATTCATTATACCTAGACTACACGGATCAATTGGAACCATTGAAACTGACTCCAGTCAGCTAAAATGGTTCCATTTGTACCAAAAACTTGACTACTTATTACACTGTAAAGGGATTCAGTTAGTTGAACTAATATGATATATCATTCGATTAATGACAAGATAAAATCATCAGAATCATTAACCATTTGGACCTGAGGTAGTTTTATCTAGGGAGGAGGTGGGCTCTCTAGGTCTAGACATATAGATTATAAGACTTTACGCAGGAATGAACGGCTTGGAGGGCAGGGGAATTAGCACGAGCTACGTAGACACTTAACAATCATAATTATTATAACATGAAGAATGTACCATTTATTGACTACTCGACATCCACTCTCAATGTAAATACGTCCCGTTTCCCGTTTGCCACTCGATTGTCGATATTTGTCAGACATTTCCATCCCGATAATCCAAGATTCAGATCTGTGGTCCAATCCTCGAGAAATATTCTCACTATTCCATAGTGAAGCACTTTCCCATCATTTCCATTCGATAAATATCTCTAAAATGCCTAAAATTACAAATAATTGTAAATGACTAACAGTCTTAAAACCTGATCTCGTAAGTCTTCACTTCCATCGGTTCTAGTTCTACGTCGTACAGCCCGGAAAGAGTTTTGTAAGTGTGGAATCCGGTGAGGGAGACAGCAGTCAAGTTTGTGATCTGGAGGCCTTTGAAGTCGGTCGAAGTGGTGAACGAAGAGGATCGATTTTTATTCTTTTCGCCGACTGAGCATGAATAGCCAGTTCTGTGAAGAACCATGTAGCAGGAAGTACTCGGGAACTGTTCCAAAGCCGGGTCGGTGATAGAGCGGAGAGTCAACAAGTGCACGCCAGTGGGGAAATCCTGTACGAATTCGTGGTGGCTCCTAACGTCGATGTCTCCAACTTCACTCGTATCTACCAAGTAAACGTTCACCGGGTAATTCAGGGCTCGGCTTAAATAGTCAGCGTTCTGTGAAGGTAGTTCGTAAACGGTCTTCTTTTCTTCGGGGTCAAAGTGACGCTGTTGGACGTGTTCGAAGGAGTTAGTGCGACGTTTGTAACGCGGCGCGCCCGGCATCGCTTCAAGAAGGATCCAGTTGTGGAAAGTTGTCGCCCGATTGTCGAGGACTCCCTCACGGATACCACGGGAGTCGTCGTAGAGAGTACGCCTGTCCAACATCACTTCGAGTCTGCCTGGTTCGAAAGCTGAAGCACCTTGAGCGTGGTTTGTTACCAAAGTCAGTCTGGACTCATCATCTTGCAGCCACGCCATCGTCGTGATCGGATAGTAATTAGCTTCAATTCCCAACTTCTCGATCTTAACTCGCTTTTGGAACTGAAACCCGTTCTGATCCGTGTAGAATTCCGGATTATCACCGTTCTGGATGTCTGTTTGGATCCTCATGAAGAGTTCCGTATCACGGTTCTTTGGGGGACTTTCAAAATCGACAATGTTTTCCACGAAAATAGCACGGGAGAGCGCGATATCATCGACATTGTAAATTCTAAGAGTGTGGACAAGGAAAGGAAGGTACATTGTAGTAATTTCCGTAGAAACTGGCCCCGAAACAATGATAATGTTGTCATCTTGAACGTTGGCATAAGTGTTCAACACTGGTTTCTCAGGCGAGTCAAAATCGGGCATAAAGAGATAGGCACCAGAATGTCTTTGAGCACTTTGATAAGCTCCGAATTGCATTTCGACAACGTTTCGCTTCCTTAAATCTTTCCTGAAGATTTGTCTCAAAAATCCCGTATTCCTGTTTATCAATAGTTTCATAAACGAGTTTTCGAGCTGAATATCACCCGGCATCATTTTCTTTGTGGGAAATAGTTTCGCAAGTTCCGGTTTATCTGGATCACTGCAGTTGTTGCAAAATATCACACAATGATTAGATGCATTCATATGTTCTTCCAAATTGAAAGTGACTGAAGCAAGAGGAGGCAGTGCAGCTTCAAAAAGCAGATCGAAGTTGATGTCGCTGATCAATCGCCGTCCGTCCCCATGGACTTCAATGTTAGGCGTAATTTGATATGGAACGTGTTTTTTTCGTCGGGTATCGTAAACGCGCACATTAGTGGTATTTGACCTCAGTGTTATAACTTCAGTTCTACTTTCAGCCAAGGGGTTGAACAGAATCACTTTTTTCTTATCTACATAAGAGACTTGCAGTTTTTTGGGTGGTTTCCCATAAGTATCCCAAACGATTTCGCTTTGTAAGACATTTTGCAAGTGAACTCTCTCATCTGGTATCATGATCGCAGTGAGCGCGGCCTCTTGCAACCTAATGCAATGGTAAATATTGTTGAATAGCTTTAGGCCATAATCGTTCATAACACTACTTCTGGAGGTGCCAGTAATAGCATCGTGATGTTGGAACAGACCAAGATTCCGCCTTGCATTGACTAATTGTTCATAAGACCTCTCCAGCATCTTTTCAGTGCCTTCCAACCTAGGATTACTCATTTGTCTTAAGTAATTCCAAATTAGTGTGAACTGTATCTCGGCGGTTCTGAGTTGATGTTCTAACTGTCTAGCTAGCAGCTTCATATAAGGCCTAGTAGTAAAGTAGCCAGACCAGTAAGCCGGTTTTCCCTCAGTGAAGATGTCAGAATAGACGAAAAAATCGCCTTTGAGAGTTGGAATGTTTTTATGCCGCTCTTTCATGGCGTTGAAATAATCCAGAGGCGTTCCGAAAACAACTTCAGCGTTGAACTGGTCTGTATGACTGTTGATGTAGTTGAACATTTTCATGTAGTTAATGTATTGACCATCGAACTCAGAGCTGTAATCGTAACGGAAGTCGTCGCCGAGAGGTACTAGCACTACGTTATGAGTAGTCAGAGATCCGATTCTATCATATTCTTCTATCAATGTCTTAGACTTCCTTTCTACGTTGAGCTCCGTAATCTCTTCAAATTTTTCGGTATACTCCGTATATTCTCCAGGAATTTTCCTGAAATCGAATCCTACACAGACAGCAGGGTGAGGCCCACACGAGCTTTTGATAGAGTAAATATCAAAAGGTTGGTTGTGTACTATTAGGGAAGGTTTCTTGGTATTCCAGCCGGGTATCCAGAAAAATTCTTCAATTTGGCGTTGAGCGAGCCACTGCTTCCATGCGTAGTGGATTCTTTGGATGATTGTACCTTCAAGCCCGCTTTTGTCTAGAAGATACGGCACGGTCGGACCATGACCGAAAGGATCGACGGACCAGCCCGTTTTCACGCTAACCCCAAGATTTCTTTTAACCCAATCATGGCCTGAAAAACAACACAAAATATTACCACTTTAAAGAAATGTGGTGTTTTGAACTATGTAAGTTTGGTAAAAAACCAACCTTCAATAAACTGATCGATAAGTGCATAGATATGCGTGCAAGCTTCGTCTGGCATCACCCATCCCCCTGTAGTTATTTCCAGGCGTCCTTCCTTGATCAACTTCTTCAGAGCCTATGACAGAAGAGAAACAACAAGTCAGGGAAAATATACAATAGCCTAACTTAACTTGACACCACAAGTAAATTTACGTGTATGTACCTTCTGTTTAACCGGATGCGAACGCTCCCACCAAGAGTTCAGGAAAGAGATCTCTGTCCATATGAAGGTCATGTTCGGGTACTGAGTCAACTTTTGTACCATGTTGTTGATGATCTTCTTGGAACTCCATTCGAAATACTGCTCAAAGGTCTTCAGCCAACCAGGGTCGTTGTGTGAATGCGGTACTACGATTACCTAAAAATTAAAACAATGGCCTTCTTAAAAAGGTTACCCAATGTTGGTCTTGTTTTGTTTGTTCTACAAAATATAAATAGTGCCTGTATAGGCCAAGCTTCAGGGAATAACATTACAAAAGGTGGTGTAACAAATTTTATGATTTTATGTTATTTAGCTAAGTTAGCTTGATATAAATTCAATTTCTTGACCTTGGGGCACGACGGGGTATATCCGATATTTTGAGTTTAATATGCTTTTTGCACATGGTGTCTCGATAATAAGTCGTATGACAAAAGTGCCTAAGAACAGTATGTAGAAGTCAAAAACTTTTACATTCTGTCCATACATGTCAATTCTGTAAGTCTTACAGGTAAACAGTTACAATCAAAAGAAGAAAAATGTTAAATGCGCCATATAGGACACCGTGTCGTACTACTAGCGCCATCTTGTAGGCGGCCACCACAAATAATTTGTTGTTGCTTATTATGGAAACGATTAAAAAATAATTGTCGTAGAAATCTATACTGATTTTATATAATGTTGTTTTGTCTTTTTTTGATTGTAACTTTTTACCTGTAAGACTTACAAAATTGACATGTATGGACAGAATGTAAGAGTTTTTGACTTCTACATACTGTTCTTAGACACTTTTGTCATATCACTTACTATCGAGGCACTATGTGCAAAAAACGAAATATTAGCAAAATATCGGACATACCCCGTCGTGCCCCAAGGTCAAGAAATTGAATTTATCTCAAGCTAACTTAGCTAAACATAAAATCATAAAATTTGTTACACCACCTTTTGCAAGGCTACGTAAGAGGTGATTTCCCTGCAGCTTGGCCTATTAGTTACGACAGAGTTTACAGATAGTAGGGAATAAACTATGATTAGATGGAAACCAAAACAGTATCAGTAGGCTTTGACAAAAATAAATTTCCTAAGTTGAATCATTTCATTATATTCTATCCTATTCTTCTATACACCTTTCCTCCGTCATCACCTTTCCATCCATCCTTCCACAATTTCATCTTCTTTCTCCTCCAATCATCCATCTTTCTCCTAAACAAAAGCTAATGTTTTCAAGTATGTATGTATGGGACTTTGTTACTTCACGCAAGATCTACAGAACCGATTGTTATAAAACTTGAAAAATAGATAACTGGCGCCCTGGACTAAAACATAGGGTACTTTTTATCCCGACATTCCCGCGGGAACGGGACTTACGCGGGGTGAATCCGCAAGGCGCTGCTATTTTACTTAAAACTTTACCTTCAATCGAGGACGTCGAGAATCATTCCGAGATCTCTCGTACCTATCTTCAAACGTCTTGTCCCAAAATTCCTTAGAACGCATCCAACTTGGCTGGAACCAAACAAAATAATGTTTCAACCTTAGATTAAAACAAAAAACTAAAGATACGGTACCTAGTCTCGGAAAATGTGACGTAAAACTGCGTCTAGCTGACGCACTAGCCCAGTCGTATGTCGAACCGTTGCCGCGTGAGCACGTGCTGTCACACTGCAATTCTCTTTTTGACATCCATAAGAATGCCTTTTTGCTTATTTACAAAGCCTGAATCATTCTTAAAGACAAATGTTTTTAAATACAATAATTTTATAGTCCAAGATCCCAGAAGTGGCAGACATCACGTATTTTTGACTTCTGGGATCTCACTCTATTATGAAAATGCATGAAGGTGTTTCTAGCTCATTTTTCGAATACGCAATGTTAGAATATACTGTATCTACTAATTTTGTTTTTATCTAAGGTTTCAACACAAATTAAATGCAAAAGCCGATAGGTACCTATGGTTATAAATAGCATCCGGATAAAAGCACCCTCGAGTAGCATCTTGAGAAATCGCTTGCGAAGTTTTTACAGTGTCACTTGCAGTGTCAGCTGAACATCGAGCGGTGATCTACTTTAAATTCATTTTTGACCTCTTGTAATCTTCAAAGCAGCTACCTAACTAATTTTTAAGTATAATTAATTTAGCGTCGTCGGCAATTTTTCCGTATTATGCCGATGCCGGCATGGAGTAGGGTTACCCTATCTCTTCCCGTGGGTGTCGTAAAAGGCGACTAAGGGATCTGAAAGGGACTAGCAAACCTTGTGTTCTCCCGCGCGATGGCGGATAAACTGTTTGGTCCCTAGAAGGGTTGTTGTCTGGGAGGCGACCAGTCAGAAAAATATTGCCAAATCTATTTGCAGAAGGCATGATCATTGATCATGCCATTTTATTTGGGGTCGGCGCAAAAATAAACAATTTAAGGTTTAGCGGACCCCGGGCTTCCGGGGCAACACTTATTTGTTTTGCTACCAACATAACGGCATAGGAATTTAAAAAGGTAACCCACTAAATAATAAGAGTGTAAGTTACGCGTTAATCAGATGTGACATACCTGGAAGTCAAATGACGGGTAAACGGCCACCGTGTCTATGTCGGATGAACTCGACTTTACGATGGAACATTGCTCCGGTAAAGGCTGAAAGGAAATAACAAAATACAGTTAATCATATAGGTAGCAAATTTAGATAAAAACAAATAAGGGCAGATACGGTACCTAGCCACGGCAAATGAGACGACTGCGTCAGCTGACGCACTAGCCTAAGTCGTATGTGGAACCGTTGTCACGTGAACATGTACTGTCCCACTGCAAGTTTCTAGCTCATTATTCGAATAGTACGCAATGTTAGAATATACCGTATCTACTAATTTCTTTTCATCTAAGGTAGCAATATATATTATTCTCAGTCTATCTGTGACCAGAAGGCAACCTCAAGTCCTCGAAACGTCGGGCGTTGAGAAAATGCTAAAAATAATAATAGAAAAAGAATGTCTTTTTCTTAAATTCACTTTCCAATCGATATTATAAAAACGAATATCGACACCTCTGGGCTCAAAGGTCGTAAAGGACAAAATGCGACTTTTCAGGAGAAGCAAAAAACAAAAAAAATAAAATTATTTTTGCTGTAGCATCTTCGTTTCTTGAGCTATTTAAATGAAACCTAGGAAGAAAGTGCTTAGAATTTATAGTATTTTCTAAGACAGTGTTGAACAATTACCCTAGTGCCGTATTTACCGAAATAAATTTCCTTTACGACCATAAATTTCAAAATAAGTGTCCTTTGCACCCCACAAATTTGTACCCTATGTCAGTACCTAAGGGCGTAAATCCACCTTACTGCACGAAACTAAACAAAATAAGGGATGAATCGGCAAGTGTAACATTTTTTTGGGTCTTAAGGATCACCCGTTGTATAGATAAATTATTAATTTAAGTTTAATCATCATTAACTGAGTGATTTTCCCTGTTGCATCCCTCTCGGAAGCGTGTGCAGGTAAGCCATTTGCACGCGTTCACCATTTACGACGTCAATCCAGTATTTCTCGTGACTTCCCAATCTGCCACGGCCGGGCGGATAGCCCTAATATTTGTTTTCTACGTAACTAGTTGCATTACACTTGGTCGAACCAGCCATCAAGCAATTAATAGGTAATGTCTCGAACATGAAGGCTGCCTCAGTTGCGGAAATTCGTAACGCGATCTGTCCATGTCCACATCACTCCACACATCCAGCGCACCATCTTCATCTCCGTGATACGCAACTGCTGTTTATGTCACTAAATCACTGGCCCATCGTACAAAAGGACAGATCTAATGATGGTTTCATAGACATGTTCTTTCACTTTAACCGGCACACCCAAATACTTAAACGGGTATATCTGCTCGTATCTGAACATGACTGTCTATGCAGACAGATGTGGATTTCGTGATATTCCAAGTGTCTGTCAGTCTTCTAAAATTTAGTTGCAAACAGATGTTTGCGACCAACTCCTTCCACGTATTTACGCGTCTCCGTAGCCGTTCCTAATCTAATGACAGCTCAATATTATTAGCATACCTACATGAGCGAGCAGCTATGGGGGCCGAAGTCAGTTCATCTAATATTGCTCTTAACAGGAACGGGCTTAGGACGAATCCCAGGTAAACTCTGACTATAAGGGAAGGGATAATTAGTGTTACCAACATCAGTTCGTATCGAAGGCATCTAAGACGTTCTCCATAAAGATTAAAAACAAAACAGGATATGGACTATGATCTGGGCGGAAACCATACTCGCCCTTCGAGACAGTACACTTCTGTCGGATCCGAGAGTCGATTAACCACTCAATTATCCACACACTTTAGCTTCATGGTGTGGAGTAAGATCTTTATACCTCGATAACTTCCATACTCATGCACCTAATTTTTGCCCTGATACTGGTGTAATAACACTCAGTCTCCATCGCCGTTCTTGTGTTAATAAGAACTCTATCGATGCCAACAGCTTTCCGATTCTTTATGCTGTGAAGTTTTGATGGATGTAGCTGTTTTTCTGCTGATAAAACAACTTGGCAGAATAAGATTTCCATTTTTCCTTCACAACGAGGTCCTCGCATAGCCTCATCGGCACGTCTTGGATTCTATGTTGCGTCGCTTTGATCCTCAAACAAGGTTTCTAATAAATAAGCTTCTGCCTTTCCAACTCACGACGACCTTAGTGGCGCGTCGGGGGAAGGCCCGACTGCGATGCAGGGGGTTGCGTGTTCGATTCCCGCCGGGTAAAAGTATTTATGGAGTAAGATCTTTATACCTCGATAACTTCCATACTCATGCACCTAATTTTTGCCCTGATACTGGTGTAATAACACTCAGTCTCCATCGCCGTTCTTGTGTTAATAAGAACTCTATCGATGCCAACAGCTTTCCGATTCTTTATGCTGTGAAGTTTTGATGGATGTAGCTGTTTTTCTGCTGATAAAACAACTTGGCAGAATAAGATTTCCATTTTTCCTTCACAACGAGGTCCTCGCATAGCCTCATCGGCACGTCTTGGATTCTATGTTGCGTCGCTTTGATCCTCAAACAAGGTTTCTAATAAATAAGCTTCTGCCTTTCCAACTCACGACGACCTTAGTGGCGCGTCGGGGGAAGGCCCGACTGCGATGCAGGGGGTTGCGTGTTCGATTCCCGCCGGGTAAAAGTATTTATGCTTAAAATAAATATTTGTATCTGATTTGGGTGTTTTCTATGTATCATATGTATGTATTTACAAAAAAAAAGTATATTATGTAGTATATCCGTTGTCTAGTCCCATAGTACAAGCTTAGTGCTTAGTTTGGAGCTAAATTGCGCTGTGTGTAACGTCGTGCAATATTCATTTATTTAACTTATCATACAGTGACTGTAACTTCTTTCTGGCTCTGGCTACTGCTCTTTTTGTGAAACTTTGGTGGTCCTGTACGTTTCGACATCTTCAGAAGAGGTGCTCGGTTGCCATATTTTAAACAGGGCTTGTTGAACAGTTAGAAACTATCCCCTTCCAACAAATATTGATGAACATAATTAAAATAAAACTAGGTAGTACAGGACACACGTGTCATGTTTTATTTAGAAATGTAAGGCTGTAAGGGACACACGTGTATGTTTTATTTCGAAATGTAAGGGTGTAAAGGACACTTTGCAAAGACGATGTCCTTTACAACCTATTTTTGAGGTGACTTATATTAAACACTCTAGGTCGTA
Organism: Idaea biselata; assembly: GCA_958496205.1. Lineage (NCBI taxonomy): Eukaryota > Metazoa > Arthropoda > Insecta > Lepidoptera > Geometridae > Idaea > Idaea biselata. The sequence goes on along the minus strand of OY292394.1, from coordinate 30,658,765 downwards.
TAAGACTTTGCTTTACTTTGATATGCTTTACTACCACAGTAAGCACATTTTTGTAACTAAGTGTTATTTACATATCCATTTTTATGGAAAAGTTTGTTTAGCGTACCAAAATAGGTGGGTCGTAAAGACCATTTTTTTGCGAATTTCGCTACTCCGAATATACAGATCGATAGAGAATTAAAAACTAAGTAAGATAGTGTCATCAAGTCCTTTACGCCCAAATGTCCCTTACGACCTTTGAGCCCAGAGGTGTCGATATATGGATACCTACACGTATGTGACTTTCTTAATACTTCACGCAAGTTGCAGTTCCACTTCCAGTTATCTATATACCAAGTTTCATCGCTATCGGTGGACTAGTTTTTGCGTGAAGGAGTAACAAAGTCACATACATACATACAAACTTTCGCGTTTATAAATATTATAGTAGGATTTGTAGGTGACATTGCTACCTTAAACAAGATTTTTTGTCTAAAATGTGGATAGGCTTTGAAACAATAAGAAGAAGAAGAAGAACAAAATATAGGAAACAATGTCACCTTACAATCCATACACAAAAGATATGCAACAACATTCCGTCATAAAATAATCAACAATTTTCATAGAAGCCGACAGGGATTTTGAGTTTAGCTCGTATATACAGCTTAAAGTTACCGGCAAAGTGAGTACAACAAACTATTTAATATTCTATACAATGGCCCTGTTTACGGTTTACATTACAACCTTGCGGAGACAATTTATTTAGTTTTTGTTCGGAACTTTTCAGCGCCGTGCCCGGTCTGGGAAAATTGGACGAGTTTTATAGTATTCTCGACATTATGTATGATGCAGACGTGGAAGTATGATGTCTACATTGATGTGTTATTTGCGTGTTTTTAGACTGTAAAATTCACGAACTTTTCCAAACGGTAGCAAAAAAATCGTGCACGTTTTGTTTAGATATTTTTAATACCATAAATGTGAAAGTTAGAGTGGACGATTTTAGCTTTTCACGTAAAAACTACTCATCCAAATGCGATGAAACAGTTCGGATTTATTACGAGACGCAGCTAATTCTGAACCAGATACCTACTGAAGAACTTTGTCTTGTTTTTGTGCCAATTTCGACTTAAGAGGAAAGGCAACCTACTACGAACCGTACAAACGTAGTCGACTGTTTCCTCCCTGGATAAAGGCATTAGACCAAATATGTTTATGCCATAAAAAATATAGGTATCTGCCATGATCATCACCCGGCGTTTTTTTATAGAAATAAAATTTAGAAAAATTAGAATACCTATGAAAAAAATCAAAAAGGCATGGTCATAGCTGATAAGAGTTTTATGTATTTTCTCTAATGTCTTTATGCAGAGGATTTAATAATATAATTTTATTTATTTGGCCCAGTGGTATATTGAACTCTGGTGGCGGGTCCCGGGGCGGGTTGGGTGGTGTTGGGCGGATTGTGTTTGTGGATTTGTGGATGTGATAGTGTATTTTTTTTATATATATACAAACTTATTTGAACAGATAGACAGACAGACAGAGTAACTTTCGCGCTTGTAATGCGAGGAAGGATTATTATAGTAATCCTTACTAGCATTACAAGATTATTGCTCCAGTTCCACTTTTGTTCAATAATAAATATGCGACAATGTAAATCACATGATTACTGCAAAAAAAAAAAAACAAAAAAGGGCTCATGAGTTACTTGTGCCTTCTTCTCATTGGAGGTCGCGTTCCGAAGACACAGTATATTAAATTGTAACGACTCAAAGAGAGATATTGTAATATCCGAATGAATAAACGTAATTTGATTTGATTTAAAAGAAGGAGCTCCACGCAGGTGAAACCGCGGGACCCGAGTAATTTACTATAAAAATAGCGTTAAAACCCTCCGCAATATCCGATCCTACAACCAAGTGCTGTGAACGTTGGCTGTGAATGACATATTCATTAACAGTTTTTATAACCTATTAAGTATTACAATATCTCGCTTAGTTAAACGAGACACTAACGGCATATTTTTAATTAAGTTTTCTATGTTGTTGTAAACATCCCTTGTCATTGGCAGAATTGTTTTGCGTATACGATCACATGCAGACGCCATAACTAAAAAATGTATTGTTTTAATGCCTACTTTTATGAAACAATCACATAAACTGCTATTAGTACATCGAGGAAGAGTGAGTTCATATTATAAGTGAGTCGTCTTTTGTTTCCGTTCCGTCCGATATGGGCCCAGTTGACCCCTGTCAAATTTGTTAGTAGTCAACTGGGCTCACATACAATCTTTCTAAACATGGGTCCAGTTGACCATTAACAAATTAGAGAAGGGGCGAATGGGCCCAGATTTAGTTTCAAAGGGGACCTATTCGCCCCCTAACTCTTACTGACATCCTTGTAGGTATTAAGATTGTTCTGCAATTATTAAAAACCGGTTAATTTATTGTTTTTTTTTTAATGACGTTTTTTAATTATTTGATAAATTTATTGAATTGAATGAATTTTGAATGAAAATATAATATAGCCTTCCTCAATAAATGGACTATCCAACACTGAAATATTTTTTTAAATCGGACCAGTGCCCGGTTCCTGAGATTAGCGCGCACAAACAAACTAACTCTTCAGCTTTATAATATTAGTATAGATTATAAGACTTGTAATGAAATTATTACCAATAAATGAATAATTAAAACTGCGCAACCTCCCTTTTAGAACAGCTTCAAAATTAAATTAAATTCGTCGCAAGCTTGACATGTAGTTTGGTTGTAAGTTGGGATTGGCGTTAAATACACAAAACATCTACAACTTTGACGTTCGAATTCCCCATAAAGCACTCAAGCGAAGACTCAAGTTAACTCTAGTAGTTAACTGAAGTCTTCGAGTCAAAGGTAGAGTTCGCAATCGGGCTTCTGGCTTAGATTAAAACAAAAAACTATAGATACGGTACCCAGTCTCAAATTTTAAATTTCATTTATTCATTTAGAACGTATATTATACACACATACGTACGTTTTGAAACGTCGTGATTTTATTTTACTGTGGTTTCGGAACGCGCCCTCCGATGAGAAGAAACCACAAAAAACTCATGGGGTTTTTTTTTCAATTATTTTTTTATCATGTTTTATATTACAATCGTCATAATGCAAATGAGACGATAAAACTGCGTCTAGCTGACGCACTATCCTCAGTCGTATGTCGAACCGTTGCCGTGTGAGCACGTGCTGTCACACTGCGATTATCTTTTTGACATCCATAAGAATGCCTTTTTGCTTGTTTACAAAGCCTGAATCATTGTTAAAGACAAATGTTTTTAAATACAATAATTTTATGAAAATGCATGTAGGTGTTTCTAGCTTATTTTTCGAATACGCAATGTGAGAAAATACCGTATCTACTATTTTTGTTTTCATCTAAGGTTTCCGGTTGACTTTGGTGCTGTATTGAATTCTACAAATACTTTTACCATTTCATTTATCATTGCACTGCGTGTGCGAGACGCCGGAGAATTTATTGATAGTGCAGTGGAATTTCAGCGTAAAGCAATTTGAAATTCCATTGTAATATTATGGTAGTATGGAAACATCGTGTAACGTGTTTCCATACTACCATAATATTCCCTCTTCCCGTGGGGGTCGTAAAAGGCGACTAAGGGATCTGAGGAAGACTAGCAAACCTTAGGTTCTCTCCGCACGGTGGCGGATAAACTGCTTGGTCCCTAAGAGGGTTGGTGTCAGGCAGGCGGCCGGCCGTAAAAATATTGCCAAATCTATTTGCAGAAGGTTTGGTCAATGATGACTTACCTACTGCGCCGACCCCAAATTAATTTGTGGTTAGCGGACCCCGGGCTCCCGAGAGAGATGCAACCGGAAGCATCGCTCGGATGAGAAGAAGGAGAAAACAGATAGATAGACAAAAATGTGATCTTGTAAGGGTTCCTTTTTCTACACCTATTTTGTTCGTGTTAGAATTTTCAGGTCGCCCTATAAGGCATCTAACCTAACGACTGCTATTAGAGATAACAACCGGGACCGACTGCTAAGGTACGAAATTCTAAAAAGATAAACAATCCATGGGAATGTCTTGACAGTGGAATCAGTGACGTGGCCAAAGCCTTATTTCTAGACCAGAATATTTATAGGTTCAATAGAATCTAGTAGAGTAAGGTGGTTGTTTCTGAGATTTCATTTTAGGGTCTCGTACCCAAAGGGTCTTAGCTAAAGGGTCCCGCCTTTAGCTAAGACTCCACTGCCTGTCTGTATGTCACCAGTTCGTATCTCACGAACCATGATAAGTGATAACAATGTCGGTCGACCTCTGTGGCGCGTTGAAGGAAGGCCCGATTGCAATGCAGAAGGTTGCGTGTTTGATTCCCGCCGGGTGCAAGTACTTATGCTTAAAAAAAATGTGTCCTGTCTGGGTGTTTTGTTAAATAATATGTATGTATGTACAAAAAAAAAGTATAATATGTAGTACTAGCTGTGCCCGCGACTTCGTCAGCGTTTTTCGGACTACCTACCCATCGCTGTGCTTGAACGGACGACCAGGGAAGTATGTTGCTGAGCAGAAGATAATCATGGCAGAGTCTATTTAAGTGTAGATTTAGCACAGCGCAGCGGTGGGTAACGTGTTGCGTGCTTATAAGAAGTAGCCTTTATCGAAAAAAATAAAAAAAATCGAAACCCGACTTCGAACAAAAGGACAAAACAATAATATTGAGCTCTCCTAAATACAGTGCAACCGACTTATCTGTTATGTAAGCTGAAGTCGGGCAGCTTAACTACATGATATCTTTTTTTTTACGTGGCTAATGTCCGTCACCGTCTGGCCAATCTCGTTGGGCTCCCTACCATAGGCTTATAATGTAAACCCCCATGGTGTCCCTCGCTCCACAAGTGTCAAAGCCAGTGGAAATTCCTCATGGACTACATCCCGACAACGACGGCCTTTCCAAGCCTCATCTCTGCATCTGCCCGATAGACAACCCCTCTCCGTCTCCCCTCCCTCGGCACGGTCACGCCACCGTCTCGAGGTCCCCAAAGCCGGTGATAACCTCCCCCCCCAATTCACCGCCAGAGGCTGAGGTGATTTTTATAGTGGTTGTCTACCACGCGGGCCTTTTCTTGCGGAAAGGACCCCCGAGCCCGCTGACGCGAGATTACGGGTTAGAAGCCAGGCAAGCCCGGTTTCCCACCTCGTGCGCTCTCAGCTTTCAGCTACTGAGTCCCCTCACAACGGCAAGGTGGACGACCATCTGGAGGGTAAAACGTAACGTCGTGTCCGGGACTCGTGACTCGAACGCGCAGCCGTCGAATCGGAAGCCATCACTCGGCTCGGTAGGCCACCGTTCCTTAAAAAGGGAATGCACCGGTCTGTGATTCGAACGCGGAACCCTCGACTCGGAATCCATAGCTGCCATTGTGCCACATAAACTACATGCAATCTGCATCTACCCAGTAAAACTGCCCGATTACAGATATATTTTTTTAATCCATTTTATTGCATTTTCAAGATTGTAACCGTAACTTTAATCACTGAGCATTTTTTGAGAAGGTGGTTTCAGGTGGTTCATCAATTTGTACCTAGTTCTTTATAAGCCGATTCTATTGATGGAAGTCCAAAAATTAGTAATTAACATCATTGTGAGATGCTATTCTGCTCATCATTCCGAAGGTTCTCATCAGATCTTCACCAACAATTTATGGGACCAACTCGGGACTCTCACTTTCCAAATTAAAAAAGAATGATCGAAATCGGACTTTATATGCCGGAGTACGGCGTGAACATATTCACATACAAATAATATGCGGGTAGAAATGAGCAGCTCCTCTTTTTTTTAAAGTCGGTTAAAAACAGCCATTATAAAGAATTTCCGTATGTCCAAAGGATCCGGATATATGGACAGACATAGGTATACGGTATTTGAGGAATTTCCTGAAAAAAAAAACCGGATATCCGGTTTTTTATTTTCGACCGGGTATCCGGTTAATCATGTGTTAATTCCACTCAACATATTTCTTCAATACAACATTCAAACTAATTAAGTAATAGCAAAAAAAACACTTTATCCGGATAACCGGACTAAATATCCGGATAAAAAATAGCCTATATGTCAATCGGGGTCTAAAGCTATCTGCATTTGACGACCTCTGTGGCGCGTCGTGCGAGAGCGCGACTGCAATGCAGGAGGTTGCGGGTTCGATTCCCGCCGGGTGCAAGTATTTATGCTTAAAAATAAATATTTGTGTCTGGTCTGGGTGTCCTTCTATGTATAATATGTATGTGTTTACAAAAGAAAAATAAATATAAGTATTATATCCGTTGTCTAGTCACCGTAACACAAGCTTAGTCGCTTACCACGGGGCTAGATGGCGCTGTGTGTTGTTCGCAGAATTTATTTATTTATTCCAAATTTGGTCAAAATCGGTTAAGCCGTTTCTGAGATTAGCGGGCACAAAGGCACAGACAAACAGACAAACAGACAAACAGACAAACGGACAAACAGACAAACAGACAACCAGAAAAACAGAGAAATGGGTTCTACTGCGTTAGTAGGTACCTACCCCTCCAATTTATATTTTTTTTATATCTTTCAAAAACAGACACCGCTGAGTTACGATTTTATTATATGTATAGATATCCGTTGTCTAGTACCCATAGTACAAGCCTAGTGCTTAGTTTGGGATTGCGCTGTGTGTAACGTCGTGTAATATTTATTATTATTAATGTGTTAGGTAGGTATGTAATGTAATAACTAAATCATTTTACCTTCGATTTCTTAACACTTTGGTGGTGCGGCGAGGGTCCTTTCAGAAGGATATCATCCGGGACCCTGATGTTCACTGTAACAAAGGAAAATTTTAATTAGATTCTTTTTAAACAAAGTACTAAGAATTATTAACAGGGTTATCCCATTCCAGTCAAAAACCGTGCAAGGGGTAGTTTTCTACAATAAAACGGACAACTTGTGTTAAAGATAAGGATAATTTATTTGCTTCTTTTTAAATGCTTCCAAAATTTTAGTACCCGACGGGATTCGAACCCGCGACTACTGGTATTCCATAACAGCGCGATAACTGCTACGCAACGGGTAACCCTCCCGCTAGGCCGATCCCGTGGGAATATCGCGATCAAAAGAAGCCTATATTACTCCTCGACAATGAAGCTTTCTATTGGTGAAAGAATTTTTAGAATCGGTTCAGTGGTTTCAGAGATTACCCGAAAAATACATACATACATAAATGCCTGATGGAAATTATCTCTCTCCCTTCTAATATTTATTAACCAGGTGAAATACCTACATTATAAAATCAACTAACCTCAAATTACGATTAATTAGTGGTGTGAACATCAGATCTACTAATTAATTATTATAATTATGTAAGACCGCAGTTAACTCATAAATTGCAGTGACATATTCAATTAATTTCAGAGTCCAATGCAAATAAATTGAAATTGAATTTACAATAAACTTTAACAGATAGTTCGGTCGGCAGGTTACCTACTCGTATGTAGGTATAGTCGCATTATCTGATTCCGGTGTTTTTAGGGTTCCGTAGCCAAAGGGTAAAAACGGGAATGTTTTGCTAAGACTCTACTGTCTGTCTGTCTGTTACCCTCGTGTTAATATCCACTTGTCCGTCAAATAACCATCTTAATCCTTGTACTATGTGTAATTTACAAAGGATATACCTATACCTACTATATTTAATACTTTTTTATATATCTATACACTAGCTGCGTCCCGCGGTTTCACCCGCGTTAGTCCCGATCCTGTGGGAATATCGGGATTAAAAGTATCGAGTAGTAACATAGTACTACTCGATAATGTAGCTTTCTTTTGGTAAAAAGAAACGAATGTTGTTTTTTTCGAGTTGCTTGTCGAGTAGCCCCTCTTAATAGCTATACTGTAGGACAGCGTGTAGCATATTACCCAGTAGCTTTTTATATTTATTTGATTAGAGTAAAAAGGTTTAAACATCCCCGGAGTAGGCCTAATGTACTTTGTTGTTTTATCTGTGTATAAATACGGAGCAGGATTAACATAGGTGTTCGAAGGTTTCGTAACTGGGATCCGATTCGTACCTCATTACGAACTTTGCGAAGTTAATATGAATTGCGGTTCGGTTACGGTTGTTTTACCAACTTTTGCTGGTAGCTGTTGTTATTTTCGGTTCGAAAGCGGATTGTATTGTGACGTCTTGTCTTCTTATTTTCATGTAGTGATGCGGCTCATCTAGTGTTAGAGTTTTTAGGGCTATTTATTTTTATCGTATGGCTAGAGTAAGTACTAGTACATGGGAAGTGTACCAGTAGCAGTCGTGACTCGTGAGATCAGTAGACAGTACGACAGCCAGATATTTTTGCACTGTTAGCACCACCCGGGGCCACGATTAGGGTAACTAAGGGTAAACTCGATAGGACGTAGTGCAACATCGACCCCAAAAGGCCAAAAATTTAAAAAGGCCTCCAACTTGACCTACGACTGCAATCAGAGACAACAACCGGGACCAACTGCTTAACGTGCCGAGCCGAAGCATGGAGGAGCTCGAGAATCTAATTTTTTGCTACACAAATTATCGGTTACCCGTCCAAGTAATGACCGCGCCAAGCGTTGCTTAACCAACATTCAAGATCTACAAGTGCAGCTAGGAGAGTGAGCTTCTTAACGTCATTGTGACGTTATGAATGCGTACTCTGTCTTGCGACTGAGCCTCCATGACTATATGTGAGGTGAATTGTGGCCAGCAGAGCTTCGATTTTTTTAGTTAGGAGATTCTTCGTAGGCTAATAAGTTTGGTCAATAAATAGGTACGTCATTTTTAAAATGGCGGATCGCGTTCTCGTTGGGCAGACGACAATATTTTATTAGTGATTAACAGGTGCGTTCCGAGCCGAACTTGGTATAGTCATAGAAATGATACATACACTGGAAATCGCTTCTCATCCAAGCGATGTTGAATCCCTCTCGGGAGCCCGGGGTACGCTTAACCCCAAATGTTTTTTTTTAAATTTGGGGCCGACGCAGTCGGTAAGTCATCATTGATCATACCTTCTGCAATTCGATTTGGCAATCTTTTTACGGCCGGCCGCCTGCCTGACACCAACCCTCTTAGTGATCAAGCAGTTTATCCGCCACCGCGCGGGGAGAACTTAAGGTTTGCTAATCTCCCTCAGATCCCTTAGTCGCCTTTTACGACACCCACGGGAAAAGATGGGGTAACCCTATTCTATGCTGGGACTACACTACATGGCAACTACTACACTGGAAATCGCACTCCGCACAAAAAAGGTCTCGCTTGATATTAGGTAAAAGAGAGTCGACGACCCTCTGCCCTTTTTGCTCTTTAATTGTCGTCCGTTAGTTAGACAAGGGCATAGGGTTAGCATGTATCTTCTGCCGTTTTGATATATCAAAGCAAAAACTACTTTAACGTTAGGAAAAATGGTTAAAATTATTTTTTCATAATTGTCGAGTACGTCGGTCTTTTATATAGGAGCCGAAGGACTAGTTAATTGTCGTTCAATTTATATTTTTTTTTTAGTTTTGCGTAGCTGACACGGCAAACGTTGTTTTGCCTTATAAATTATAGATAGTAGCCGATTCTCAGACCTACTGAATGCGTATGTGGAGTTTGGTGGAGATCGGTGAAGCCGTTTCGGAGGAGTACGGTAACTAACATTGTGACATGGAAATCTAATATATATATTTTTTTTTATATATAAGATTCTAATATTATAAGGTGGTAACGTTGGTAACAGTTATGTATGTATGTAGGTATGTATTTTCCGGGTAATCTCGGTAACTACTGGACCGATTTAAAAAAAACACCTATATAGTAACTAATATGGACCATTAGACCTCAGTATCTGAGATAAATTTCAGCTTACTAGGTGAAATCTTTTCAGAGAAAATCGGGTTCGTTCCGTTTCCCCCCAATTCCGTTTCCCCCTGTTTCGATTCCCCCCGAAAAATATTTATTATAGGTACCTATGTATTTTGGTTGATCGAAAGACGATCGGAGTAGAAACAAAAGACGATCGAAACGAAAACAAAAGACGATCGTTACGAAAACAAAAGACGATCGAAATGGAAACAAAAGACGATCGAAACGAAAACAAAAGACGATCGAAATGGAAACAAAAGACGATCGAAACGAAAACAAAAGACGATCGAAATGCAAACAAAAGACAATCGAAATGGAAACAAAAAACGATCGAAACGAAACCAAAAGACGATCGAAATGAAAAAAAAGACGATCGAAATGAAAAAAAAGACGATCGAAATGGAAACAAAAGACGATCAAAATGGAAACAAAAGACGATCGAAATGGAATTAAAAGACGATCGAAATGGAAACGAAAACAAAAAACGATCGAAATGAAAAAAAGACGATCGAAATGGAAAAAAAAGACGATCGAAATGAAAACAAAAGACGATCGTTACGAAAACAAAAGACGATCTAAATGGAAACAAAAGACGATCAAAATGGAAACAAAAGACGATCGAAATGGAATTAAAAGACGATCGAAATGGAAACAAAAGACGATCGAAACGAAAACAAAAGACGATCGAAATGGAATTAAAAGACGATCGAAATGGAAACAAAAGACTATCGAAATGGAAACAAAAGACGATCGAAATGGAAACAAAAGACTATCGAAACGGAAACAAAAGACGATCGAAATGGAAACAAAAGACGATCGAAATGGAAACAAAAGACGATCGAAACGAAAACAAAAGACGATCGAAATGGAAAATAAATAAACCTCACATTGTAATAAAACTCCTTGTTGTTTTTGAAAAACGTTTGTTGTATGGGAGCCCCTCTTAGCGTCGCCCTTCTTAGCCCCTCTTAGCCCCTCGAGCGAAGTCTCAGTAATAAGGTTTCGTTTTCGCCCTTTGGGTACGGAACCCTAAAACATCTAAATAGGTGGTCAATACACAATAATTATATTTTTTACGATGTTCATTCTTTAATTTGTCACATGTCTTTAAACAAATTTTTTGTGGTTTTAAACCCAAATATAAGTTAATATAATATACCCCACTATAAGATCTGTCTGTCAAAATTTGTTTCTACTCTGATTATCTTTTTTTAGTTTCGATCGTCTTCTTTTGTTTTCGTTTCTATCGTCTTTTGTTTTCGTTTCGATCGTCTTTTGTTTTCGTTTCGATCGTCTTTTGCTTCTATTTCGATCGTCTTTTGTTTCCATTTCGATCGTCTTTTAATTCCATTTCGATCATCTTTTTTTTTCCATTTCAATCGTCTTTTTTTCCATTTCGATCGTCTTTTGTTTCCCTTTCGATCGGCTTTTTTTTTCCACTCTGATCGTCTTTTGTTTCCATTTTGATTATCTTTTGATTTCGTTTCGATCGTCTTTTGTTTCCATTTCAATCGTCTTTTAATTCCATTTCGATCGTCTTTCGTTTCCATTTTGATCGTCTTTTGTTTCTATTACGATCGTCTTTGGTTTTCGTTTCGATCGTCTTTTGTTTCCATTTCGATCGTCTTTTAATTCCATTTCGATCGTCTTTTGTGTCCTTTTTGATCGTCTTTTGTTTCCATTTCGATCATCTTTTGTTTTCGTTTCGATCGTCTTTTGTTTCCGTTTCGATCGTCTTTTAATTCCATTTCGATCGTCTTTTGTTTCCATTTCGATCGTCTTTTGTTTCCATTTCGATCGTCTTTTGTTTTCGTTTCGATCGTCTTTTGTTTCCATTTCGATCGTCTTTTGTTTTCGTTTCGATCGTCTTTTGTTTCCATTTCGATCGTCTTTTGTTTTCGTAACGATCGTCTTTTGTTTTCGTTTCGATCGTCTTTTGTTTCTACTCCGATCGTCTTTCGATCAACCAAAATACATAGGTACCTATAATAAATATTTTTCGGGGGGAATCGAAACAGGGGGAAACGGAATTGGGGGGAAACGGAAAGAACCCAGAAAATCGGCGATGACAGACAGACAAGCGAGACGCGACTGATCTTATATAGAGCACTTGTTTTTATACCTTGTGAGGTCCGAGACCCTAAAAAGATAAACAAACATTTATTTTTATTCCATTCTTATCTTTGGTTTTATTTCCACCGAGACCATGAATAATAAGTTGGTAAACGAAAACAAAAATCATATTTTTTCGTATTTACATAAGCTGTTCAATCAACTAAACTAACCAATTTAAATAAATGTTCCTGAATAAACAGAAAACTATTTGTTTTTCTTATGGAAATGAAGTGGTGAAATGAGAAGATTATTTTCAGTATTTTCCATTTGAAGTAGGTATAATTTGCGTTTTTTTCCTACCGACTTTGTTAGTTTTGGTTTTATTATTATTGACACGTAGGTATGTGTTTATACATTAAATCCTTGTTTGTGTGCAGTAGTTGTTTATTTAGATAAACGCAGGAGTTAATTTCGTAATTAGCATTCGACCTCCGTGCTTTAATTAACAAAGCACTGAATTTTGCTAGCAGGCTAGTAAAAAAGGTGGACTCTATTATTATTTCAATTACTAATAAAAATCGTGTGCAAAAAAAAGAAAGACAATAATACTAGTGATGGGTCGACTAGTCGCTGACTAGTCGGGAAAGCCGACTAGTCGGCAGTTTAACTGACTAATCGGCAATTAACAATTATGCAATAAAACCAATATTTATTGAATTAGTAGTACAGTTAGTTGGTTGGGTAGTGAGAAAAACGCTAATAAAACACGTCATCATAGCCTACATACATAATCTAAACATCATACATCTAAAATGGCATAACTATGTATGTCTCAACTCCATTCAAATTTTTTTGATTTACTTATTATTTTAATTTCAACATTTTTTTGGAAGTTTCGCTACAGCTTCGAAGTGCAAATTTATCCAAAAATACCAACAATAGCTGAGTGATCATGATTAACCCAAATATCTCGGAATTATAATGATTTGCATTGCCGACTAGTCTGCTAGTCGGCAGAACCCCTAGTCGGCCCATCTCTAAATAATACCCTTGAACTAGACAAAAAAAGATATATTGATCTTCTATGCAATAACAATATAAATTCACGATTGAACCCTATCTGTATGGATAAACGCACACCACAAGTGTTCTAACTTCGCATTGGCTCTGATAATATTAGCTTTAGCTATGGTTAGATATCGGATTATAATAATAAGCAGTAATTGAGTTGCAAATTGAGGCAAATACATGCAAATATGCGGGAATCAATGTCATGTTTTAAACGCAACATTTATTTGATTAAAAAATCAAATGGTTGTTGTTATTAAAGTATTAAAAGATGGAATTAAACTTTATTTTTGGATTTAATCGCGTTGTTATTATTGCCCGTCGGGCGATGAAAAATGCATAATTAAAACGCCTATAAAATAAAATCAACGCTATTAAGTCCTAAAAATGAGTACTATAATTTCATTTCGGCATAGTAAAAACCGAAAAAAAAAATGCTTTATAGGACGATTCTTAATTTAGCCGATCGAAAGAGAGTCAAACGTCGTCGCACGATCAATGCGATGCGATGCAACCTATGGATGAGTTTTGTGACATGACATGTCTGTGCGACTGTCGAAGTTTTGTCATTTTCATGCAAATACTTATCGTATGCATTTGATTAATAGGACGTTCCCTTATTAATGTGCGTGTGCATATGACCTCCACGGTATTGATCACATTTCAACCAATTTGAGCGATTAAGCGACGACGTCTAAGTTTTGATTTTTTATTCTTAACAACTGAATAGTTAGAAAATTTATTTTCAAGGAAAAATAGCATTCAAAATTTTTTCCACTTGCGGCGAGGCTTGAACTCGCGTCTTTGGGTCAGTACCCCAACGTCTATTCCAACTAGACTACGCAAGTCCACGCTCCGTGCCGTGAAAACTTCCAATGCTATATTCTCCTTTGATTGTTTACGATTAAGGCTCGTTAATTGGAGGCTAGTTGGAATAGACGTTGGGGTACTGACCCAAAGACGTGAGTTCAAGCCTCGCCGCAAGTGGAAATTTTTGAATGCTATTTTTCCTTGAAAATAAATTTTCTAAATAAAATAGCCTTGAGCTACATACAAAAATTAAAAGAAATAACTGAATAGTTCTTTTTATTTAGTTTTATTACCGACATACTCAGGAGCTCATTGGTCTAGCTGCGCTTTGATAAGCGACCGATAATTTGTGTGGCAAAAATCACTTTCTCATGCCCCTCCGTGTCTCGAAAGGCACGTTAAGCATTTAATCCCGGTTGTTCTCTCTGACTGCAGTCGTTAGGTCAAGTTAGACGTCTTATAGGGCGACCTAAAAACCCTAACACTAGGTGAGCCACACCACTACCCGACAAGAAGAAGAACTTTAATATTATAAGCAAATAACTAATATAATAATGAACGCATTATATCCAAATGCATGTTGTCCGATGTCCAATTTTGACGGATTACGCAAGGCAAATGTTGGACGATCAACTACGCTTAACTTTGTTAACTTAAGTAGAACTCGATACCGGGGAAGTACGCTGTTGAAGTTTATAGACAACAAGAGTTATAATTAGGTACAATATCGGGCTATCATCTAAGTTAATCTACTAGATTAACTTAGATGAAAACAAAATACAGCAGATACGTTACCTAGTTTAGACGATAAATTAGACGATAAAACTGCGTAGACTTAGTCTAGCTGACGCCGTCAGCTAGACTAAGTCTCGATCCCGTGGGGATATCGGGAACAAAAGTAGCCTATAATAACCTTCCTCAATAAATGGACTATCCAACAATGAAATAATTTTTCAAATCAGACCAGCGGCAGTGGTTCCTTAGATTAGCGCGTTCAAACAAACAAACAAACAAACAAACGAACTCTTCAGCTTTATAATAATAGATAGAAAAAGATAGAAGAAGAAGATGGAAGAAGAAGATAGAAGATAGGAGATAAATAGAAGATAATAGGTATAGGGCTGACGCACTAGCCTCAGTCGTATGTCGAACTGTTGCCGCGTGAGCACGTGCTGTCACACTGCGATTCTCTTTTTGAAATCCATCAGAATGCCTTCTTGCTCATTTCACAAATCCCTGAATAATTCAGGGAAACAAAAAAAAACATTTTCCGCGTATTACTCAAATAATAAAACAAAAAAAAAAATTTATATTCAAATCAATTTCTGAGACAAATGTTTATTTATTTTTCTATTTCTATTCCTAGGTGTTTCTAGCTCATTTTTCGAATACGCAATGTTAGAATATACCGTATCTACTCTTGTTTGTTTTCATCTAAGCTATGATGTAGTAGATTAACTGCTTAGCAGAATCACCACAAAAAAATCGAAATCGGACTGCATATACGGAGTACGGCGCGTACATATCCACATACATAATACATCTTCTATATCTATATACTAGCTGCATCCCGCGGAAGTCTATAGCCTTTCTTAATTAATGGACTATCCAAGACTGAAATAATTTTTCAAATCGGACCAGCGGTTCCTGAGATTAGCGCGTTCAAACAAACAAACTCTTCAGCTTTATAATATTAGTATAGATAAGTTTATAAAAGATATAATGATTATGTAATTATACATAATATTTATTAATTACTCGTACTTATAAGGATTGCCAAATGAGTAGTGGAAACGCATCACAAGGCGGGAGGGTCAGTGTGAATGTTTCAATTATGTCTCATCAATTTCTTACTAGGCATTCACAAGGTCAATCAGCGCGTCTTTCGGGAGCAACCGACTCTAGTATACCGTAATGGGTTGGTTAACAAATTAGCACTTCTTAGCGAGAAGGTTGATCTACTTCATGCAATATCGCCTGTAGTTATTACAGAGTTTTTAACAACAACAATTATGTTCTATTTTTTATTTTGAGTGCTTAAGCCTGTACTGGGCTTTCATAGAAATATTTTAAAGAAACAATACTTCTTCAAAAACACAACGCACGTTTTTGCAGAAGTATTCAAGTCGTATTACCCGGCTTACTCAAGCCGGGAGTACGACTTGAACCAATACTCCCGTACTCCCGGTTTGAGTAAGATGCTGGTTCGAATCCAGCCCTGCGTCTATCGTGCGTTGTGTTTTTGCATAAGTATTTTTTCTTTAAAATATTTCAACAAGCATGTTGTCTCTACAATAAGTCCCGATCCCGTGAGAATATCCGGATCAAAAGTAGCCTATGTTACTCCTCGATATTGCAGCTTTCTATTGGTGAATTTTTTTTGGAACTGTTTCAGGGGTTTCAGAGGTTTCAGAGATTACTCGGAAAATTATACATACATGTTACCAACGTTTCCTCTTTATAATATATGGTAGTATATAAAGTATAACTTAAACACACTTCATAATGTCCCTCAATTTGCAAATTGAGGGACGTTATTAACCAAAATATACCTATCAGAAACATTTACAGCATTCCATTTGTGCCGGCATTGGCTTAAATTCACAGTAGCAGAAACATAGGTCGGTACCTACAATAATCCTACAAACTGAATTCAGTATCTCAAGCTAAGCTACCATTTCATAGAGGGAGTAAACAATGACGTAAGCTGAATGGTCGGTCGGGAGATAGTGAATAATAAGTTTTAGTCTAACTAGTTCGTAAAGTTCCAAAGCGGATTTGACTCAGGGCTTGTGAAGGTAACAACTAACAATATTCAGAATCTACATTGTCTGAGTGAAAGAATTTGTGGCATTGTGGCAGTAGTTACAGTAGATTTATTTTACAACTAGCTGCAGCCCGCGTAAACCCTTATTACGAAAACATGGTAATAAAATGTCAGCCGATGTGTTATTCTAAAACTCCAGCTGTCTACATTCAAAGTTTCATCGCAATATGTTCAGTAGTTGCGTGAAGGGTAACGAAAATTGTCGCGTCTATATTTAAGTAGGATTGCAAATTATGCGGCAAGATAATGATGTTTGTCACTCTCTATCAACATTACAAAGTAAATAATGAATGCATTGTATTCATGTAGCGTTGCCGAACTATCGATGAATAAATAACGGGGTAACAACCATGTAAATTTAAAATCGTATATCGATAGTTTTACTATCGAAAATTAATGTCAAAAATTATCTATAATATCGATAAGCCTATCGATAGTATCGATACAATTGAAAGCTAAGTTCAGTAGGTACAATAGTATCGAAAACTGCAATACTATATCGATAGTAAAACAATCGATATTATTGATAGTTTCGGATTTAAATACTGTAACAATAATTGATACTATCGATAGTTTTTCCCTATCGATAGCGTAAAACTGTTTATGGTATCGATACTATCGATAGGTACTATTGATTTGCCACACCTACCGATAGCCAATCGAACGGCAACACTATATTCATGACTTAGTTCCCTGGCATTATTGGCAGCGAATATTCCAATCCACAGTCATAATAAGGTAACAGATACTTTGTGTTGGCGGGTATCCACCAAGGTTGGTGTCAAGAGCCAGTTACTGTGAACAATGATGACGACGACATACCTACTGGGCCGGATAACTTGGGGTTTTAGCGGGCCCGGGGCTCCCGAGAGGGATGAATCCCGGAACAGAATAGACAGAGAGTTTTTGAGTTTCTGCGACAATAAAACTGGCGATTTTATTTATTTCCATGGGATGACCTCATTTCACCTGATTGGAATAATTTTATGTTTACACATTTGTATTTCCATTACGAAAGGCGATTATGCTCACCTATTTCCAATATTTATTTTTATAAACAGATAATATACATGTTTTCCAGTTAACAATACGGTAGCCCAGTTTCGAAGGCAACGGTGGGAATCGAGGTCGCAGAGTACAAAAAACCCTTCGACAGGTTATACAGAAGACCGAAAAGTATAACTTGCCGCTATGTCTAGCGTTTGTGGACTACGAGAAAGCCTTTGATTCGATCGAAACGTGGGCGGTACTCGAGTCTCTCCAACGATGCCATATTGACTATCGGTATATCAAAGTGTTGAAGTGTTTGTATAAAAACGCCACTATGTCGGTCCGAGTACAGGAACAGAGTTCGAGGGCGATTCTATTGAAGAGAGGCGTAAGACAGGGAGACGTGATTTCTCTGAAACTCTTTACGGCCGCTTTGGAAGACGCCTTCAAGCTTCTGGAATGGAAAGGACTGGGTATCAATATTAACGGTGAATACATCACTCACCTTCGGTTTGCCGACGATATTGTAGTCATGGCAAAGTCGATGGAGGAACTCAGTACGATGCTCGAAGGCCTCAATCAAGTCTCCCAGCGGGTAAGTCTTAAAATGAACATGGACAAGACGAAAGTCATGCCTAATGCCCATGTTGTACCTACCCCTGTTATGGTTGAGAATTCGGCTCTCGAAGTTGTTGACGCGTACGTATACCTAGGACAGACAGTCCAGTTAGGTAGGTTCAACTTCGAGAAAGAGGTCAATCGTCGAATCCAGCTCGGATGGGCAGCGTTCGGGAAGCCTTTTCGTCTAAAATACATCAGTGCCTTAAGACGAAAGTCTTCAATCAGTGTGTGCTGCCAGTGATGACATACGGATCCGAAACGTGGTGCTTCACTATAGGCCTTATGAATAAGCTTAGAGTTGCTCAAAGAGCTATGGAGAGAGCTATGCTCGGGGTTTCTCTACGGGATCGAATCAGAAATGAGGAGATACGTAGAAGAACGAGGGTCACCGACATAGCCAAACGGATTAGCTCTTTGAAGTGGCAGTGGGCAGGACATATAGCACGGAGAGCAGATGGTCGTTGGGGCCGAAAAGTTCTCGAATGGAGACCGCGGATCGGAAAGCGCAGCGTTGGACGTCCACCAACGAGATGGACGGACGACTTAGTTAAGGCCGCGGGTTCACGATGGATGCAGGCCACTTATGACCGAAGCATCTGGAAATCTATGAGGGAGGCTTATGTCCAGCAGTGGACTTCTTACAGCTGAAATGATTAAGTAATATTAAACGTAACGTAAGTTAGGTCGGAGTAGTGAGAACATGCTTTGTCTATTTCCGTGGCAAGAACTTTCAAAGTTGACAGACAGAAACAAAAAGTGGTAAAATTACTCCGATCTTACTCCACGTTTATTAATAAGGACTATAGCGATAGCCAATCGCACCCCACCCCGCTCGCTTTGCGGCCAGGTCCAGGTACTTTAATTCTACAAACGATAAAACGAAACGATAATTCCAGAAGAAAATCTGTCATCCATTCGTCCGAAAAAATTTAAGCTATTATTTTTTGACGGTTTTGAAGGACGGATGACAGATTGTCTTTCTTTCGTTCGTTCTTTCGTAGAATTAAAGTAACCTCTCAGGCTTAAACTATAAGCCCACAACATATTATTAAAAAAGGCTTCGTATCGTACATTAACATACATTCTCGTATAATACAATTAGCAGCGACTACGTGGTAGGCAGAGTACCTGTCAGCTATCTTATTAAAGTTCTCTTTGAGAAGTAGTTCCGAAGGATATTGTGTTATCGTCGACCTGGCTCACATAGGAAACTCTCTTTAAGTGAATGCAGCAGACCTTACATTTACATCCTAATTTATTAATAAAATAAAATTGAACCAAATTGCATTATTGATGATTGCGATGAAATGATTAACTATGATAGTGATAATGACAAAATATACGCAATATGTATGAACCTACATAATATAAATTTATTTAATTTTATTCACAATGTAAATTGACAGGTAACTTATGTTATAAATAAATGATTTGTATTTGTACAGAAGAAATCGGCCATACAAACGTAGTCGACATTTCGTCCCTGATGGATAAAAAACAGCGGTTCTTAAACTTTTTCGGTGACGGTGCCCTTTTGAAAAGCCAAATATTTGACGGAGCCCTAAAATGTGAAATTGAATTTGAAGTAGGTAGGTACCTACAGAAATTTCGCAAATCGCAACAAACTATCGCTAACATTCTGTACTAAAAAGTCAAAAAAGTCTAAAAAGTCATCATCCGAGCGATGTTTCCGGTTGCGTCCCTCTCAAGATCGGCTTTCCTACTTTTACGTCTACGTCTGTACTAAAAAGTCTATGTACGTACTATAGTCAAACAATTTTTTACCCGAATACGCGACACAAAGGAGTGAACCTATTTCATGGGATTTTTTTATATTGATTTGTTTTGAAATTAAAGACATTTTTCAAGAAATATCTTGATTTATTGTTCTCGTACTTTCGCGGAGCCCCAACATAGGCTTTGCAGTGCCCTAGGGTTTCGCGGAAAGGTGGAGAAATGCGCCTTATGCACCGTCCCACCGTCCCGGGGGGAACGGTGGGGATGTGTGGGGTTCGGGTCGGGTCCATATTGGCTCACATAAAATTCTAAGTCATATTCTTTGTCTTACTATCGATTTGTGTTCATAATAATCACTCTTCACAATTTTATTTTTCATACTTTCTTTGTTCAGACATTTTTATTACTACCATCGGAGCTCATAACAGTTAGTGATCATATTTTTTTTATTCATACTGTTACTACCAAGAACAGTTTAAAATCATAATTTTATTTTTCAGATTTTTTTTCTTCATAACATTCATGATCATATTGCTATAATTCATAATGTTGTTACTAAGATTATTTATATTAATAAAGGCAACTGTAACAAAACTTTTTATGAACTACCCCATTATAAAACTCAAACGGAAATTTTCGATTGTTTTTGACTTGTGTTCTGTCGATTTTCATAAAAACACTTACGATTAAGATACATCACGCTTTTTTTATTTATAGTATTAGGCGCTTTGGCGACCGCTGCCGCGGCACGCTCGCTACGCTCGCTCGCCAAAACGCTGCGCGTAATCATGTTGTAACATAAACCTAACCTATCCGAGTCGGTGTGTTCCGTATATTTTTTCCAAGTTCGAGTACAACGCGCGTTAAGATAACAATAGTAGGCGAAACAAATGTATGAATATAGACATTATGATTTTCAATATTATGGATAAAAACACTTATGATTAAGAAAATTATTAAAACAAATATTAGTAAAAACGAAATTCATAATAGTGATATTATGAATTTCAATGATTATATATTTTAAATTTTATGTTTTATAAAAAATATGAAGTATGATCATTATGATTTAAAATGGTATGTGAAACATTTTCGGACCTCCGATGTTAGGAGTTAAAAAATTATGTAAGACGATCCGCCCCCGTGGGGCTCCCTACTAACCTAAAGGTGGTAGACGGCCAGCGGTTTACCTCTGCCATGACCCTACGCTTTGATTTTTTTATATTCTAAATTTTACTTCTATTCTAATTATAGATAGCGAATTCTAAAATTCATGCCACTAGTTACATAAAGTAAACCCCGTAAGGACGTAAAGTGTGGCACTCTCTCTGGCAGGGATTTTACAGGTCCTGTCAATAAAGGTCGGCTTAATGCTTATTGCCCCGCGGATCACATACCTGAGCCTAAGAAAACAGATTTAAAACCGTTCTATTTAAGGTAACAATAGGAAAAAAGGTCAAGTAAACTCAGAGCGGAAGCGCGCGAACTACTAGGTAACCTGCGACTAAACCAACCCAGGATAAAAACCTAATAAAAACAAGTTTCATCATTTTGAATCTGTGTTTATTACTTTTAGCATTGTTACAACGCTCAACGTTTCGAGACCTTTTCAGGTCCCTTCTTCAGGATTGACTGAGATGTGATTTGTAATTTTAATGTATTCAAAAGTTACAGTGAAACTACCGTCTTATCAAAAAATAATTAATAAAAGGTATCAAAACGTTCCTGTGAACGCAGACTTTAAATTGCAAAGACTATAATTTATTATTAACTATGCACAAATCACCTTTCAACGGTTAATTTTATTAGTACTTCGACTTATGACTTCGAAAACGCGCCCATACATGAGAAGAAGTCACAAGAAACTCATGGGGGTACTTTTTTAATGTCTTTAATTTCAATACAACATCGCGAAAACAGAAGAAAAATCTAAGTTTTATCATCACCACAGAATACATAAAAGTATCTTTACAATCGATTTTAATGCATCTCTATACCACCGCCAAAACATATTGAATATCTGAATTCAGGCAGCCAAACTTATAACTAGATCACAGCAAAACTTCTAGTAAAACAAAAGTTATCCAAGCATAACAAAACAGAAAGTTGTGTATATCCCCGGCCGGCGTAGAGTAGGGTTACCCCATCTCTTTCCGTGGGTGTAGTAAGGGATCTTGCGAAACCTAACCTCGACGGAGGAGATGATGACTTACCTACTGTGCAAACCCCAAATGATTTGGAGATTTAGCGGACCCTAGGTACCCGAGAGGGAAATGCAACCGGGAACAGATTTCGCTCATAAGAGGAAATAAGGTTCTCGAATGGAGACCGGGGATCGGAAAGCGCAGCGTTGGACGTCCACCAACGAGATGGACGGACGACTTGGTTAAGGCCGCGGGTTCACGGTGGATGCAGGCCGCTTTTAAACGAATCATCTGGAATAAACCACTAATGTGTATTAATAATTAAGTATATTATATGTCGCGTCATCGGTTTGATAAATTGTTGGTTATTGTTAGCCCGATTCGACTGGTAAAACAGGTACCTCACCCAAAATTTAACTGCATCTTGAGAAGAACGGACACTTGTTACGCTAGCGAAGATACAACTTTATTGCAAAATTGACTATTTTTTTTTTTCGGGTGAAAACGCCACTGAGATGGAAACCCAATTAACCTATGATTTTGATCACTGATGTAGGGCATGTTTTATTTGTGGTCAATGGCCATAGAATGTTGACTAACCCATGTTTGTTGCCAACTCATAGGGTAGTTTCAATCGAATTCGAACCAATACGAATGTGCTAATTAAAATCGAAAGTAATGAATGGACTCTTTGCTTTCTGAAAATTAATCCGGATTTTATATTTGTATTCGCATGGAATCGGTAATAAAGCAGACGAACAGCGAGGCACTGCTGCTAGTGATAGATAAAACTTTTTTTTTCTTAGCTCGCTGACTTTGCGCGCATTGAAAATCAGAGTTCTTTTTATGTGATGCGAAGTATAAAACGCCACGGGAGCCATCTCCGGATTGGCAAATGAAGAAAGAACAAAAAAAATATTTATTAACTTTTGCTGTCGGACCGTGGTGAGTCCTAGGACATGTTTTTCCTCACGAACTATTCCTTCACACAAGATTTGCTTAAGGAAAAATAAATTGAAATTACTATACATAAATAGAAATCATTTATAGTACGTGCTGTTAATTACACATATTACGCCAGTTGCACAGCTAGAAATAGAAATAAATAGACAGATAGGTCTTGTCAAGAAAACTCATAATAAAAATCTCGTTTCAGTTTGTTGTTATCCCTTGTTGACGTAAAATTACTTAAGAACTTCCTGTCTGTACCCGAGTCTATTTTAAATTGCTTTCTTATCATCGTTTGTTTGGAGAGAAAATATCCTGTAGGTAATCAACTAGCTAAAGATCTAGGAACAAAGGAAGTCAAAGGCAGGCAACGTTGTTTATTAATGACTACATATTTTACAAATTATAATATTCCCTACTACCAGGAAAATATTTTCCTTAGTATGTAATATATTATTTACAAAGAATAGCGCATTTTTTATTATGATAAAGCTAGGAAAAATAGTATATTACAAGTGTGTACGTCTATAACGTATCTAGTAATTTTTAAACGAATAATTTAGGCGAACGGCGAAATTAGTTCACATATTGAGCGAATTGGCAGACTTGATTTGTCTGTCTGCGGCTTAGCTCAAAAACGCTTAGTTGGTAGGTACCTACTAAGAAGCTGTAACTTTGCATGAGTATAGGTAGGTACAGTACATTTTGATTGACCACGTAAACAAAATCTTACAACAAAAAAAGTTAAGACCAATTTTTTTGTGGTGTTGGTGAATGGAAGATGTTTTTTTTTCTCGTTTACCCTATCGTGTGAGATACGCTCTTTTGTAATTATTGTAAGTTTTGATAAACTATTTCTCTCAATGAATTGGACATGTGTAGTTTTCATTTAAACATCATCCAAACATTCATCTTAACTTTATCCCTTTATAATATCAGTATAGAAGTATAAATAATAATAATAATATAAGCCTTTATTTCTACTTTAATTTTACATTTTACTTTAACAATATATAACTAAAAATACTACCTATATTCATTTCTTAATATTATAATTTATCATTTTGTTATTTATTTCAAATATTATACTTCATATAACATTTGTTAAATTATTATTTATTTTATGATTAGACGTTAAGTACAATAAATTGATTTGATTATTTGTTGTTTTTAAATTTGATTAATCTACAGTAGTCGCCTCTCGGGCGTAGGCCTCCCCCATTTGTTTCCAAATTTTCCTGTCTCTAGCCTTTGTCATCCAGCCTGGTCCAGCTCTTTCTACAAAAATATCTGCCCATCTCTTTCTGGGTCGTCCTCTACTTCTTATATCACCTCTTGGTATCCATTCGGTCACTTCTCTAGCCCATTGATTTTTGGTCATATGTGCCCCGCCCATTTCCATTTTTAACCCCCGACGGAAAAAGAGGGGTGTTATAAGTTTGACGTGTCTGTCTGTCTGTCTGTGTATCTGTCTGTGGCATCGTAGCTCACGAACGGATGAACCGATTTCAATGTAGTTTTTTTTTGGTTGATAGGTGACTTTTGCGCGAGTGTTCTTAGCTATGTTTGATCAAAATCGGTTCAGCCGTTCATAATATATGTTGGTTGAAGCTCGGAAATAAAAAACGAATGTTTTCAAATATGCCCGAGTAGGGTATCAAACAAAAGAGCATGACGTTTGTGACAAGAATATGCATGTTTAATCAAAATCGGCTTAGCCGTTCAAAGTATATGTAGGGTCAAACTCGGAAATAAAAACCGAATGTTTTCAAATATACCCGAGTGGGGTATCAAATGAAAGGACTTAACTTTTGTGACAACAATATGCATGTTTAATCAAAATCACTGTTATAAAAAGGGTGAAATAAAAAAATTAAATTAAAAATTTAAAAAACCCCCGACTTAAAAAATGTTCCAAGTTAAAACAAAACTAAACTTTAAAAAGGCAAAAATAATAAGCCGAAAACAAATTTCATGTTTCTGAGTAGGTATGTGGTAGGTACCTTACGGTCCCGCGTCGGGGGACGCGGGAACGTTAGTTACTATAAGCACGGGCCGGTTACCATCAACTTCTGTGACACATTCCCGCGTCCCCCGACGCGGGACCGTAAGGTACCTACCACATACCTACTCAGAAACATGAAATTTGTTTTCGGCTTATTATTTTTGCCTTTTTAAAGTTTAGTTTTGTTTTAACTTGGAACATTTTTTGAGTCGGGGGTTTTTTAAATTTTTATAATGAGCGTATTGTTTTCGTTATATCTGTGACTCTTGTTCTTTTCCTTATGGTTGTATTTCTGATTTTATCTTTTTGTCTTACTCCCAGCATGCTTCTTTCCATTTTTCTTTGACATATGGCTAGCTTATTTTCATCTTCTGTCCTCAGAGACCAGGTTTGGCAACCGTATGTCAAGCATGGTAGTATAGCTACTTCATAGAGTCTTTTCTTAACTTTTATGCTGACATTTTTGTTTTTCATAATTTCTTTTAAGCTCCAATATTTTTTCCATGTTATTGCTATTCTCCTATCAATTTCATCTCTAGTGTAGTTATGAAAGGAAACCATTTGGTCCAAATATATATATTGGTTTACATATTCTATGTCTCTTCCTTCTACTATTATAGATTTTCTTTGTCCGTTGGTCAATATTTTAGTTTTAAGTGGATTTAGTTCTAAACCAACCTTTTTACTTTCCTCGGTCAACTCGAGTATCATGTTCTCAAGATCCGTTGCATTTTCTGCGAAGAGGATAATATCATCTGCAAATCTTAAGTGGCTCAGTAGTTCTCCGTTGATTTTTACTCCTTTCTTTTCCCAGTCTAAGCACCTAAATACTGATTCTATCACCGCAGAAAATATTTTTGGTAAGTATTGAAGTATACCTATAGATAAAACAGATAAGTAGAAAAATATTTTTAAGAACATAATAAATAAGTAAAGAGAAACGTATAAAGAAATAAAGATTATGATAATACGTGTAAAAACGTAAAATGATAATATTGATATCGGGAGGGAAGACTACAACTCGCTCACCGACCCATTTTTAACACTACTTATACAACACACTCTCACAAAATCAGTTAGACAATAGTTCCTTAAGAGGAGTATCAACGCCAACGACCTTGAAACTGAAAATCCCTGTCGGGCTCATCGAAAATTGTTGAATATTTCATGACGGAATGTCGTAGAACATTTTTTTGTGCACAGATTGTAGGTGACATAGTGCATTTTGCGAAGGGTACATTTTGCGACTGAGCGATGTTCGGGTCTAAGGCCTCTAACTTGCTATCTAGCAACTGCTATCCGACATAACAACCGGGACCAACTCCTTTTAAAGTGCCTTCCGAAGCACGGAGGAGCTCGAGAAAATGATTTTTTGCCACACAAATTATTAGTCACCCATCCAAGTGATGACCGCGCCAAACGTTGCTTAACCGGCACAACCGTTCATGATCGGCAGGTACAGCTAGGCCAATTTCCTCATTGATGAAATGACATTTTGGTTAGGTAACTTTATTATGTGATTAGCCCCTCTGGTGAATTTTGACGAGTGAAAGTCAACTAGGGTTGCCAACAGTTTTTTAGAAAAATATAGTATTTGTGGCTAAAAAACATAGTACGACCCAAAAAAGTATAGTACCTACACAAATTTGTGCAGTGTTTTGTAGAATATTTCGAAAAAAAAACACGTATTTTATGCACTTAACCTTTTTTTTTACAAAGAGTTTTTGAAAGTGTGAAAAAACACTTTCAACAAACCTTTCTTTCTTGAATTTAATTTTTTTCCTTACATTCAATCTCTAAATTATGAGCACCGTTTTTATGGCTTTTCTTTTTTTACCTCTACATAGAAAACAGTCCTCTGTAAATCAAGAGGAGGATGGAATTTATAAAAGAAACGGTCCTAAAGAAATGCGGGGTCATATTATGCCAGAAATATAGTATTTTTGCGTACTATATGTGCTTTTAAAAGTATACTCATAGTACGCTGAGCTGAAATATAGTACAATACTATAGTACGGTTGGCAACCCTATGTGAGACCCAAGTCTAAGGACAATTTTGGAATGTTCTTTTTGCTGTGATATTGTTCCCGACTCTTCCGTGCATACTCAAAGCTTCTACATAATCAAATACCGCGGCTCAGATTCGCCTCGTTGTGAAATAAGGACGCAACGCTTTGGAGCTCGTATGCTCATATATCTTATTCAAGCTGTCACCTTCTCAATGAGGACCAATCCGGTTTAATCTTCAAATCAAGATCGTTCTATCGCTCTGACAGACAAATGACTTTGATTAAATTTAAATCTAAATACTAAGAAGATCCAGATTGTAGTTTGGCTGCCCGATTTTAGATTATATAGCAGATAAATCGGTGGCTCTGCATGTAGGTGAGGTTATTTTGTCCTTTTTAAGGCAGTTTTTTTTTTTTTACCCGAGTACGGCGAAGCCAGTAGGAAGGGTTATATGTTTAGTAGTCTATGTACGTTTATACCATTCACACTCTTAAAAGCTTATTTTATTCACGCAAAACAGTGAATAAAAAGCCCTTTTACTCACGCTATTTGGTGTTTGAATTTAGAACACAATTTACTCGTCTCGTCCATCTAAATACTTATACAACCTCCTTACGCGAAAAAAAACTTGATACAAACTCTTTGCGCTAAGAATACTCGACATACAAATTCTTTTTAGGGTTCCGTACCCAAAGGGAAAAACGGAACATTTTTACTGAGATTTCGCTGTCTTTCTGTCCGTCTTTCGCTAGTCTGTATCTCATAAACTGTGATAGCTAGACAGTTGAAATTTTCACAGTATTTCTTTAGCCGCTATAACAACAAATAGATGAAAAAAAAAGATTTAGGGACCATTCAACAAACGTGATTTTGACATAAAAACGCTACGATACCGCGATGTATTTTTACCACTAGCACTTTTTACCATCTAGTGATGAATTGAGACTGGCGCCAGTGGTAAAATAAATTTTAACGTTCGCGTTGCGTTCACGGATTGGTTGCCGGTCCAGTGTTCATTTCAGGGTTCCGTACCCAATAATAATTGTGATAGTGGTACGGAAACCTTCGTACGCGACGCGAGTCCGACTCACACTTGACCGGTTTTTTTTTCTCGTAGTCATGGTATAAAGTATAGTATGCAACTCTTGAATAAAGTACGGATTTACATTGAGGGCCATGAAACACTGGCGTCGCTCAGGATTCTAACACTTGAATCACTCCCTACGGTCGTGATTCAGTCGTTAGAATCCTTCACTTGCTCGTGGTTCATCTATGGAACTCGCACTAACTCCGTCTTTTATTCACTAGTTGCATAATATACTATTATACCACTCACACTCTTAAAAGCTTATTTTATTCACGCAAAATAGTGAATAAAAAGGACTTTGACTCACGCTGTTTGGTTTTTGAATTTAGAACACAATTTACTCGTCGTCCATCTAACTAAATGCATATACAACCTCTTTGCGTGAAAAATAACTTGATACAAACTCCTTGCGCTAAGAATACTCGACATACAAATTCTTTTTAGGGTTCCGTACCCAAAGGATAAAAACGGAACACTGTCTGTTCGTCTGTCACCAGGCTTTATCTCATAAACTGTGATAGTTAGACAGTTAAATTTTCACAGTAGATGTATTTCTTTAGCCGCTATAACAACAAATAGATAAAAAAAACATTAAAGGACCATTCAACAACGTGATTTAGACATAAAAACGCAACGATACCGCGATGTATTTTTACCACTAGCACTTTTTACCATCTAGTGATGAATTGAGACTGGCGCCAGTGGTAAAATAAATTTTAACGTTCGCGTTGCGTTCACGGATTGGTTGCCGGTCCAGTGTTCTTTTCAGGGTTCTGTACCCGATTGTGATAGTGGTACGGAAACCTTCGTACGCGACGCGAGTCCGACTCGCACTTGACCGGTTTTTTTTCTCGAAGTCATGGTATAAAGTATAGTATGCAACTCTTAAATAAAGTACGGATTTACATTGAGGGCCATGAAACACTGGGATCGCTCAGGATTCTAACACTTGAATCACTAGCTATGCTCGTGATTCATCTATGGCCCTCGCTTAAAATCCGTCTTTTATTCACTAGTTGCATAATATACTATTGTTAAACTGTGCGCCTAAACTAGTGAACCGATATTAATGAATAAAGTGTCAATAGATTCGTAAAAATGGCCCGGGTGTAATACGTTATAATATACATTTTATCAAAATTATATATAGGTACTTATGTCGGAATTGAAACATCAGATACTACCCCTAAAAAAATGCGGTGATCGTAACGAATGCACATTACAATTCTGTTTAATGAGGGCAGGACACCCTCATTAAACAGACACAGTAGGTACACAGTGGGTGTTCGAAGACTTGACCAATTGACACTTTTTGACTGCTTGACGAATGAACACTAAAATTTGCGGTAACTATACGCTTGACCAATTGACACGATTTGTAAACTACCAATTGTTCACTACATCGCATCGGTGCGATTACCGCTCTCTCTTGAAGATTTTTGTAGAAAGATAAGACTATTACTGTACCAAAATATAAAATAGGTATACAAATATTACAAAGAAATACTTAAAACAAGGGTGTCACAATGGGCGGCCATTTCGCTTAAAGGCGATCTCTTCCAGGCAACCAGTAACTTTGAATTTCTAGATATCAATATGAATTAAGTTTTTGTTTTGTCATTTTCAGACTCCTTGTTTTCATAATCGATCAGTTATAGTTTTTGTTATTTTATCCTTGTTATGTTTCCCATGTTATTCACCGAATCGGTCTGTCTGTCTGTCTGTCCTGTCCTCATTAGTTTGGTCTAACGATGACTGTCCTGTCCTCATTAGTTTGGTCTAACGATGACTGTCCTGTCCTCGTTAGTTTGGTCTAACGATGACTGCCCTGTCCTCATTAGTTTGGTCTAACGATGACTGTCCTGTCCTCATCAGTTTGGTCTAACGATGACTGTCCACGTGATCTGTTTTGTTATAATTTGCTCCGCTAATTATAGTGGCCTAATTAGCGACTCTCCGACGCTATTTCACGTGGTCGTCTAGGTAACATAGTATCTAGGTAGGTATAGTATTCGAACCCCAACCATGTGTTGATATGTAAATACGAAAGTGTATATAGGTACGTATTAACGTGTCAACTCATGGTCCAAATAGTCGTCTAAGATAGTTTTTCAATAGGTAATTGTAAACTTTGCCTTAGATATGTAGTACCACGCACACCTTGTCACGTAGAACTAAAGTCACCGGCATAACTCTCAAAATTAGCAGACTGAATAGGCAATGGGCAGGCTATATGGTTCGAGTAACTGTTGAGGAGTGAGTCCTCGAGTGGTAACTATGACGACCGACGACATTGTAGCGGTCGTGGGGAGTCGTCGGATGGAGGTAAATACTTGACGAGTAATTATAGAAATAATAAGCGGGACGCACCCATATAAATTCTAAGTTAATATTGTTTAGTTTGAAAGTTTCAATACAACGTGTACCGGGCGGCTAACGTTTTACCAGGTTAATTATAAAAGTCACAGTTTTTTTCATCCCCCTCGTTCTCCTCCGCCTAGGGAGGTAGGGTAGATATTATTGCTGTTGGTACACGGACCTCCCACCGTTAGAAAGGATTAGGAAAAATAAATAATTAGTTGCTCGCCTAAACTCTTTAACGAGATTTACACGAGTACAGACTAGAGCAATTTCTCGAGCATTTCTGTGTAATGTTACGTTCTTAAAAATGGAACAATACAGGTAAAAGCTCAGTTTCCAAATCATTTCCATGTAATGTAACGATCCTGCGAATGCTCGGCGCTCAGTTCGGCGTAATGCTCACAGCCAGTGTGAATTTACCCGTAACATTTCGTTGCATCTTGCGTCTCCAGTTTCAATTTCACAGAAACAGTCTCGCAGCAGTAACTGGAAACGACTTTATCAAATTAGGTAGATAATAGTAGGTACCTCGGTATCTACGCCACTCTATTGTGAAAATTACTCTTACTGCCGCAGGGTTACTTTTTTAAACTATCACTAGGTAAGTTAAGAATTAAAAATTTCTTTTTAATTTTTGTATGTAGCTCAAGGCTATTTTAATAAAAAAAAATATTTTAAAGGACAAATAGCATTTAAAAATTTTCACTTGCGGCGAGGCTTGAACTCGCGTCTTTGGGTCGGTACCCCCAACGTCTGTTCCAACTAGACTTGGACTTGCGTAGTCTAGTTACGCAAATGAAAATTTTTGAATGCTATTTTTCCTTTAAAATAAATTTTCTAAGTTAAGAATTCAAAAAGAAAATATTTACTCTGTAATAGTTTAAGTAACTTTAGATTACCTAGTTAGATGGGTGGGTATTCTAACAACGACGTTCAAATTTTGATTTATCTTTTAAAATGTCTTTCTAACTGCTGAAGCTCGTCCGTTAGAGAAGAGTTTGAAATGAATCATTCTCAGGCAATCTTTCCCCTTCTAGTCTCTAATAGACACCAATCCAGTTCTATGAAGTAACCATTAAACGTCTCTGAGTGCGGCGGTTAAATGCATGCCACTAATTTCGTTAATGTAAACTCCGCGTTACAATTGAGGTTCTTTGGAAAAATACCGAGATATTGGTACTGTAAGTAATGTAAAGCTTCATAAAATTCCATGCGTGACCCAGTTTTATTAACGGTCGACAGACATTAGTGATGGCCGCCTGACGTTTTACATCCAAATAAAATCGCCCGGAATATGAGGGCGTTCGAGCATGCTGTTTACTCGCCCACTGTGATCTGTAGGTACGTACCGTGTGGATTATTGCAAAACATTTCAGTTGATTGAACTTCTCTTTAAATTTTAGGGTTCCGTACCCAAAGGGGTAAAAACGGGATCCTTTACTGAGACTCCGTTAATAAACTTTTTAAACTAACACGATTGGAACTCATAATTTTATATTTTATCGGGTCTTAATCGCGTGATTTTTACTTTTTAATTCTCTTACCTCGACGTTTCGACCATGTTACAACGGTCTTGGTCGCGAGAGGACTGAGACCGTTGTGGTTATCTGTTTGTTCGTCTGTCATCTGTATCCTTTTTTAAGGTTTCTCCGTACCCTAAAGGCCCTTATTACTGAGACTCCGCTGTCTGTCAGTCTGTACGTCTCTCACTAGGCCGTATCTCGTGAACCGTGATAGTTAGACGGGTAACATTTCACAGAAGATATTTCTGTAGCCACTACCGCTTATTATTACCACTGGCGTCATCTAATAGCGCCAATCGTAAATATTAATGCTAGCGTCGCGTATCTTTGTCAAGGATTTATTGTATAGGTAATGGTACGGGAACCCTTCGTGCGCGAGTCCCACTCGCACTTGGCCGGTTCGTTTTTAATATGCTTAATATGCTGCGAGAATATCGACAAAAATAGATACCTTTGTGTTATTCCGGGACTCCAGTTTTATACATTTTGTTTTCATGCAATGGGATTATTGCAATGAGATTAGTGCCATCATACTCGTTCATTGCGATTTGAATGTTTCATACGAAGAGGAAATTTCAGAGAATACTTGACTAATTGATATTGTTAAATAAATATTTTTATTTAACTTCAGACAGCGCCATCTTTTTTTTTTTTTTTTTTTTTTTTTTTTTTTTAACGTGGAGAATCGCCTTAAGACCTTCAGGCCGCTCCCGGGGGAGAGCGGCCCGGTGTGTGGGGGTCCCCCTGGCCGAAGATGGTAGATGGCCAGGGTATACCCACTAAACTCCACGGTGTCCAGCACTCCGCCATTGCCAGAGCTCGCCGGAAAGACCTTTCGGATGAACATCGACGAGCTCTAGCGGCGGTCGGCCCCGCCGGGCCCCTTCTCCGAAAAAACCCCTAACGGGGAAAACCCTCTCGAGAAGCGGCGCGGACACGCCGCCACCATCTCGGGGCTCAGTGTTTGGCGACGGACTCCCCCGAGTCCGCCGCCAAGAGCCGTTTAGACCGACGGGTGAGGTCTGTGGCCCCGTCGCCGACCACTTTTCGGCTGCAGGGGATAGGGCGAGCGGCAACGACACACCGACACTCCTCTTCCCCTGCAGCCCCACCGCGTCCGCCATCAACGGTGGCGGCCCCGCCGAGGCCGCGGCAGATAGGGAGAGCGGCAACGCAACACCGACACTCCTCTCCTGCCGCGGCCCCGAAACCTCCAGCCGCGAGCCGAAGCTCGAGCGGCCCCTCCTCGGGTGGGTTCCTCTTGGTTCACCGTGGGTGACCAAGCCACGGCTACTAAGCCCCCCCGCCACGACAAGGCGGGAACCCTTCGGGGGGAGACAGCGCCATCTAGCCCATGGTAAGCTATATTAGTATGTGTTATGGTGACATGACAACGGATTAGTTTAAACATTATGCTGGTAATCCATTATACATAATCAGAAACATAAATAAATCCATCATTATTATTAGACACGGGTCTAGATCGCGTTAAAAATTATCATGGATGGACGGAAATCGTGTAAGTTTAAAAATAAATAAATCCATTATACCTACATATTATGTATAATGTAATGTAAATACTCTGTGACCTCTGGACCTCTGTGGCGCGTCGGGGTAAGGCCCGACTGCAATGCAGAAGGTTCCGGGGTTCGATTCCCGCTGGGTACAAGTATTTATGCTTAAAAATAAATATTTGTGTCTGGTCTGGGTATTTTCTATGTATCACACGTATGTATTTACAAAAAGTAGTATATCCGTTGTGTAGTACCCATAGTACAAGCCTTGTGTTTAATTTGGGGCTAGATTGCGCTGTGTGTACCGTCGTGGAACATAATACTTGTCACCGGCGGCAATCGAAGCAACATTCGTCGTTGCAGTCGAGCGAATAAAACTTGGCTTTAGTGACAAGTTGAATTGAAGCTTGCATCCTACTCGTTGAAGACAAGGCGGTAAAACGCCGCGGGCTGCGGTGAGACAGTAATGCCATCAAAGTGATATTCGTTCTACATCTTCGCCTCTGTGTCAGAAGTACCAATGATTTGTAACATTGATTGTACAAGTGACACAACTTTGTATCCTTAGTACCAGTAAAGAAAAATGAGGATATTCCCCCGGAATGTTAACCGATAACTATGGAACTAGTGATACTTTGTTGTATTTCAAGTACCATTAAAGAAAAGTAAAGATATTCCACGTAATTTCATTTTTGACATGCATTTATTTTGTATTGTCACAAAGATATAAAATTAAAAATATAATGGTACTTCTGACACAAAGGCTCAATTGATGCTTAGTTGTACCATTCATGGTACTAGCGAAACATCGATTTTTCTGATGGTACTACTGATCCTAAATAGTTGTCACTAGTACCATTAAAGGTACTAAGGATACAAAGTTGTGTCACTTGTACAATCAATGTTACAAATCAATGGTACTTCTGACACAAAGGCACATCTTCGAGGTTTAACAGTGCACTTAGGTATTTACGAGCTTAACTCAAAATCCCTGTCGCGTTCATCGAAAATTTTCTGATTATTTCGTGTCGTGATGGAATGTTCTTGAATATTATTTTTGATAGACTAATATCTATGACTAACTGCATCCCGTGCGATCCCGTGGGAATATCGGGATGAAAAGTAGCCTATGTTACTCAGGGTGAATGTAGCTTTCTAATTGAAATAGGTCCAGTAGTTTTTGAGTTTATTTATTACAAATTACAAGCAGACACACAAAAATACAAATCTTTCATCTTTATTATATTAGTGTAGAAGTGTAGATATGGTCTTGGATTTATTATTTATCGTATGGCGAAAGTGAGTAGGTACTGGTACATGGTAAATACAATACAATTATTACTTAAACTAACCATCCAAATTAGCATTTAAAAGGTACGCCACAGCTTTGTCCGTGAGGTTCCTGAAGTCTGTGGGAGGTCCGCTGTATTTAGTGAGCAAGATTCGAGTAAGATATAACAAGCTCGTCTAGAAGAAAAAATAAGATCGGACCCATCTTCCTTTGTATTTGTAGGTTTCTTACATTTTAGTGTTGTTTCAAGTTTCAAGACAAACATTTCCTGTAGTTGCCTCAACCTAAAAAATCGAGGACAAAAAAACCGATTAAGTGCGAGTCGAACTCGCGCCCTGAGGGTTCCTTACTTACCGCCAAGATAAAATAAAGTGCCAATTAAGCTAGTCCTCTGAATTGTATGAACTGGACTGGTCTCTATTAGAGACTAGCGAAGGAGAAAGGTCACCTGATAGTGATCCATTTCAAACTCGTCTCTGACGGACGAACTTCACCAGTTCCAAAGTCAAACTGTTCGGGATATTACTCACGCACCTTTAAAAAAGATGGATCTAAATTCGAACGTTGCGTCGTTGTTAGAATACCCACCATCTATACACTACAGATACGGTACCTAGTCGCGGAAAATGAGACGATAAAACTGCGTCTAGCTGACGCACTAGCCTCAGTCGTATGTCGAACCGTTGCCGCGTGAGCACGTGCTGTCACGCTGCGATTATCTTTTTGACATCCATAAGAATGCCTTTTTGCTTTTTTACAAAGCCTGAATTATTCTTATAGACAAATGTTTTTAAAAATACAAAAATTTTATGAAAATGAATGTAGGTGTTTCTAGCTCATTTTTCGAATACGCAATGTTAGAAAATACCGTATCTACCTATTTTTGTTGTCATCTAAGATCTATACCCCATTTAAGAAACTTAGATCAAAAACGTAAACAAAAATCACATAGATTTATTCGAAAGTGACAGCTCTTTATTTACTTTTTCCTTTAAAATTGACAATTATTTGTTTACATATTTTATCTAAGTTTCTGAAATAGGGTATAAGGTAATCTAAGTTCGTTTTAAATTTTTTTAAACGTACTGTTTTTGGTATTTTTTAGTACCAAAGTCCGTACGTAGCTTGATAGCTACTAAAAGATCGTCAATGAATTCCCGAGACTAGCATCCATTCTGAATTCCTGAGTATAGCATATTAAATCTATTATTAGACTTATGTCTAGAAGCGTACATAAATGCCGGAGATATTTTATGAATTCCATAGATGCAGACATCACCGTAGGCAAATTAAAGATTTCTATTTTCAACCCTTTTTACCCGACTGCCGAAGGAGGGTTATCGTTTTTATCGTAGAAAATCAGCAGATCAAAAAAGTTAATAACACAAAAATCTCCTGAAATCTATTGAATAAAGAAAATTAAATTATCTGTGTGGAATACTCGTGGGTCTCTATTTCTTTGTGATGTGTAGGTAACCACTAAAAATTAGTAGGAATATTTAGACATTTTCACGGGCTCGGGAATTACGCGGCTGAAACCGCGGGACGCTGCTAGTGTAATATAATACAAATTTTTGTTGCACCTCAACACACACTTGGGGTCAACCACATAACCGATCCGACACACCTCTGTAGCGCGGGCTAATGCTCGACTGCAATGCTGTAGGTTGCAGGTTCGATTCCCGCCGGGTTCATGTATTTATTTTTAAAAAATAAATATTGGTTTGTGGTCTGGGTGTATCTATGTATAATATGTAAGTATTATAAAAGAAAAATGAATATAAGTTTTATATCCGTTGTCGTCACCATAACACAAGCTTAGTAGCTTACCACTAGGCTAGATAGCGCTGTGGTGTTCATAGAATTGATTCATATAAAACCCTCCTTTTGCCATAGTCGGGTAAAAAAGCCAGAGTCGACCGGCAGCTTCAAGGTGAAAGTAATTCCAGCTTTAATCATCGTATTATAACATAGTTGTATTGAATTATTACGTTTGTTGGTAACAAATAACATAATCAAGCACTTTTAACTGATATGATGAATAAGTAATTTAATCA
This sequence comes from Idaea biselata, assembly GCA_958496205.1. Lineage (NCBI taxonomy): Eukaryota > Metazoa > Arthropoda > Insecta > Lepidoptera > Geometridae > Idaea > Idaea biselata. The sequence continues at coordinate 30,621,848 of OY292394.1, read as the reverse complement.
AAGGGTACAGTAAGGTCAAATCGTATTATTGATACAGGGCGATAACCGCGGGGTTTACCTACATTATGCGCTCCGCGACAGTGTTTATTATACAGTGATTTTGTATCGTTTAGTAGGTATATTATTAGTGGCTAAGGCAAGGTCATCTCTTTGCATATTAGATTATTGTGCATATTATTTGCAATTGAGATTAAGAATTTTTCGTAGTTTATTTTATTGTAATTTATTTTTGGTGAGAACAATAAAGCGTTCTATCTATCTATCATATTATTATTTATGAGACGGGGTACCTACTCCGTCTAGGATCAGAATATTCTTACTCGGAATGTCCTTTTCTCGAAACGTCCTTTTTTACAATGTCCTTTTCTCGAAATGTCCTTTTACAAACTGAACAACTTTTCATAACTTACAAGATTTATGGCAAGACTTTGTACCTATTTGGAACCCACACATATACTTTTTCCACAAACTGAAAATTATTTCAGTTTGTGGAAAAAGTATATGCGTTGGTAGGTACCAACTACATAAGTACAAAATAGGTAAAAGGCCATTTCGAGAAAAGGACATTGTGAGAAATGGATATTATGAGAAAATTACATTCTGTGAAAGAACCTTTTGAGCCTAGGCTTCACCATCTTCTAAGGAAGGTCGACGGTGAGATTTCTAGCTGCAGCTTTGAGTTGTTGGTAGTTGAGGCCAGTTCAGTGTTTTAGGTCGTCGAACCACGCCCGCCTCTACCTACCCTGGACAGTCTTGCCCTGTATCTTTCCCTCTAGTAATAGCCTTGGGTAATCACACTCGACGTTAAACTCACAATCAGTTGTACGTCGTTTGTTGTGCTCATTAGTTGTCTCTGGCATCCCGCCTTTTTTAAGAAATTTACGTTGGAAGTGAAGACGGTCCACGAGGTCTTCAGCATTTTCCGAAGAATCCTCATGTTTAGTGCCTCCAGACGCTTGCAGATGTCTTTATTAAAGGTCCAGTCCAAGTCTCAAAATCATATAAAGGTATGGACCAAACATTACATGTGACCACTTCAAGTCTGAATTCTATATCGAGATCAGAATTCCCCTCCGGCGACTGGAGTACGTATGACGATAAAAGCCATTATATCATGTATTCTCCTGCCTATTCTACGTGAATCAAAGTTTTTTTATAATATGTCCAAGTACAGGGTTTTTGTTCTCCTTTCCTTTATTATAGGTACTTTAGGTAGGTATGTAGGTATAAACTCAAGGTAGCAACGCGGCCCCACTTCCACGAAAGGAATTTATTAATGCGATATTTGGTGTCAATGAAATAGGGAATAGGACCTAAATTTCAAGCACAGAACTTTTGATCTATAGCTACAGTCCCAAACACCTTAACAATAATGGTGAATACACAAAGGTATTACTTCTAAATAAAGAGATTTTTTTTTCTTTTAATTTTTGCATGTAGCTCAAGGCTATTATATTTACGAGTTCAAGCCTCGCCGCAAGTGAAAATTTTTGTATGCTATTTTTCCTTGAAAATAAATTTTCTAAAGAGATTTATGAAATGAAATGAAATGAAAAAATGAAATGAAAAGTCAATGCTAAATATACACTACTAGCTGAGCTCCGCGGTTTCACCCGCGTAGGTCCCGATCCTGGGGGAATATCGGGATCAAAAATGTCTATGTAATTCGCCAAAATCCCATCTATCTCTATACCAACATTCAACAAAATAGGTTTAGGGGTAAAAGACAGCCAAGAGTTACTTTCGTTTTTATAATATTATTAGCTGCGCCCTGCGGTTTCACCCGCGTAAGTCCCACGGAATATCGGGATAAAAAGTATGTGTTATTCTAGATCTCCAGCTATCTATATTTCAAGTTTCATCGCAATCGATTAAGTAGTTTTTGCGTGAAGGAGTAACAAAGTCACATACAGACATACAAACTTTCGAGTTTATAATATTAGTAGGAATAGGAATAGGACTAGGATATTATATAGGTAGAGATAGAAAGGTACTACCTACATACTCGTACGAATACTTGCTCCTGATTGAACCATTGTTATAAACTTGCAAAGGAAAATGCAATTTTATTTTCCAGTTCGACATCATGTACATTTCGGAACGTAATTTCCGGTCTAGTGATTCAAAATGGACAATAGTCAGGAACGAAATATATTTCAATTCAACAATGGGCGCAAACTTTTCACCACAAAAATATTTGACTGTTTATCACATTATTTTTCGACATAGATAGATAGGTACCTACTAATAAAATTGGAATTTAAAATTTAAAAAAATAAAGTGTTTTTTTCGGTTTTGATTACGTGGTGTCAATCCCGAAGAAGAGATCTGTAAAGGTCTCGAAACTTTAAGCATTGAAACAATGCTAAAAGTAATAAACACCACGCGTTTAAAACCGAAAAATGACATTAATTTCAATTCAACATCGCGAAAAAAAGAAGAAAAATCTACGTTGACCGGTACTGAAGATCCTGACAATCCTGAAGAAGAGACCTATAAGTGTCTATAAGTGTCTCGAAAAGTTAAGCATTGAAACAATGCTAAAAGTAATAAACGCCATGCGATTAAAACCGAAAGTGCCGTGAGTGCGAAAACACAGGAAAAAAACATTTACAAATAAATAAAACATCTGGTTGGTATTGAGTCAAAATCTAAATCACAATTAATTTTTGTTATAATTATGTTCTGGATTTTGAAACGGCTCGATGTGCCCATCGGTCGCGAATATGTGACATAAATGTGCGAAGTCCTTTGATAATCAATTAAACCCAACCACAACTCCATCAAATCCATCAAAGACCGGATTATTGTTATTTACACTATGGATAAGCGTTTGATCACTATCCCACCTGATGGTAAGTGATTTTAAACCATGCAACATCTTTTGGCCTGGCCAGAGGGCCAGAGCCCTTAAAACTGCTTAAGCTAGCTGATTTGGTGGCAGCCAACAGCAAAGCCAGGAGCCTCGCAGTATGCTGGAGTGGGCGGATCTAACATGGGCAAAAAATGCGCCATCGACACGACGAAGAAGAACAAGTCTAAGACGTAGCACATGGATCTAGAAGATGGAACATGGCAGTGGAACAAGATCCGCCCCGTCCTCACAGCACCGGTCTACGTATCCGAAGACGGACGGAATCCGCTCGACGCTACAACTTAGGCCCGTGGGTGGTACTGGATAGTACAAGCCGCGGTCGAAGCCTCATATCAAGAAACCCCTTGTGATTACCGTTTGCGATGGGCAGGGGATACCTTAAGGGCCCTATTCTGAAAAACTGAAAATCCATGTCGGGCGCATCGAAAATTGTTGATTAATTCATGACGGAATGTCGTAGAACTTTTTTTTGTGTACAGATTGTAGGCGACATTGTTTCCGATATTTTAGTACAGTTTTCATACAAATATGTCGAAACGTATTGAAGCCTATCGACATTTTAGCCAAATCAGACATTTTTTATCTAAAATTTGGATAGGCTTTGCACCAATAGGAGGTTCTTGATTAAAACTACACCAAAATGTAGGAAACAATGTCACCTACAATCTGTGCACAAAAAAAGTTCTACGACATTCCGTCATGAAATAATCAACAATTTTCGATGAACCCGACAGGGATTTTCAGTTTCAAGGTCGTTGGCGTATATAGGTACTCCTCTTAAGCTGGGGTCCGACGGTTATACCACAGGCCAGGCCAAGCCCCGACACGCCTGTTGAGACCTGTGGGACTGATTGCGTCACGCGCGACGACAGGCTTCATCGGATTCGGACGCTACGGTTCCCACGGCCTGTTCGTCTGGTCTGGCGCGATCTTGCTTGATAAAAACACGGGCCGTGGGACCCCAGCTTTAAGATGACGACTTAAAGAATTTGTAGAATGGTTGTCAATAAAGCTCTGTAATTAATTAAAAAACATGCGGAAACCATATTTTGGTAAAAGTATTTCATTTATCTTTTGCCTTCATTTTTTTAGTTTTGTGTACACGATTAGTTAACTTTAACAACACAAAATAAATAACTAAAACAATTCGTTAAAAATTGTAATAATTTTAAAACCGACTTCAAAAAAAGTGTGAAAAATAACTGAATTAAAAAAAACTCCCACATTAAATAATAAATTCGAAACCCGACATAGTAGGTAAAATAAACTAACCACTTCTAGTCACTGAAGCTGAGAAGTAATTTAAGCGTAGGTAAGGTAAGGTAGATTCTTAGAAGTCTAGCCTGGGTGATATCTATAGGTATTATGTACGATTCTCTCAGCATTCAATTAAGCCCGTCCGACTTCCAAGAATATACCCGAGATTAAATTACTTCTCTGCTTCAATCCCTACCTAGTCGTATAAGGGTTTGATTCTACTGGTAGAAATCTAAAAGTAAGCAATTTACGGCATATTAACGAGATATGCTGCTCATCACTCCGAAGAGCCTTACCAGATAATCACTGTAATCACAAAAAAATGAGCTCCGAACGGTATATAGAATTACCCTTGAACGATACAATTGTACATAGAAATCACCATTCGCCCATCATCGGTTCAAAGAGAATATTTTCTACCGATACCTTTTTTTCCCAACAGCTCGGTTCGCCGAAAGAATTCTTTATTCATTTTTTCGGCGAACCGAGCCGTTGGGTATTCTATATACAGTTCGGAGCTCCTGCGCTAATGGTTACTTAAAAAACGATCCTGTAATCATAGACCCAAAATTGTAAACAGATTATCACCAAAATTTTCCTATAAATTACGTCCTAAATAAGGATGATTTTGGTTCCAATAATGCTGTGGCACGTTCGTTACACCCCGGTTGTTTAGCAAAATAAGCCAACGTCTTAGGTCGTAAGTCTATTAGATGGGAATACTGATGTTAGGTACTATATAGATACTATAGCATTCACCCGCGTTTTTAGTCGAATAAGTATATTAATTAATACTTGTACAAAAAACACAAATATCTAGCAGATTCTCTCACGCAACGCGGGATTGCCTTTGCCTATCCCGCGTGCGTGTGCCCTTAGTCTGACATCGATAGCTGTGCAAGTCAGGCTAAAGTCAGCTTGTGTAAGGTTGTTTGCGGTTCCCGGAGGGCCCGCATCATGTCATTCAATCCACGCACCCTTGCTGCACTCAACATTCTACTGAACGCTAACCCCTATACTGATGTGTTTGTGGATGAATGGCCAGTCTTGTTGTCGGTGTGTCAGAGGTTTTGTGAGTCGATGTTTAAACACACAATTGTGTTTAAATTATGTGTTGTATTGTTTAATTGATAATTTTATTGATTTTTATTTTAATTTTGATCCATTAATGTAATTGGTATTTTAAGCCGTTTTAATTGAATAAATAAATCAAGTCCAACGAATAGGTATATGGCAAAGACGATTGAACCAATTGACTGGTAATATCGCGATTTACTCTACAAAACACAACTCACCATTGCGGACAGGGGTAAGGTAATAATCAAACTTTGTGATTGACCGATGCGTTACCAATCTACGAGTATACTCAGAGCGTGAAATAGTGATACGGTACAACTAGTTACTACTACTAAAACGACGTATCATTTTCGTGAGGGGGGTATACATATGAGCAGTCAATTGGTCATATTGTCTTTGGTATATGGTTATCTATCATATACGTTTGGAAATGTAATCAGCATGCACGTTCCAAGTTACTACCGCGACCGTTTATGCTTTATCTTTATCTAGCTAAAGGAAGACGCGACGATGTGTGTTACAGTCAAAACTCGAAAGCTGTCATAACTAGCTTTGGCTGAAAAAAAGCCAATAAAAGTTTTAAAGAAGCGTGTTGGTCATAGCGAGTTTTAACTCTTTGACTTTAGTTTGCATATCAGGCTGTTATATCAGATAGTATTCGTTAGTTCAAGTTAAAGGCCTTAGGACGACCTGAGAACTCTAACATGTGCTATGGCTCACCTAGGCCATAGCACTTTACTCAAATACTCGTAAATAAAATCATTACATGTCAAAAATTTAATAATAAATTTAGGAATTAAAATTGTCCGAAATGAACGAAAATAAACTTCTTCTTTACGAAAAAAAGAAGAATTTGACTGCTAAAGTTAAAATCGCAAAACTGAAAAATCGCAAATCGTTGAATCAAAACCGCAAACACACGTGTGTTTTCAGCAGTCGACAGGTAACTGACGGTATTGGTGAACACTGATCTTCATGAAAACAGTTATTAAAAGACGGTTCGACCGATTCAGATTCTTTTTTTAATTGAAAGGCGAAGAACCTCACCAGCTCCCATGGTAAGGTTCTTCGGAATGATTAACGGGATTGCTTTTTAAAATGCAGTAAACTTTTCAGTTTTAGTTTATCTCCCAAAAAGAGGGTTTTTAGTACCTAAGAGTACCTACCATCAGACAATGCACTAGTGATGAAATAAAAAAATAATCATAATTATTAATTCTTATTCTAAATATGTACTTTTTTTTTAAGAGGACAGTCTCCATTCTCTTTCTTCATACACTATGCATCTACCTTTTGATTTTTTTTTATTTTTTATTTTTTATTACTATTCTAATTAGAAAATGAAAAAAAAAACAAACGGTAGATGCATAGTCATGACATATATAGGTTTTAAGGCATAAAAAACATATTTGCTCTAATGTCTTTATCCAGGGAGGAAAACTTCGACTACGTTTGTATGGAGAAAGAGAATGGAGACTGTCCTCTTAAATCATTATGTATAGTTCGTTAACACGCTGGAATACAGACACAAACGTGAGTTCGAGGCTGGTATATTCTTTAAGATATTTTTTTCCTTAAAAATATTTCTTTAATTGTAATTGTTAACGTAAACCGTGCCCGGTTTTCCGCAAATAGACCTCAAATTAGGTCCTTATTGCGTAATAAAAAATATTTCTATAAAAATATACCTACCTAATTAAAACCTACTTGCAAACCTTTTTAATTATTTTTTATTTTGACTGCTTTCGTGTTTTGACTGCTACATATGTATTTATGGAAGGAAGTCTCATGGAAAATACAGTAGACTGTGATATTTACACATGCAATAAAGAATACAAACCCGGCCGCGGCCGTGGGCTCCGAATGTTTTATGTACTTAGGTACATTGTTCTAACTACACATGACGTCGTGTAGGTACGCAGTTACTGTGTTCGTAAAGCCTCGTACACATTAAGGGACAAATGTCGAGCGACATGTGTCCCTGGAGTTAGGTCGCCAACCGGACTATAATATAATTATCAAAATTTTCTGAAAGAAATTTCATGTGTCTGTTGCCGCTACAACACTAAATATTAAAAACAGAAGAAAATAAATATATAACCACGGGAAACCGCGGGGCGCAGCTAGTATATTATAATTTGTAAAGCGTTAATCTAACTATCTAGTACGCCTCGACGCTCTTTGTTATCTCGATAGACGAAATTCTAACATTATTGTCAGCATCGGGATAGGTATTTGATGTCAAGTGTCAAATATAATTTTAGCTATCCAACGCTGTCGGCGCGGCGGCACCCAGCGATAATTTCATTATACAAGGTGCGTTAGTAGTATACTCACTGCCACTCTAACATGGGCAGCCACAATGAAATAAAATATCACTATTACAAAATATGACTTTAAAAAAATAGCGATAACTCTTACGGTGATATAATCGCTATGTTTTTTACCCGACTGCCGAAGGAGGTGAAGGTAGTGCCCCACTAGTTGTTCGTCGAAGAACTTGAATACGCCTACAGATAATGCTGTTTCTGTCGCCAAGTTTTGGGCAAAGTAATTTTAAAATTTAGTCTTTGACACAAAAAAGAAAACTGTACAGTAATTAGTTTGCCTACATATGTACGTACGGTTTATCTGAATCGTTGGACTGTAGAGTTAAAACTGATAGTCTTAAGCCTGCTTTAACACATGTTGCCCTAGCATGCTGTTGCCACGTTGCCGTTAAAGGTGTAGCGTCTCGATATACCCTCTGACCGTTCCGTACACTTATATCTGACATTAATTCCGATGGCAAACCAAAAAAACTCGAAGACTGCATCTTCAAGTAATCCCAAATGGATTATTTAATGCCATATTTTATTAAAAGCATAATAAATTTTGGCGGAGAGAAAAACGAAAATGACACCGGTGTTTAAGCGCAACATAATCTGTGGTAAGACCTTTTTGCCATGTTGGTAGAAATCAAGTTTTTGACATTGTCATAATCTCCGAAAGATATCAGCACATATACAGAACTGAAAAGCCTTCTATTGAATGACTAGGTAGCAAATGTGTGAACAATGAGACGTGAGAAAAAAAGTTAAATGTAGTTTACTAATAGACTCAGGGACAGTTGTAGATGAGTTGTAGTTGCAGATTACTTAAAGGTTTGATCATCAAGTCAGTCTTAATCCATCTCTATTCAATGCTATGTGTGTGTATGCGATGTAACTCGGAAGTGCATCGAACCGATGTTTGATCGGGTCAAAGACAACCAATTAGCTTTCGACTCCATATAATGGACCAATGGCTCTTGAATAGCTGTCAAACAGATTCGTGAATAGACTGAACATAATATGTTATTACATGTTCCCGAAATAAAATTGCAAAATCTTTAAACGGCCATTTTTAGGATGTCATAGTAATTAGTAATTACACGTGCAAATTACTTATTCATTTCTTATTTAACTTTTTATTTTTAGTTCTACAACTAAAAGTTACTTTACAAAAGTTGTAGATAATCTTATTTGCAATACAAAATGATATTTTTTTTTGTGACACCTATAGTTCGTCAAATAAACCATAAAAACCATTTGAACCCCTTTTTTAAAGATGGCGGCCGTGGGACAAGAGCCACAACCCCACAAACTATTATTTAACTTTAAATTAACCCCCCCTTGATATCTAAAAAATAAAATTGCGGCCTTTGACAAATGCACACTAAAATGTAACTTTTCAATGTACTATTAGGGATGTTGAAAAGATCTTTAAAGAGGATAGTCTCCATTCTCTTTCTCCATACAAACGTAGTTACCATTTTCCTCCCTGGATAAAGACATTAGAGCAAATATGTTTATGCCATAAAACTTATATCTGTCATGACCATGACTATGCATCTACCTTTTTTTTTTCATTTTTTTTGTCTGTTATACGTCCAGTATCACGGGGCTATCTATGGAGCCCCGGACTTTTGGAAGGCGTGCGTGGAGCCGAAGCCAACACGTAGAGGCCCTTTTCAATAACAATTTTACTCGCAAACAATGAAGTGGACACCAAGCCGGCGATTATCCCTGTCTGCACTTTATTATTTTTTTAATTAAAAAAAAGGGTAGACGTAAAAATAATTTCTAGACATCTCAAATTCGTTGCACGCAAGTGTTGTCAGTTTAACAGGCTAGTGAATCCAATAGACCGCGTTTAACGTAGTTTGTGATTCTTCCTCTGGATAAGCCGTAAGCCGTCTGCAGCGAATATGCGGTGTACAGGGTGTCCCAGAAACGAGTGTCAAGCGAAAGTCCAGAGGTAGAGAACCTTTAGGGGTACCCGAATCACCCCCCATGTATGTTTCGCGATTTTTCGTAGTTTAGAAGTTATGGCCTTTTTTCTCATTTTTCTACTAAAATGCGACCACTGACACCTATTTGGTCATACTGACTGCAATAATTGAGATAATTGGCTGATTTCTTTTCAAATGTGGAGCTGAATAATTGGGTCATGTTACCTGTTATAAAAAAAACGCGTTACACTTGGTTTGAAAAAAAATAATAGGCGAGTTTTTTTTAAATTACTCTTTTAAGAGTTTATAGCGTTTCATCAACGCTCACTTTATGAAATATTTTTTTAATTTGTAACAGTTTGGTTAGTGTCACGCCTTTTTTTTTGTAACAGGTAACATGACCCTATTATTCAGCTCCACATTTGAAAAGAAATCAGCCAATTATCTCAATTATTGCAGGCAGTATGAGCAAATAGGTGTCAGTGGTCGCATTTTAGCAGAAAAGTGAGAAAAAAGGCCATAACTTCTAAACTACGAAAAATTGCGGAACATACATGGGGGTGATTCGGGTACCCCTTAAGGTCCTCTACCTCTGGACTTTCGCTTGACACTCGTTTCTGGGACACGCTGTATATAGAAATATGGTGTCACTCATAACTCATACATAACACGATTTTCCTAGTAATTGAAGGCTCGCGGTGCTTTTAGTTTTTACCTTCATAAATCGCGCGGAAATTTTGTTATAAAAAGTAAAGTAAGCCTTGACTTTGTGGTTGACATTTTCACAGATGATGTATTTCTGTAGCCGCTTTAACTACAAATACTAGAAACAGATTAAAACTTTTTTTAAAGTGGGGCTCCCAATAACAAACGTAATTTTTAAAATATAGACGCAACGTTACCGCGATTTGTTTTGCGGCAGTGGTAAAATAAATTTTAACGTTCGTGTTGCATTCATGAATTGGTTGGTCCAGTTATTTAGGGTTCCGTACCCAATTGTAATAGTATTACGGAACCCTTTCTTAGTAGTTATAAGTACGATGTATTTTTTTATAATGTTTAGCGATTTTGAATATCTGAATGTGAATGTAGTTTGACGCTTACCGTACCTCGGGTCCTTTATAAGGAAATTCAATGGGAACTATACCTTTCCGAAGTTTCGTTTCCATTTGCTTACCTGTAACATGAAAATAGAGTTAGTTTTAACAAATAAAGCGTTTTAGACAAGAACAAAACATGTGACAAGTTTACAGTTGTAACCAGTTAAATGTAACCATAGCCATATTAAGTTTGTATTAACTTTGTAATTTCTCGAAAGTATATATACCTAGGTATATTTTGTTGTTGTATATAATGCTGGTTAATGTGACGGACTTCATAAGCGTTAAGTTATGTAAATGCAGAGACTTTGCTGTCTGTCCGTCTGTCACGAGGCTATATCTCGTAAACCGTAATAGTTAAATAGTTGACATTTTCTGTTGATGTAGGTATTTCTGTATGCATGACATTGCATCTACCTTTTTATTTATTTTTTATTTTCTAATTAAAATAATAATAAAATGAAAAAAATAAAAAGGTAGATGCATAGTCATGTCATGACATATATAAGTTTTATGGCACAAACATATTTGCTCTAATGTCTTTATCCAGGAAGGAAAATTTAAACTACGTTTGTATGGAGAAAGAGAATGGAGACTATCCTCTTAAGTCCCCATTTCCTATTTGTACGATATATGGCCTGTCAAGTGCACGTTCAATTGATTTCTATGTTACGAACAGCATCTGAATTTGTACCTTTGTATCTGTGGACATGTCACATGCCGTGGAAATACACATGTTTTTGTCACTGCATCTACACTAATATTATAAAGAGGAAATATTTGTATTTTTGTGTGTGTATGTGTCTGTATGTTTGTAATGAATAAACTTAAAAACTACTGTGCCGATTTCAAAAATTATTTCACCATTACAAAGCTAAATTCATCCTGAGTAACATAGACTACTTGTTACTCAGGGTGATTTTATTTTACAGGCCTCCCCCCCACTACAAGGTTTTCCAAAATATTCATTCGAAATGAAATAAAACTTTTTATTGGGAATAATATTAAACAAATGAGATGTAAATGAAACTAGTAACGAATGAATATTTTGGAAAACCTTGTGGTGGGGGCCCTGTAAAAATAAAATCTTAATCCGAATAATACCGATATTAGGGTAGACAACTAAATTTTTCATAATTATATTTTGGTATTATGTTTGTATGGAAATGGTAACAGTACCCACTACCCACCCTCTTAAGTTCAAAATATTACATTCAGAAAGGGAATCTTTTAAAAATATAATTTCCCAAAACGTCAAGTTTCCTATCCCTAAAACGTTATAAACACAGCTACATCAAAACAATGCAAAAGTCAAAACGCCCAAACAACTGAATGATATCAAAAAACCAAATGCCCATTCAATAATTATCACGATCATGTTGTTAAGAAATGGTCATTCTTTTTTCATTTCTATAATTCAAGTAACTTTACAAATATTGAACTCTTCGACGTCAAGTTATCAAGCCGCCCCAAGAAACTCGAATAATAAGAAAAACTTAAAAGATAGTTACAACAGAAAATAACTACATAGAGACGACGCGACGGGTCGGATCTTGTTGCACCGTTGCTAACCAATTTAAAGTCGTTAATATTTAGATGGTTGGGTCTTCTGTTTTCGCGATGTTGTATTGAAATTAAAGACATTTTTCGGTTTTAATCGCGTGGTGTTTATTACTTTTAGCATTGTTTCAACACTCAACACACCTTTCCAGGTCCCTTCTTCAGCATTGACTGAGATGTGATTGTCATACTAATGTATTAAACGTTGAGCGTTGAAACAATGCTAAAAGTAATAAACACCACGCGATTAAAACCAATAATGTCTTTAATTTCGTTAATATTTATACTAAAAGTGGTTAAACTAAATGTAAAGATACTAAAGAAACCTGAAAATGATTTTCTAAAACATACAAAAACGTAAGTTGAATAAATAAATTCTGTGAACAACACACAGCGCCATCTAGGCCCGTGGTAAGCTACTAAGCTTGTGTTACGGTGACTAGACAACGGATATAATACTTAAATTTATTTTTCTTTTGTTAATACATACATATTATACATAGAGGGACACCCAGACCAGACACAAATATTTATTTTTAAGCATAAATACATGTACCCGGCGGGAATCGAACCCGCAACCTTCTGCATTGCAGTCGCGCTTTCTCACGACGCGCCACAGAGGTCGTCAAGTTGACTGACTATGTCAAGTGAGGACTTGACATAGTCAGTCGACTTCGTTTTTTTTACAACATGGCGTCTGGTGGTCGCCTTTTTACCCGACTGCGCGACGCAAAGAAGGGTTATGTGTTTATCAGTCTATGTATGTATGTATGTTTTTAATTTTAACTTTCGAATCTCCTGCGTGACAATCAAAAGACTAAGACGAATCGATGGATGTAAGAATAATCAAAATAGGTCATTTTGCCTCTGACGGCCGAATACAGAAACGCTACTCAAAAGTTGTGATCTACTTAAACAACTGAGCAGCTCTCAAACTCGAAAAATCTAATACTAATTTTAAAATTAGAAGCTGCTCAAATATATAAGTAGCTCTCAAATTTTAAGTTGCGTTTCTTTATTCGGCTGTGAAGCGCCTAAAAGGAATAAACATACATACTAATGCAACGTCGTGTAAAATTATATTAATACATAATATTGCACGACATTGCACACAGCGCAATCTAGCCCCAAACTAAACTTTTTGTAAATACATATACATATTATACATAGAAAACATCAAGACCAGAAAAAAATATTTATTTTTAAACATTAATACTTGTTCCCGCAACCTTATGCATTGCAGTCGGGCCTTTCTTCGAAACGTCAACACATACACTTTTTTTGCGTCGTGTAGTCGGGTAAAAAAAGAAGGGATAAAGTTGACACTGCTGGTTCGTGCCACTCCGAAACTGTTCGAGATATTGTAGCAAACAATAATTGCAATGCAGCGCCGGTAGGCTTAGAGCACAATACGTGGTTTATTACCCGACTACGCGACACAGATGGGCTATGTGTTTACTAGTCTATGTATGTCTGTATATTTGTAACCACGTGACGCTCCAGAGGCCACACGCCAGAACCGATTTTGGTAATTTTCTCACGTCAATTTTCGTCTTATTCGAGTAATGCGAGGGTTATGATTTTAATAATAGGTTTCTAATAGACATTTAAATTAATATTGTATGTCCTTATTTAATACTAGCTTCGTCCCGCGGTTTCACCTGCGTAAGTGTCGATCCCGTGGGAATTTCGAAAAACCCTTTCTTATCGGATGTCTACATCATATAAAGAACACACTCTCCAAATGTCAGCTCTCTACAATCTGCGGTTTAGGCTGGGTGTTGATAGATTAATCAGTCAGTCAATCACTCAGGACAAAGCATTTTATAGATTTAGGAGCAAGCAATTAGAATCTAAAACGATTTAAAATTGCTTAGCAACCGTTCATATTTCGACTACCGCAACCTACTCAATAATCTTCAATTTAATAACCCCTCTAATGAAATAATACGATTTTAATACAAATAAAATACAACTGATATAATTAAGCCTCTCATAATGCTGACTAAAAAGTGTAACATAATATCATAAAATATAATTTAATTTAACTGAAAATGAAATAAATCGCGTCCAACAACCTAGTCACGGAACATTGAAGCAAAGGGCTTTGAAAGGCTTTTCCACGTAATAAGCTTAAAGCCTTTTGCACGTAATCAGCTTAGCAACGATAGTTGCAATCGACAATCCCGATCGGGGACTACTGCTAAAATCATTACACCAGTATACACTAGGTACATTTGGCCTTAGGGTGGACACAGACTTGAGCAGAGCCACGAGCAGAACCTCGAGCATTCGCTGTTTTTAAATTCACTCGAGCAGAACCTTGAACATAAAGACTGGAGCAGACCGGATGCGTATTCGTAGACGTAAGCGTAGACGTGCCGTACTGTTGAGTTGTTATGTATGAAACTGTATGAGACAGGACACACTGCTTGCGTAATGTAGACGACCGACGCCGGGATGCGTGTACACGCAACCGGTCTGCTCCAGCCTTAAATGCTCGATGTTATGTTACATCCTCATTTCAAAAACCAACGAGCTTACTAGCGTATTGGTGTTCATTTCGTGGAGCCTTTGCACGAACCCAACATTTTATGAAAGACAAAACCCAAGGTACAACACTTACTCTCTGTTTACCACATAAGCTTTACTGACCCTTTCCATCCAAAGGTTGCCTGGAGAGATCGCGATTTTAGATTTTAGCGATAAGGTCGCCCATTTGTACAACGTTTTTACTTTTAAGCTTTCAGTGTATTTGCCTTACTTTGATGTATACTAATTGTATTTTCACCTGACAACCTCGAAAAGAATCGTTTTGCACGCAGATTTCTGCGTGCAAAATCGTATTTTGCGCGCTAGCGTGCAAATAGTTTTCAAAATTCGATTTCAAAATTCAAAACTAGAATGCTTCGCAAGCTCAGGTTTCAATACTCGCTGCAAAAACAAACTTTGCAGCCTTGCATAACAAATAACTATTGTTTTGTTGTGCAAATAAAGTATTAATCTATCTATTTACAAAGTTACGGGTAAATGCAGAATTTGTGTGAGCACTACGCCGAACAGAGCCCCGGGCATTCGCAGGAATGATACATTACATGGAAATGCTTTTGTAACTGACCTGTATTGTACTGTGTTCCATTCGTTAGAACGTTGAATTGCATAAAAATGCTCGAGAAAATGCTCTAGTCTGTCTGTACTCGCCTTTAGGTATATGCCTAAGCCTTCGAGATTTTTCGTTGTCATTTCGAACACGTTTATTTTGGTCTCAATACGAAATTGAATAGGTACCTAGTTTCAACTAAGTTTTGATTGCCACATTCATCCTGACCGATGACCATACATTCTTCTTTAAAATTGTTATATCTCAAAATTTTTGACTTCGGGGTTACTTGGTGAATAACCCGATTGACTTACAAGCCTTTTTACCCGACTACGGCGAAGCCAAAAGGAAGGGTACTGATTTTTATAACTTTTAGCATTCAACCCTCAACGTTACAAGTTGTGGTCTAAAAATGAAGAATGCATATTGATGAAATTAATGAATTTTAAATAATTTTTTGGTTGATCCCACAAAATTAAGATTTATCATTACCCACGACAGTACCTACTACGGATATATATGCGTTTAGAGTTGAGGGTGAGAGTTTGTTTGTTTGTTTTGTCTGTGTGCAATCAAAAGTTCCTATTTATCTTCAAAACGGCTAAACCGATGTTAGTGTGGTATTAGTATTATATCGTTAGTGATTAAATATAACTGTATTGATCTATTATCATTATCAGATCATCTATCACAGATAATAGTATTATTGTCTGTGATAAATGATATGGGTAGTAAGTGAAAGCTAGTTAGTTTATATATGATGGAGAGAGGTAGATTATGAAATAATTGCATTCCAGGTCGTCTATTACGTGGGAACAAACTATTGTTCTGACATTTTTTTATCAATAAATTGTTCTATTATGGCTGGTACCAAGACCTACCTACCTATTACGAATGGCTTAGTTTTTACTTTTTATGGTAATACCGCTCTCGCTTTCATACGTATTAATAAAATAAATAGACAATGAATGTTTGGACCCGATGATATTTGATTTTCCCTTTTGCGTTTGTTGATGAATAAATAACATACAAATATTGCCCGACGGTACACACAGCGAAATTTAGTCCCAAACTAAGCACTAGACTTGTACTATGGGTACTAGACTACGGATATACTACAAATATTATACTTTTTTTTGTACACCCGAATTGAACCCGCAATCTCCTGCATTGCAGTCGGGCCTTTGAGTTCCACGCGCCACTGAGTTCGTCCGATGATATTTGATTTTACTTTTTTTTTGCGTTTGTTGATGATTAAATAAATAATATTCATAAAAACCAATACCACAGAATGTATAAAAGAAAATAGATGGCGCCATGCATGTATTTTGTTTGTATTGTTAGCCTGCCAACTGAATCTGCCAATTACAATGTAACGAACATTGTTATTTTCATTTATAAAAGGTATCGCTGTACATTGCGAATCAAGTTTCCGTCAATGA
The DNA here is from genome assembly GCA_958496205.1 of Idaea biselata. Lineage (NCBI taxonomy): Eukaryota > Metazoa > Arthropoda > Insecta > Lepidoptera > Geometridae > Idaea > Idaea biselata. The sequence goes on along the minus strand of OY292394.1, from coordinate 30,605,185 downwards.
AGCCAAACAAGCAATCAAAATATAAATTCGATAAATTGAATGGATTAAAAATACCTTGATAAGGAAATTCGATAAAATGAACGCTGAAAATATGTACTGTATCGAAAACAGTGGATAAGCCCGTTACAAAGTATTTTTTCTATTTTAAGCTATTGCATAGTTTTTATCGCTGGCTTTGAGAAATGCAAATTCGGCAAATTTGGCAAATTGGCAAATTCCGTAACGAAAATAAAACCTAACACCCCCCACTCCGCCTACCATGTTGCCATGGTTACCTTGTATATGATTACCATGAGCTACATAGTAAACATGGCAACATGGTACAAAATAAATAAATAATTATAATGGGGTGGCACACGCAAAGCTGTGAGCAGATGGCGCTGGGGTCGGATGATCTTTTTTTTTTTCGATGATGGTCCTCCACAAATGAAAACGCCGAGTTTTTTTTTCTTTCGGTCTGAGACCGATATGGCCAATTTGGCGCCGAGAGTTGTAAAACACACCTGTTTGACAGTTCCTAATTCAAACCTAAGATCAGTCGACCAACGCCCTCTGCCGGGATAAAAAGTTAGTGTTCCTCCTCATTGCATCAGTTGATAAGAAATGCTATGCAATATTGTATAACTAAAAAATCTCGACAACGCCTCAGAATTGTCATCATCATCATCATCTTTTTTCGCTTCTTATCCATCCAAAGGTTGTCTGGAAGAGATCGCTTTAAGCGATAAGGCCGCCCATTGTGCCACCTAGATTAAAGTTGTTTATGTTTTTCTTTTTATTGTAATTTTTTGTTTTTGGTGTTGCAATAAAGAATTAATCAATCAATCAATTGTTTTTTTATTTGTGAACATCACAGCGCTGTATAGCCTCAATCCTCATGGCAAGGTACTACTACTAAGCTTGTGTTACGGTGACTACACAACAGATGTAATACTTATTTTTATTGTTCTTCTGTAAATACAGTATAGGTACATATTATATGTGGACGTGAAGTAAGCTCGAAATAGTATTACCACTTTTTGTTTCTGTCTGTCAACTTTGAAAGTTCTTGTCACGTAAAAAGGCAAACCATGTTCTCACTACTCCGACTATACTCTATGCTCTATGTACAGCCTTATTAATAAACGTGGAGTAAGGTTGGAGTAGTGAGAACATGTTTTGTCTTTTTCAGTGACAAGAATTTCAAAGTTGGCAGACAGAAACAAAATGTGGGAAAATTACTCCAACCTTATTCCACGTTTATTAATAAGGCTAGTAGAGACTAGCCATATTAATAAACGTGGAATAGTGTCGGAGTAATTTTCCCATATTTGTCTGTAAACTTTGAATGTCCTTGTAACAGAAAATTAAAAACATATTGTCACTATTACTGCGACCATACTTCACGTTTATTAATAAGGCTATTTGAACTGTCAGAACACAACGAATTATTTATTTTTGAGCATAAATACTTGCTTCCGGCGGGAATCGAACCCGCAACCTCCTACATTGCAGCGGGGCATTAGCCCGACGCGCCACAGAGGTCGTCAAACAGGAATGTAGTTGGGGAGCTCAAAAATGTAATGGACATGCTCGGAGTTGACAGACACAACAGCCGAATACTGAAACGCCACCGAATACTAAAAATCCAAACAACCTTTGAAGGTTGTTTGAAATCGTATGTTATCCTTTGGTAGCAAATTCCAGAAAAGAGCATTGACAGACACACTGGCAGGGTCCCAAGTCTGCTCTCACAATCGTGTCTTAATAGACTTTTCGGGATGTATTTGACACATTTGGTAGACAAAAGTGCTCAAATCTGTCAAATACATGTCAAATATGACAATAACTATTTTATCGACACTATGGAGACACGATTGTGAGAGTAGACTTGGGACCCTGGAGTGTAATAGACCTTAAGTAGGCAATTGCGATGTACGTCAGTTCGAAAGTGCACTGTAGCAAAGTATGAAATTGCAATGTCATCTACAATCCAAACACAAGATAATTCACAGTCATATAAAACGCTATTCCAAAAGCCTAACAATCAAACTTTGCTAAAGTTCAGTTGTTCTTTCAATTTCCCTGTATGATTTAAATAGGTAAGTCCAAAGCCAAAGATTGGCTGTAATAGCACATAATAGCCTTAGTTCCTTGTTATTCTTAGGGTTCCGTACTTAAGGGGTAAAAACGGGACTCTTTTACTAAGACGCTCTACTGTCCGTTTCTTTATCTGTCTGTCCCCAGGCAACCGTGATAGCTAGACAATTGAAATTTTCACAGATAATGTGTTTCTGTAGCCGCTAAAACCCCAAAACTTAATAAAAAAAAATATTGCACACAGCGCAATCTAGCCCCAAACTAAGCACTATGGGTACTATGGGTACTAGACAACGGATATACTTCTTGTACTCTATTATACTTTTTTATGTAAACATTATTTCTTAGTGTTAATCCACACTTAGGAAATACTGCTTTTTTGGAAAAATGCTTTCAAAAATCCCGCCGGGTATACTTTTTTAGTTATTTTTTACAGTTAAGTGGGGCTCCCATAACACTTTTTTTTATTTATATATATCGGAGTATCATCAGTAATGTCTATGCTTTTCAGACGTTTTAGAAATTATGTGTGGGCGCAAGTGGGTAAAATTGTGCAAATATGATAAAACACGTTTTATAACACACACAGTCTTTACAGTCTATCCATTACAAAACAAGGAGTATCTAAGTTACATTATTATCACATAACAGTTTAGTCAGGAGGTAAAGGAATGCAATAAATAGACTATCAGGTATAGAAACGGAGAAGCAGTTTCGTAACGCTTTCATCGAGTGCGCGCGCCTATATAGGATGACGTCTCAAGTCAATCTGAAATGATGCAGTTATTTAGGCACTCGATAACGCCACGACTCTACCGAATCGCTTATCAGTAGTTATCAGTGAACCATTGTTCTTAAAGCAATTTCCGTCTCTCATTAATTGATGTGACTGCGACATATATTTATCTCTACAGAATCAACAGCACTTAAGAAATATTATGCTACTACAAGTTATAAAGATCATAGTGGCAATAAAAGATTTTAACTATAAATCTAATTATGGAAGAAAACAAACACTAATGTATTTTTGTAATAACGTTACGGAACCCTTCGTGCGCGAGCCCGACTAGCACTTGGCCAGTTTTTTAAAGTTGATTTGCCGTAGTTTAACTAAGGTACTTACGAGTTACGATCAATGGTTCATATTGTCGGTAAATGGATTTAGTTTCAATTCTTAACGACTAGGCGACTGATTTTTAAAGTTCCGTGTCTTAAAAGAGGGTTGACGGGCGCTCTTCCCTATACAAACGTATTGTTGAATTTTGGTTTTAAAGCATTTTTTTTCTATAAATATTAGGAATTGCTGTTCCGTTTTTCAAATATTAAAATTTGAAAACGGGACGGTCACTTTATTTTTGAAATTTGGTAAAAAAAAAGAAACAAAACAAGCATAGGGTAGGTCTCAAAAGAGAAAGGGACTCATCGGATCCGTCCCTTAGGACCTACTTTGGACAAACGATCGAACGAACGAAAATGTAACCCGACAAAAATTTAAAAAGAAGTTTTTACTATGGTCACTATGGTTACTATGGTAAAAATAGTATAAATTGTTTTTCGTATCGGCCTACTAACTTCGAGTCCAATAAGGAGGAACACTAACTTTTTATCCCGGCAGAGGGCGTTTGTCGACTAATCTTAGGTTTGAATTAAGAACTGTCAAACAGGTGTTTTTTACAACTATCGGCGCCAAATTGGCCATATCGGTCTGAGACCGAAATTTTCTTCTGACACTTGGAAGACCTTAACGCAATACAATTTTCTTTCGCAACTGTGGGAAGAAATGGAACCATAGAACCACCATGTATACAATCCATACACAAGAAAATTTCAATGACATTCCGTCATGAAATAATCAACAATTTTCGTTGGACCCCACATGGATTTGGAGTTAAGCCTATGGTTTAGCTAAAATATACCCCTTAACGATTAACTAATGTACCTAACATTTTAGCCTTATTAATAAGCGTGTAGTAAGGTTGGAATAATTTTATCACTTTTTGTTTCTGTCTGTCAAGTTTGAAAGATCTTGTCACGGAAAAAGACAAAGCATGTTTTCACTACTCCAACCTTACTTCACGTTTATTATTAAGGCTATTTAAGCTTAAACATAGAGTAGCACAAGAAACTACTATTTCGCATAAATTATGCCCCGCATCCTTCTAATAAGTAGGATGAAACTGCCACAATACGATACGACTCATTATGTAGGTACCTTTATAAGACAAGTAACTTTATAAGACGTCTTCAAAGTCTACATACAAACTGACGTGAATACACATCACAAATATACCATTTAGTTAGCTTGTACCTTCAGACACTTGACTATTTCGCTAACGATCCGCCGCGCAGTCAGGTGTAGTTTAGTTAAGATACGTATCTTTCTGTACAGAGACCCGAAAACCGTGGGAACGGCAACGGTTACCGTCAAACTGTGATGTTTCGTCGAAATATGAGATGAATAAACAGCAGAGGTCTGGCCTCTGGGTCACACAATGTATTTAGCCTGCAGCATAACTCCCGTCGCGTCGCTTTTTAACCGACTTCAAAAAAAGGAGGAGGTTCTCAATTCGACGGTAATACAAATGTTTTTTTTTGTCTGCTCGCGGATAATTTCGTCGTTTATGAATCAATTTACAAGTTTTTTTTGTAATTTAGAGAGACCCGAGTTGGCCATAGTCCCGAGCATAGAAATTTGATGAGGATCTTCGGAGTGATAAGCAGAATAGTTCCTCAGAGAGCAGTAAATTGCTTACTTTTTGATTTTGACCAGTAGAATCAGACCATGTGCTACTAGTTAGACGAAGCACCTAGAACCACCAGCTTCCTATTAGAAAACTTCCCAATTATAAAAGTTATAAGTTACAATTTTGATGACTTTAGTAGACTTTAGTGGTAGTGGACTGTAAAAAGCATGAAATAAAAAAATGAGTTTATTACAGAGACACGTTGCCGGCGCACCAATTAACTTAGATGGGCGGCGTTTTTCATTTAGTTTTTATTTTGTTCGGGTTGCTTTGTAGTCACACACTCTCAACACCCCGACTGACTTTAATTTTACAAAGTAGTTGCAGGGTGCAGTTTCCCAAGTCCCGATCCCGTGAGAGTTTCGGTAGGTACCTGCCTTCTATAAACTTTGATGCGGAAAAATGTAATATTTTAACTGAACATGCAGGAAATGTAAAACGCGCGGGTGAATCTTACATTACGAGAGCTATTAGCTCGCTTTTAACTCTCCATATAAAAAGAAAAAGCTTTTATCCACCGCTTAACATTATTCAAAACAGAAAACTCTTAAACCTATACCCTATATATAACCTATTTCAGAAACTTAGATTAAAAATGAAAACAAAAATCCCATACTTCCATTTATTTGACATTTCATTTATTTTTTCTTTGTAAATTGACTGTTCTTTGTTAACATTTTCGATATAAGTTTCTGAAATAGAGTAAAGCTCTCCACGTGGCAATAAAAAAATAACATAATATTAAGGGTTTTTTACCCTCATTGTAATGAGCAATCGTACGACTTGCTCGCCGAGTAATCCTCTTTGCCATTCACAGGGAGCTTTAAAAGTTACCTTTTCAAAGCATCACCTTTTGCTGCTAATAGGTATTATTTGATATTCAATATTATTACATTATTCCTAGGAAATCGAATACCATCCAATAACGTGATTTACTAGCAGAAATACACAGGATTGAATTATTCAACTGTAAATCCTTCGATGTCCAATGATATTCTAGCTTAGTATAAATCGTAGTTTATCCTTGGGTATATTGATTTAAAATTGAACCACCTATAGTAAACTGATTTGTTAATATTTCTATACGTATTTTATGAGAGTTTAGCAATAGTTTGTACCTAATTGCCGATTTGCGCCCTCAGTTTTAAGAAATAAGCGCAATAAATAATGGAACATTTTTTTCTGTTTCTTTTGTAACTTAATATTTTTTTATAATAATTTGGTACAGTAAAATATTAAGCTATAAATATTAATCCATAAAATGTTCTCCTAAAATAAACTTCAAAGCACATAACATACAAAGCCACATATAAAGCCACCGCCGTATCTGTTACGTAAAGTGGGCTTTCGAATTATGAAAATTGTAACCGTAACTTGAATTAATAGGGAGTTTTCATAAAGTTTTTCCACTTCAAACATTTTCACTAATGGATGAGCTATTGAATAATAGCTCTGAACTTAAATTCTTAAACCCTAAACTCTGGAAAGGACGTGGTGTTATGTTGTAACCAAATATGGCTTAAAATCCACTTTCAAACAAGCATTCATCATTTTTATTGTAAACATTGCAATATCGCATCCACGAATACGCCTTTCCTGCGGAGGCGCGGCGAACATGAGTGCGATAACCTCCCCCTTTTTTGGATGTCGGTGAATAAAGCAATGCTCGGCTGACATTCTGTTTAGTTTTCCTTATTTTCTCACACAAAAGATACAACGGCGAACAAAGCAGCGGCAATATACTAGTTACGTAAAAATGGTTGTATTCATATTATGTTTGTCGTCTCAGAATACAACATTACATATGTACATTATTCCCGTATGAATATACTGTCAACTCCATTATCATTTTGAGTACTTTTTTTAACGAGGCCACGATATTTTTTGTTTTTGTCGTCTTACCTACTTCAAAAATTAAACGCTAAGGAAAGAAATACTTCTCTCCTACATTGCCAAATTATAGTGGCAGCCTATATACAACCTACTTTCGACGAAAACTATAATACACTCAAAATGATTATATTCTGCCATATTTGCCTTTAGATTCTAGTACAACTTTATAAAAGGCTACGGTATAAACACAGACTTCCAACTAGAAAACTCTGTCTTTACTCTTTAAATAATTACGCATCATTACGCTCGTACGCTCGCTGATTTTTGAAATCAGGGTCGGGTGTAACAAAACATCGAGCATATATGTTCGAAGTTCGCCTCAAATGAATTTAAAAACAGCGAATGAGCGAGGTTCAAGTCTATACCCACCTTAAGATTATAAGTCTTCATCTAGAATACGTATATATCTTGAGATTCTCACACAGAAGGTGCATTTAATACTGCAAGACATTAGTCAGATGAAATACGCATTTCATTGCACTTTCCTTATGAGAATCTCAAGATATATACGTATTCCAGATAAATGCTCGTATTCTTAAGGTGGGTATAGACTTGAACCTCGCTCATTCGCTGTTTTTAAATTCATTTGAGGCGAACTTCGAACATATATGCTCGATGTTTTGTTACACCCGACCCTGATTTCAAAAATCAGCGAGCGTACGAGCGTATTGGTGTAACATTTTGCACGAGCGCGACATTTCTAGAAATAGTGAAAGAAAAGTATAATACGCTAAATTTTACGCGTAAATGCACTCGTTGTGAGTATTATGCTGAATAGAACGCCAAGCATTCGCAGGAAAGTAACATTACATAGAAATGATTTGAAAACTGAGCTTTTCCCTGTATTGTACCATTCGTACAAACGTTACATTACACAGAAATGCTTCAGAAGCTAGTCTATCTAGTCTATGATTGACACCAATACGCTCGTTGGTTTTTAAAACCAGGTTGTAACAAAACATTTATGTTCGAGGTTCGGCTCGTGGTTCTGCTCAAGTCTGTGTCCATTAATAGCCAATTTATAGGCCTGGTTGAATTCAAAGCAATTCGATCAAGTCAACCATAAGTTGCCTATTAGGCTTTCACTAATTAGTACCACTATGCACTACCCATTAGTGACCAGAGTCTGTGTTAAGTAATTGGTTAGAGCAATCGATGGGTAAACGACTATACGCACATAACATACATGGAGTAACATGTATGTCTCTAAAGGAGTATATAACATTATAGCTACCGTGAAAATCACTACTACTAATGTAAGTAAACATGCATAGAAAAGTCTGCTCCTTCATATTTTTGCCTATTCCTTTGGACACGTTTTCGCTTGAATTTGATTCGAACGGAAAGGTACTAATACCATTAGTAGGTACGATTGCAGTTTACATTAGGTATTAAAGTTTTTAAGCGAATTTGATTTTGAAAATGAAATAGGTAATAATTGTTCTTATTTTTTAATTATAGAAGATAGGCAAGTGCCACGCTCAGTGTAATGATTCGTAGTTTTAATGAAATAAGAATTTGGAAAAATCGTTACAACTAACACCTTAACTACCTAGTAAGTATAGGTACTTTGTTTTTTAATTTCAGACTACGATCTGACGTTTTGGTTCTTTCTATTAGACGTTTTTCTTTAGCAATATGTGTCAAAGCATAGTCTTTAATTTTATTAAAAAACGAGGTATTTGTATATTTTGTAGTAGTTACGTATATTACACGGAGTTTTTTCGAAATTTTACGATTGATTTTTTATATTTGTTGTAAATTTGAAAACACTCCTCAGCTCTGATATTTTTCTTTAAATTTTATTATATGTACGCGTGTTGTGCATTTTTATGACTTATCCAAGTATAGCTATTTGGCTGTTAGAGTCGGATAATTAACTGGGAAAACTAGCACTTTAAAGCTCAATATTTCGAATAGAAACCCTAAAATGAAAAAAAGGATTTTAAAAACTATCTTAGGATACCTCACACGATGGGATAAACAAGAAAACATAATGTTCCATTTTATATGTGGGAGGTAGGTATCCTAAAAAAATGTTATTTATTTTTATTGTATTAGGTACTTTCTCGGCGTGATCGATATTATGTATGTGTACCGACTCATGTAAAGTTACAGCTTCTTAGTACTAAGCTCTCTGAGCTAAGCCGCGGTCTGACGTACGGACGAACAGACGGACATGGCGAAACTATAAAGGTTTCTTCTTGACTACAAAACTGTAATAAACACAGACATAATAGACTTCGTCTGCTTTTTTTAAGTTGGTTAAAAATAAACTTTCACAACAAGACAATCTTGTTAGCGAACACGCGAAATGAAATGTATCAACTTATTTTACTAATAAAAATAGGACTTTAATATTTTCAAAATAAGGTACGAATTCCCTTGACGAAAGCTCTGGCAAATACTCGTTTAAATATGCAACATATTTTATGGGCATGTTTTAAAAATAAGTTTGAAACTGATGGTCTGATATAATGTACCTACGCTTCGGTATCAATTTGACGGCGAAAAGTTTGATATATTGTGACGCGCTGTGAGCTGAACACTTCTGGTTTCTACTCCTATTAATAAAATATTGTTTTCCTATCGGTTAAAGACATTCTTGGTCACTGGACAGCCGCCGCACTAAAATACAAAAAATTAAAAAATGGACTTCAAAAACAGATCAAAATAACACCTACATACAGTGCCACCGATTTATCTGTTGCTAATAAAAAATCACTGGAGTTTCCTGATGAGAAGGTAGTTTCAGGTGCTCTATCAATACATATCAGTACATAGTTTTTAAGGAGCCAATTCTTTTGACAAAAATCCTCATTTTTTTGGATTTACGTTTACTGCATTATATGGGATTATATTCCTTAATAAGGACTAACAAGAAACCTTTTAATAGAAAAATAATCATTAGGTACAGTGCGGTCGTACTGTTTATTTTTTGCGATCGGACTGTAATGAATGATTTACATACGGAAATAAACACACAAAAAAACATACCTACGATCTGATAACCTTCTCCTTTTTTAGAAGTCGGTTAACAAGCAACCTGCTTCCATGTCGCGTACTATTTTTCTTCAAACCTAATTAGTACCGCTAACTATAAAATAAATTATGATAGAAGGGACAAAGGCTGTTGTCACAAACATCCTATCACAACATATAAAGGACTGTCAGCAACAGGACAACAATAGACTATTGTGTATATTATCAGCTCCGTCCATTTTACTTGACGTTTGCAGATTTAATATAGAAACGCGTGATTATTGTTAAAATATCTGTTGCACATTATCTGCAATACAGATTCTGAAATTTGAGTATAATATGCGCTTGTTGTTGATTGATTGATTAACGCTTTATTGTATCATAAAAAAAACATTTTATACAGAGAATATCTTACAATAAGGTGGAACAATGGGTGGCCTTATCGCTTAAGGGCCCTATACTGAAAAACTGAAAATCCATGTCGGGCGCATCGAAAATTGTTGATTATTTCATGACGGAATGTCGTAGAACTTTTTTTTGTGTACAGATTGTAGGCGACATTGTTTCCGATATTTTAGTGCAGTTTCCATACAAATATGTCGAAAGGTATTGAAGCCTATCGACATTTTAGCCAAATCAGTCATTTTTTGTCTAAAATTTGGATAGGCTTTGCACCAATAGGAGGTTCTTGTCTTAAAACTACACCAAAATGTAGGAAACATTGTCACCTACAATCAGTACACAAAAAAAAGTTCTACGACATTCCGTCATGAAATAATCAACAATTTTCGATGAGCCCGACAGGGATTTTCAATTTCAAGGTCGTTGGCGTTGTTATTCCTCTTAAGAGCGATCTCTTCAGGCAACCAGTAAATGGACAAAACTTAAATAATAGGATGGGTAAGATGTTTATTTGATTTGATAGGAAAGATTGGACAGAAAATAACTAGCTGTTGTGTCCGTATAAAGTCTGGGTGTTGTCTATGTATCATACATATGTTATGTATTTACAAAAAAAGTATAGGTAAATATGTAGTAGGTACATTCGTTGTCCAGTACCCACAGTACAAGCCTAGTGCTTAATTTGGGGCTAGATTGCGCTGTGTGTAACGTCGTCAATATTTATTCGTAACTTAACGAATGGAGTATTTGTTACCAAATGCGTATCTAACTATCGCGGCAATTAACTCCAACACCCATCAATTGAAATGAAAAGTTTCATACAAAAACTCCATGCGTAACTAAGTGTAGACTAGAGGCTCTTGGTCGCGTGTAGGCATACCATGCATCAACACGCCAGCGACAATGCTGGCTAGTTATGTATATTATGACAAAAAACGTTGTCAACTGTGCATTATAAATTACACAACTTCCGGTCCAAATAACTAGTTAATGGAGGTTAATGGTATGTAAGTGTACAGCTATATATCGCACCTTTTATCTCTCGATATTGATCAAGTATCGAGATGAAAACGTATCCTAGTCTTACTAATACTAGTTTGCCACTAACTTAGGCCTTACCCATGCTATTATAAAATGAGTTTTAAGTGGCAGACCTAGTTTAAACCATGATTTACTATGGCTAAATCATGATTTAAACCAGGTCTTGCCTTAAAACTCATTTTATAATAGCAAGGTTTTTTCAAGCAAGCAATTTTTCGATTTTCACTTAATATTACACTAAGTATTTTGAGTTTTCTTTGCAATTGTGTTGTGTCTGCGTTGCGTCTGCACTGTTTCTGTCATCGGTCTGCACTGACTCTGTCATCGAACTGGTATCTAATTATTTACGAGAATCGAGCCGCTGGTTGTGTCTATATGTACCATTTGTATGTGTTTACAAAAAAAAGTATAATATGTAGTATATCCGTTGTCTAGTACCCATAGTACAAGCCTAGTTGCTGAGTTTGGGGCTGGATGGCGATGTGTACAACGTCCTGCAATACTTATCTGTAAAGTTTTTTTTGCGTTTTAACATGGCTATAAAACGCGAGTCTTAATAAGTCACGTACAATGGCCCAATTATGAGGTCTACATAAAAACGCTGAGCGAAACCTTTGACCCTTTAACTAACCTGCCCTGTTAATGCTATGAAAAAGGTAAACAAAGAGAGCTAGTGACAAAAACATAGTCCATCTGTGCTCTTTGTAGTGGTTTGGCTCACCTAGTGTCAGAGTTATTAGGTCTCCCTCTAATTTGACCTAACGAAGCCTATGATTTGACCACGCGACTGCTATCAGGTTGTAGTTAAGGATGAAGATCGAAGCGGGTAGTGAGTTCCACTTCGTTGCAGTAGGTACGTACGAGGAAGGGGGATGCGTGGCGCGCGTCCGCAAAAAGAGAACGAATATTATACTCAATAATATATAATATAATATAATATTAATATTATATTATTTTAATGCTCCTGCATGGGCGAAGCGGACGTTTGTTAGTATCCCTCGTTGTCTTGTAGCAAAACGGACAACCCTCGATAGAACTGAACTAACAATATATGTTATAGCGTCCCCACTTGACAGCCTTAAGGCCGGGTAAAATGAAAATGGGCAGGAACAAGAAAGTTCCCTCCGAAGTGGTCCAACATGTACCAAATCACCTGTATAAAAGATAACCCCCAATACAGATACAAAAATACATACACGTTACCAACGTTATAATATTAGTATAGATAAAAAAGGTACGTTGTAGAAATAGTAGTCAAATGGAAGGTGGTGTAGTGGTCCATAGAATTTAGCTTTTGCTTTAGCCGTGTTAGAGTATTTGATGACTCGACAGTCGCGTTGTGCTCAAAGGGTTTTGTAATACGTTGCTTCGACAAAAAACCACTACGAAGCTTTACAGTTTCATCGCAGCGCTATATTGGTTCAAAAAAAGAAAGCCTAGCTGCCCGGCGAACTTTATGAGCCAAAAAAATAGAAATAAAAATTACCCTATAGATGTCATTCTCCTGGTTTTAATCTACCTCTCCACCAATTTTCAGCCAAATCGTTTCAGTCGTTCTTACAATTATTTTGATGAAATAAGTCTACAAAATTTGGAGGTCCGCTATGTGCAAACTGCAATCAGAGAGCATGACGTCGCATTTTAGTGAACAAAATTAGGTACTTACCTACTTAGAGACAAAATATTTGCAGTTTTTATAAATATATTGCCACACTTAATTATGTTTGTACACCAGTTGTGAACTTTGGAATAAACATTAAACAACAAAAATAATTTAAAATCTACACTAACATTATAAAGATTTGTATTTGTGTGCGTTTGTAATGAATAAACTCAAAAACTACTGTGCCGATTTCAAAAATTCTTTGACCATTAGAAAGCTACATTCGCCCTGAGTAACATAGGCTACTTTTGATCCCGATATTCCCAATTAATAAAATAAGCGTCTAGAAACCTCGACTGTTTTCAGTTTTTTTACGTAAGTGACGTCACGTCTAAAGATTTGCGACGTAATGACATTCGCGACCATTTTGGCACGAATTTTAAAACTATAAACTAAAAAAATAGCCCGTTATGTTGTCCATTTGTTATTCATCAAAACGGCGGACGGGACTTACTTATAAATTCTCAAGGACCCCGCCTGTCTGCTTTAGAGTTCTAAGGCTTAGTGCCTAGGTAGTGGTGTAGGTACTTGTCTAGCCCAGCTTGTTTCATGCTTTTTAGTAGCCTACTTTTTGCAGTTGGGTTATTTTAATGTTCAATAATATTTTTTTGTTATTGTATTGATGAATAACAAATGGACAGTCAGGCAAATGATCTCAAACCCGTTGAGGAAACTGATAAATAACCACAATACCTAGATACCTACCTACATAAGTAAACATGAACAGAAACCCCAAGCTTGGGTTTTTCAATAATTATTATTAATCTATGTTTGGTCCAAATATTAAGATAGGTAAGCCTTGTTACTGTTTATAAATAACTAGCTATGTCCCGCGGTTTCACCTACGTACGATCCAAGATACCTTATGTTACTCCTCGATAATGTAGCTTTTTATTGGTGAAAGAATTTTTGAAATCGGTTCAGAAGATTTGGAGCCTATTCGTTACAAACAAACAAACAAATCTTTCCTTTTCAGAGTTTCGTAAGTAATTATAATTTTCTTATTTCTTTCTTATCTAATATATAAAATTTCCATATCACAGTGTTAGTTACCGTACTTCTCCGAAACGGCTTGACCAATTTTTATGAGATTTTGTATACGTATTCAGTAGGTCTGAGAATCGGCTACTATCTATAATTTATAAGGCAAAACAACGTTTGCCGGGTCAGCTAGTAAGTATATAAAATTCTTGTGTCACAATGTTAGTTATCGTACTCCTCCGAAACGGCTTCACTGATTTTTATGAAATGTAATATGCATATTTAATAGGTCTGAGAATAGGCTACTATCTAAGTGATAAGGGGTGTCCAACCCTAACATTTTTAGGGTAGTAGTAGTAGCTAGGCTAGTAGTGTAGGGTTGTAGGTTTTTACATTATTCGGGCAGATCAGCCAGTATTAGTATAGAAAGGAATTATTTATTGTATCTATTAAACTACCTACTTATTAACTTAATTGCTATAAGAATTGGCCCGATATCAAACAATAAACAGGCACTAAGTAAAATAAATAATAAATAATAATAAATAAATTCTGTGAACAACACACAGCGCCATCTAGCCCCGTGGTAAGCGACTAAGCTTGTGTTATGGTGACTAGACAACGGATATAATACTTATATTGATTTTTCTTTTGTAAATACATACATATTATACATAGAAGGACACCCAGACCAGACACAAATATTTATTTTTAAGCATAAATACTTGCACCCGGCGGGAATCGAACCCGCAACCTCCTGCATTGCAGTCGCGCTCTCGCACGACGCGCCACAGAGGTCGTCGAGTGACTGTGCTAAGTGATTAAGAGTCGTACGTATACCCACCAATTACCCACCCAGTCAAGATTCTATTATCTGCAATGACTTGTTGGGTATTGAACAAGTAATGTCAATAAGATAGCCTCTCTGGTCAAAGTCATAATATCGCGAGACGAACTAACAAGAAAGTTATTTATAGCTTTATAATATACTAGCTGCGCCCCGCGGTTTCACCCGCGTAAGTCCCGATCCCGCGGGAATTACGGGATTGTAAGTAGCCTATGTGTTATTCTAGGTGTCCAGCTATCTATATTCAAAGTTTCATCGCAATCGGTTCAGTAGTTTTTGCGTGAAAGATTAACAAACATCCATACAAACTTTCACATTTATAATATTAGTAGGATTTATATAGTTCTTTATTTATATCAGCTAGTCCCGCTTCCAGGTTTCACCCGCGCATAGATGTTAATAATCACACCAATATTATAAATCCGAAAGTTTATTTGTTTGTTTGTATGTTCCCTTTTCACGGTCAAACGGTGAGAGCGTTATGCATTAGAATAGTTAAGAACATAGGAGACTTTTGATCCCGATAGTCTCGCGGGATTGGGGTTTACGCGGGTGAAACCACGGGGCGCAGCTATTGTTTCTATAACTACTTAGTAACAATTTATTAAAATATTTCTTAGTGCTTAGAGCAAAGAGAAATGCAACATCATAAAACATGGCAGAAAATGCAAATGTGCAGTTAACTTTTGAGAAACCTTTCATAGAGTACGGTTTTAATCTTCACAATTACTCGTTCCAGTAAGTACCTAATTTAGTGCAACACAACACACAGTACATAATTTAGAAAATGCATTAAAATACTAGTAGCAGGTACCTATATCGCATACGTTCTGGTTACCATGTAATTACTAATTCGTTCTATTTCTGCTTTTCGTAATATGCTAGGTTTAACCCAGTTCTTTGTGGCTAATTTATCTTCGCTGCACGCAGATAACGTTTGTAATTTTATACTAGCTCTGCCATGTCCCCACATTACAGCATATTCCCGCATGCGTTTTCGCGGAAAAACCGCACCTGTTTGGTGTTGGCATTACACACTGCTGCGGTATTACAGTTTTACCGCATTAGTTTTTGCGGTAAAACGCAACTATCCATTTACTTTACTATTACGGTGAATAAGATTATGTAACGTTTGTCTCCGTCTGTTAACTTTGAAATTTAAAGTCACGGTAAAAGACAAACGTTAAATAAAGTTAGTCATCGTTTATAAATATGGGGGTAAGTGTTTGATTAGACATGATATTACCGTCTTTCCGCATGTCGTCGCATTAATTTGTTGATCGATTCGTCTTCGTCCTGCGAGTCACTATAAGACATGACAGTTCAAGACGGCCACCAGACGCCATATTGTAAAAGAGAATTAAAACTAAAGTTGACTGACTAGACAGACATGTCTAGTGGTGTAACATATAGTGCAATCCACAAAGACGCGATCCACCAATTTTTTGGTTAAGGGGATTACATCTATACTAATCTACTAATATTATGAAGAGATTGTTTGTTTGTTTGTTTGTTTGAACGCGCTAATCTCAGGAACCGCTGGTCCGATTTGAAAGTGTGTTTCAGTGTTGGATAGTCCATTTATTGAGGAAGGCTAAAGGATATATATACTTTTGATCCCGATATTCCCACGGGATCGAGACGTACGCGGGTGAAACCGCGGGACGCAGCTATATACCTACTATAAACGGTTAGGAGGAATTGTGGTGCACGTCTTCGTGGATTGCACTATCTGCATCTTTCAATAGGTAACTATGTATTTGAATTGAAACTCTTTTTAGGTTTCCTCAATAATTTTTCATTTATTAGGGTTTTGTAGTTACCAAGAAACTCTTATATTGATTTTGAATGGCGATTCGATGCGATTTAATATGATTGACTGAGTTCTTAGTAATGCTTCAGAGGGAAATTGCTTCGATGAACAATTATTCGACTACCTACAAGACAATTCAATAAATCTCGAGAATTTATCGTACCTACAATATGGTAATGTATAGAAATTTAAAATTCTATTTCCAATACAATAGTTTTGCTGTGGTTAATGAAAATTGAATATTTCTATTGTACTTAATACGTACTTATATTTTAGAGCTGCGTTGCGCAGTTTCACCCGCGTAAGTCGCGGTCCCGTATGTATTTAATTAAACTATGAACAATTGTAACAAGCCATACAATTGAAATGCAGAACTTAATCAGTCCTAATTTACCTACTGTTGTAACTTACTATCCTAATATATATTTCTAACCGACTATTTTCACTGACTGGCCTAACTTACTTGCCTTAATTTACTGACTACGATTAGTACGATTACGCAGTTTAAAGTTACCGAATGAGATGTACTGCAATGTCTCTGTCATCGGACCGTTTAGCTACATTGATCTGCAGGCAATGTTGATCATTATGCTATTTTTGTAGTAGGCAAAATAGTATACAGAACACATCTAAGTTTTAATATTGTTGTTGTATGGCGCCACAACGAAAACACAGGCAGCGGGCCAAGTTAGAATATCACATTCCGTTCGTCCTATTTATTATATTACTACATACATACGCAATAAGATTTCCTTGTTATTGTTTCTTACAAGCTCCGTTACACTGCGACTACAATAATAAACTTAATTTGAAAAAATAGCTAGACTATCGCGCGTGTCGGTTATTTCTTAATAATTAAAAAAAACTATAATAAAAACCTAATGCTATTGATGTCCTCCGCAACGTATTCGTCGACGACGGCGAAACCTGGCTATTTATGACTTATAATGTGAACGAAGGTGACTTTAAAAACCAAATTTGGTTTTAAAAGTCCTGTTGTAGGGGTGTCAGTACAACTGGGGCTCTATTTTTGAATGGTTAATACCACTTCGAACGATTTAAATAGCTTGATTTCTACTGATTAACGTTCGATGTAAGTCATTTTTTACCCGGCTGCAAGGAAAGAGTTATGTTTTTCGCGCCTATCTTGTATGTTTGTAATATTCTTTATTCTCTCGTATCTTCCAAACCACTCAACGTATTTCTTTAATTAGTGTATCGTTAGATGTGTCTCATCAGTCCAATGGTTCTTAGATAGGTGACATAAAATAATATTCAAAATGGCGACTACAAGACGCCATATTGCCGAATACCTAGATATTCAAAAATCATTCTTAGGTTTCCTTAATGGGTTTCCTTGAACAATTTTTAGGGTTCCGTACCCAAAGGGTAAAGTCAGGACCCTATTACTGAGACTTCGCTGTCTGTCCGTCTGTCACCAAGCTGTATCTCATGAACCGTAATAGCTAGACGGTTGAAATTTTCATAGAAGATGTATTTAGGTAGCCGCTACAACAAACGTGTTCAAAAACAACAAGGGGATTTATTACAAAGTGAGGTCGCGCGAAAATTCAAAATGGCTGCCCTGTCTGTCAAATATACCAATTACCAAAGAGTTTCAATGTTTCAGATTTTTTTTGTGCCAGTTTTTTTTAATTTATTTTTTTGAGAGATGCGTATTATGGTGGGAGTAAGAATCGAAGCTAAATATTTCACATTTTCCTATCAAATTTAAAATGTGGTTGGTGTAAATCATTTTAGGGTTCCGTACCCAATTGTGATAGTGGTACGGAAACCTTCGTGCGCGAGTCTCGCACTTGGCCAGCTTTTTTTATTTAATTTAACTATTTAGGATTTACAACGACTTTGGTTACGAAAACAAAAGTTAATTGACTATATCAAGTGGGGTATCGTTGAATAGGTATTTGGAAATCATGGTTAGGTTTCTTTAATCATTTTTCATTTAATCTCACCTATAACAATTGAAAGTTGTTTATCAACCGTTCATATAGAGACTACCACAGCCTAGGTACTCCTCAACTCAATTGATCCTTCGATGAAATAATACAATTGCGATTATAATACTATTAACATAATAAATATAAGTATTATATCCGTTGTCTAGTCACCGTAACACAAGCTTAGTAGCTTACCACGGGGCTAGATGGCGCTGTGTGTTGTTCACAGAATTTATTTATTATTATATAATAAAATTAGCCGTTTTTAATACCTAATGCTGACTAAAAATTGTAAAAATAAAATATAATATAATAATTTAAAAAACCCGCCTGCTTAAACAAACTTAAAAGATAATTAAATCTGAAAAGTAAATAAAACAGTCACGGAACATATCTAATAATATCTATGCTCCGTGACTATTGGACATGTTTCATTTACTTTTGAATATTATGAATCTATACAAACTTTTTCAATAATGGGTCTGGTCTGTTAAAGTATCTATCTAGTGCATCGATTAATGCACTAAGAAAGCTGCTTAATATTTGTGAATCGTATGCCTTGGGGCATGGACTGAAGTATAATGTTAAAAAGAGTGAGCTGCTGGTGTTTCGGGCGGGGGGGCATAAGACTCCGTCTTATGTGCCGCCTGTAACACTTTGCGGGGTTCCTCTTGTAAGGGTTGCTCAGTTCAGGTACCTGGGTCATGTGATAAATGAGACTCTGATGGATAATGAGGATTTAGAGCGGGAACGCAGAGCGTTGACGGTGCGCTGCAATGTGTTGGCACGTAGGTTCTCAAAATGTTCGAGTGCTGTCAGAAAAACTTTGTTCAAGGCCTACTGTCAATCATTTTATACATGTAGCCTATGGGTCAATTATACGCAGCGCGCTGTGAATGCTCTGAGGGTCCAGTACAACAATGCCTTCAGGTTGTTGATGAACTTGCCTCGATATTGTAGTGCATCATTGATGTTTGCCGAAGCCAATATTGATGGATTTCCAGCAGTGTTAAGGAAGAGGACAGCATCGATGATGGCTAGAGTGAGGGGTAGTATCAATAGCTACCTGAGGGCAATCACTCAGCGACTGGATAGCCCAATCTGGATGAAATGGGTCAGGACTCACATTTTATAAAAAAAAAAACAATGTTACTAACAATATTTTATAAGATTTTTGTACACTAACATTATGGCCTTGTTGCTGAAATAAATAATTTGAATTGAATTGAATCTATGTTCCGTGACTACTGGACTTGTTTTATTTCAGTTTTAATTACTTATCTTTTAATTATATGTGAATAGCACGACCGCAACCGCAATAGAGACGACCGTCTCTATTGCTCGCCGCAGAAGTCCGACATCGACAGAAAATCAGTAGAAATGGAGATATTTCAATCGTCCGAAGTGCAACGAGCGATTTAAAAAAATAAGGTTCCGGTTATAGGTGGGTTTGGGGAGGTGCTTTCTGGCTAATCGTTTAGCAAAACCTAATGCTAATAGTGTGCTGCTACCTACGGGCTACGGACGCTAATTCCCATTACCTCACTTTTAATTAAAATGGCTCGGAAGAGGTCACAAGTTCCTTTTCGTGACTTAAAACTGTAACTACCACTACCAATTAAAGTAGTTTAATACGAGTACATTATTAGACCATTTACACTGTAAACTTTTAAAATTCACACGATTTGTTAACTTAGTTACATTTTCCTGGGTCTTAATCGCGCATGACACTGTACCCGTTTCTGGGCCACTCCTCTAGCCAGGATCCGGGATTCAACTGTCTCAAGTACTGTCTGCCTCAACTGTCTGCCTCAACATTGTTTTTTTTTTCAATAACGTTTCAAGAAAATTGTCGGTACCTATTTTTGCAAGAAACGCAGCAGTCTCTTAAAATTTCACAAGTTTAAGCTACATTTTGCTAACTTATCTACCCGAATAAACTGAAACGGGGCTGATGGCATTCTTGAGACATTTTAATTGCACATTACAAACATTTGTAATTTACTGCATTTACTGCATTCGGGGATGCTATTCTGCTCATCATTCCGAAGGGTCTTCACTACCTTTTTCAGGAACCAACAAAAAGCAAAAAATCCTTTCTAACAAAAAATAAAAAATATATATCCCGTGGAATTGAGAACCTCCTCCTTTTTTGCAAGTCGGTTAAAAAGAACCATCACGATCGGATCTCAAACGGCTGAGATATCTAGTAACCCGTAAGTTACCGGACCGGTAACGTGTGTCAGTTATGGAAGATATTGATTCAGATTCCTCCTACTTTCTCCTCCTTCCCGGGTTTTAAAGTCGGGGAAAAATGACTGTAAAACTGATAGTCCAGTAGGCCATTTACATAATCCCTTTTTACTAGCATGTTTTTGAAATTAGCACCGTGTAAGTAGTAGTTATGCGTATTTAGGTCAGATAATACCATACAAATAACTGTACTTGTTTTAACTTTTTATGCGTTATTTAATTATGATCGGTCATGTTGGTCACAGAGAAGGTAATTTGTTACAAATTGGTGAGAAATAATGATTATGTTTTGATTAAATTCATGATTATTGAATGCGCTTGTAATATTAACTAAGTGAATTACAATTGTGACAAGAAATTCTGTTCAGTTACTCAGTTATGTATGGCCCATTTGCCAGCAATATAAGGCATTATAAGACAACAAAAATGGCGAGGAACATACATTTATTAGTTAGACAACTTAATATATTTGATACTTAAACCCCCTTACTTATAAACGATGACTAAGTTTACGTAACGTTTGCCACTGTCTGTTAACTTTATAACTTTATGTCACAGTAAGAAACAAACGATACGTGTAGTTTATGCAGCTGTTTATAAGTTAGGGGTGGTTGGAGTTGTATATAATATTTAATGATGAGTTCTTTTAACAGTAGCTTACATCGAAGATACTAAGGACAATATTATAATTATTCCTAAGTTCTATTTATAATAGCTTATAGGTATCTAAGATAATTATACCAGCAAAGACAGTAACCCATTTAACCCCATGAGTTTCTTGTGTCTTCTTCTCATTGGAGATCGCGTTCCGAAGAGACAGTAGATTAGATATAATAACTGACATTTCTAAGAGATATCTTGCTAATATCCGAATTAATAAACGTATTTTCATTTCATTTCAGTATTTTTGTGATAAATATAGTTAAAAGTTGGCAAAAGGAAAATCTAAGGATTGTAGGTACCGGTCTATGGTGTTACGTAGCAAGTCGTCTAACGAGTTGGCACGTCACGTCTCGAAGGTCGACCGGACCTCGAGTGGCCTCGGCATTGCACCCAATAGAATTGTATTGTGCCCGACGCCCGTGTCCCAATGATTGCCAAGGCGTGAAGTCAGCTGGCCTTTGTTGTTCACTTCGTGGAAGTTTGCACGTGATAGCTCTTTAGACATCTTTAGTGAAAATGCTTTGCGTCAGTCGGACGTCTTCCATTTAGAAAAGTGGGAAAAGGATAAACATTCTAACTGAAGTATCTTTAATAAACGTTTTAGAAAAGCGTTAGTATAACAATAATAAATGTTTTTTTTTGCTAAATGTCACATTGCATAATAATAAACGTTATTTCTTAGTGTTTACCACACTAGGTAATAATGCTTTTTGAAAAAATGCTATCAAAAACTTTAGTAGGTACTCGGAAAAAACTTACTCGGAAAAACACGAGAAAACGCTTTTTTCGGCTTGGCGGGAGGCTTACCCGTGGCGTAGCGGCTATCGCACTGGAATGGAATACCGGTAGTCGCGGGTTCGAGTACCACCGGGTAGTAAAGGTTTTGAAAGCATTTTTTCAAAAAGCGTTGCATAGTTAATTATCCAAAAAACAGTGAGTAGGTCTGACTAAAATTTTATAAATTATTGCTTGGTAGTGTTAATGCAAAGAACTGGACTGGTGTCTATTATAGACTAGAAGGAGAAAGGTCGGCTCATAGTGATACATTTCAAACTTCACTAGTTCCAAAGTCAAACTTTTCGTGAAATAACTCACATATCTTTAAAAGATCGATAAAAATTCGAACGTCGTTGTTAGAATACACACCATCTAGGTAATCTAAGTGTTAAAAGTAGGTGATACCCACCTCTATACACTAACCCCCGTATTTATAGACGAATCGAGTGGCTATGGCTCTGGCTAAGTAAGATCGCCGTCACATTATCGCAGAAGTTGAAAACCACTGACAAGGCAAATGCATTGAGGGCCCTACACACGTTTAGATATATCTTACAGTTATATCGCATGCGACAAATCTTTACGATAAATCGTACGTGTGTAGGCAAAACTGAGAACTGTACAGTTCAACTGACGATCTTTACTTCAAGCGAAAAGAAATCGCAACTGATAAAACTGAACGTGTGTAGGCACTGGGGGCGTTAGATATAACTGTACAGTTATATCGTAACGATAAATCGTATAAACAAATCTAAACGTGTGTAGCGTCCTTCACTTAGCCTAAGTAATTGCTCGACTTTTCTATAAATACGGGGGTTCGTTCTAGATCTTAGACAAGTCTAGACTTGTATTAAGAGGAGTATCAACGCCAACGACCTTGAAACTGAAAATCCCTGTCGGGCTCATCGAAAATTGTTGATTATTTCATGACGGAATGTCGTAGAACTTTTTTTTGTGCACAGATTGTAGGTGACATTGTTTCCTACATTTTGGTGTAGTTTTAAGACAAGAACCTCCTATTGGTGCAAAGCCTATCCAAATTTTAGACAAAAAATGTCTGATTTGGCTAAAATGTCGATAGGCTTCAATACGTTTCGACATATTTGTATGGAAACTGCACTAAAATATCGGAAACAATGTCGCCTACAATCTGTACACAAAAAAAAGTTCTACGACATTCCGTCATGAAATAATCAACAATTTTCGATGCGCCCGACATGGATTTTCAGTTTTCCAGTACAGGGCCCTTAAGTGCAGTTAGTGGATCCCGCTTCAAATACAATTTCCTTTTACGGATAAAAGATACTTTATGCCTTGGGAATACAAAAATAAAATAGTACTTTTAATGGTGAAAGCGGTAAAGCTTTTCGTATGGTGATTGGTGCAAATTGTTTATTCGTCCCGATGGGCCTTATTGGCATAATAAATATTGCAGGATGTTGCACACAGTCACACAGCGCAATCTAGTCCCAAACTAAGCGACTAGGCTTGTACTATGGGTACTAGATAACGGATATACTACATATTATACTTTTTTTGCTAATACATAGGTAGGTACATATGATACATAGAAAACGCTTAGACCATACTCGGCGGGAATCGAACTCACAACTTTCTGCATTGCATTTGGGCCTTTGCCCGACGCGTCACAGAGGCGATCATAAGTGTCAATTTGCAACGCGTATCTTGAAAAATAGTATTCTATCTGCTATCTAGATTCATTGAATTTCCTGTTTCCGAGACGCTTACTGACGGGGAAACGATTACTCGTTCTTCATACTAACGTAGTCGACTGTTTCTCCCTGGATAAAGATATTCGAGCAGGGGTTCCCAAACTTATTTTATCTACTGCCCACTTTGAGTAGGTATAAATTATTTTTTAGCGCTCCCCATTTTGTCACCTACTTAAAACCCTACCGTTTGATACAGGAATGCAGATCGGGTTGTTTAACAAATTCGTCTTGTTAAAACATGATTGCCCGCGGTCTATTATCTACCTACGAAAATGAGCTATCTAGGAATAGTCAGTGTCAGAGTCCACCCAGATGAAATTACACAACACCCCTTTTTTCTGGGTTTCTTACCGCCTTTTAGGCCTGCAGCGCCCACAAAGGGGCGTTATTTGGTTCCCACTTTGGGAACCCGTGCATTAGAGCATAATATAATGTTTCACATTATATGATAAAACAAAGGTGCTTCCCATTGTCTGTCTGTCTGTTCCTAAGCTTAAATCTTTAAAACTACGCAACGGATTTTGATGTGGTTTTTTTTAGTAGATGGAGTGATTCGAGAGAAAGGTTTATAAGTATATTACACACCCGTGCAAAGCTAGGGCGGATCGCTAGTATGCTATAAAACCTATATCTACCATGGCATGGTCCTACGTTTTGGTTTTCTTCATTTTCATATTATAATTTTATAATGGAATGCTGGGTTGTAGGTAGGTACTTTGCCCAGAAAATAAATATCTATAAACAACGGGGCAATGCAGCTGCATTCTGGGCACTTTTCCCTCCACCAAGATTTAAGCTGATTTCGTTTAGTTTTAGTTAGTTTTATTTTAATCAGTTTTAGTTTAAATTTAGTTAAAATTAAAGACATTTTCGGTTTTAATCGCGTGGTGTTTATTACTTTTAACATTGTTTCAACGCTCGACGTTTCGAGACCTTTACATGTCCCTTCTTCAGGATTGACTGAATAAAACGATTAAAACCGAAAAATGTCTTTAATTTCAATAGAACATCGCGAAAATCTATTTAATTTAATTTTTAATATAAATTATGTTTTATAAGGAGTTTGGTTTCAATAAATAATTTTTTTATTAGAATATGAAAAAAATTTACTTATTGGCATGGTCTTCTTTATTGGAAATATTATTAAACAACGGGGTATTTACCATGTACCATAAACTTGTTTTTCCCACGGAGCTCGATATTTCGCCAGTAATTTCATCTGGCTTGTTCACGAGACTCGTAAACATGGTAAATACCCCGTTGTTTATTAATATTTGTAGTGAAAACAACCATGTAAGTTTAAAATTCTTTATTGGAAGTTTAAACAAACGGACGGGAATGTCACGCCCCCTTGTAAATTAATGATGTGGTCAACGTTCCGTCAACACGTCAATATTGAGTGCCATAGGAGTGAGTTGGAAACGTAAACACAAATCACGTTACTTGAATATTTTACTGTAAAAAGACCTGTTTGTCACAGTTCAAACCTAGCATTTGGTTACAACTTTTAAATGTATGAACCGATTTTCATTCTACAACCATTTATTTCATTTTAAGCTATTGCATAGCTTTTATCGCGGGCTTTAAGCTTTGAATGAAGAAATTTCGTAACGAAAAAAATCTAACAGCGTGAGCTCGCAACATGGTAGGCGGAGTGGCCACAGAGCTACATGGTAACCATGGCAACGTGGTACAAAATAAAAAAAAATATTATAATTGCATAAGTTGATAAAACTGCTATGCAATAGCTTTACCGCGGCAGTCCCTGAGTGCCACACGTTTTTTAGGGTTCCGTACCCAAAGGGTAAAAACGGGACCCTATTACTGAGACTTCGCTGTCTGTCTGTCTGTTTGTCCGTCTGTCCGTCTATCCGTCTGTCACCAGGCTGTATCTCATGAACCGTAATATCTAGAAAGTTGAAATTTAATTTTCATAGAAGATGTATTTCGGTAGCCGCTACAACAACAACAAACAAACAACAACAACAACTAAAAACAAAATAAAACAAATATTTAAGAGGGGCTCCGTGTTTCAAACGTTCAAACAAACGTGTTTCAAAAACAACAAGGAAATTTTATTGCAATCTGAGGTCGCTTCTGATTGGTCAGAGTCAAATCGAGTAGGTCATGGAATTCAAAATGGCTGCCCGGTCTGTCAAATATACCAGCCTGCCTTCACTTACCAAAGAGTTTCTTATAAGTTTTAGATTTTCTTTGTGCCAAAGTTTTTTTTTTTTGAGTGGTTTGGTCGTACGTATGATGGGAGTAAGAATCGAAGATAAATATTTAACATTTTCTTCAGTCTATCCTGAAGAAGAGACCTGGAAAGGTCTCGAAACGTTGAGCGTTGTAACAATGCTTATTTTATTTATTTGTAATTTTTATATTTTAGGTGGAGTTTGATTTCATTTATTCTTTTCTTTTTCAGTAATAGGGTTCCGTACCCAAAGGGTAATAACGGGACCCTATTACTGAAACTTCGCAGTCTGTCTGTCCGTCTGCCACCAGGCTGTATCTCATGAACTGTAATAGCTAGACAGTTGAAACTTTCACTGTCATCCAAAATGAAGATCTTGAAGAGCTCTATCACTTATGCTAAGGAAGTAGTGGTCTAGGGCCAAAAGTTTCCGAGAAATTGACATTTTAAGTTTGACAGCTGTCATTTAAAACAAAGATCTTGAAGAGTTCTATCACTTATGCTAAGGAAGTAGTGGTCTGGGGTCAATAGTTTCCAAGATATTGACGTTTTAAGTTTGACAGCTGTCATCCGAAACGAAGATCTTGAAGAGCTCTATCACTTATGCTAACGAAGTAGTGGTCTAAGGTCAATAGTTTCCAAGATATTGAAGTTTTAAGTTTGACAGCTGTCATCCGAAACGAAGATCTTGAAGAGCTCTATCACTTATGCTAACGAAGTAGTGGTCTAGGGTCAATAGTTTCCAAAATATTGACGTTTTAAGTTTGACAGCTGTCATTTAAAACAAAGATCTTGAAGAGTTCTATCACTTAGGCTAAGGAAGTAGTGGTCTGGGGTCAATAGTTTCCAAGATATTGACGTTTTAAGTTTGACAGCTGTCATCCAAAATGAAGATCTTGAAGAGCTCTATCACTTATGCTTAGGTAGTAGTGATCTAGGGTCAATAGTTTCCGAGATATTGACGTTTTAAATTTGACAGCTGTCATCCAAAATGAAGGTCTTGAAGAGCACTATCACTTATGCTAACGAAGTAGTCGTCTAGGGTTAATAGTTTACCAGACATTGACGTTTTAAGTTTGACAGCTGTCGTCTAAAACGAAGATCTTGATGAGCTCTATCACTTATGCTAAGGAAGTAGTGATCTAGGATCAATCGTTTCCGAGATATTACTTATCAGTTCAAGTTTGACAGGCTGTCTTGCTGTCATACTTTGTGCCTTTTTCGATCGTCTTTTGTTTTCGTAACGATCGTCTTTTGTTTCTACTCCGATCGTCTTTTGTTGTATTAAAAAAAAGGACTTGACCAGTTGACATTCTTCGAAGACTTGACCAATTAACACTTTCATTTGCGGTAACTATACGCTTGACCAATTGACACAATTTTTTGGCTTGACCAATTGTCCACTACATCCTTTTCCTTACTATTTCGTAATTAAAAAAAATTAACATGCATTTGGCTTTTTTTATAATAAGATATTGTCTTTTCGTGCCAAAATTCATGTATTCTCTTAGATGTTGTCAGCTTTGGAAACATCCCTTGCTTACACAACAGCTTGACAACATCATAAGAGATACACTCACCACCATTTTAAACACTTCTTTAGACGATCGCGCTTGGCGGCAAGCCTCTCTGCCAATAAGGTTTGGAGGTCTCGGTATTCGCAAAATTTCTAGTGTATCTATGCCAGCTTTCTTGTCTTCCATATACAGTACTTCGAGCTTAGTACACGCAATTTTAGAACCTATAAGTCCAAATTGCCAGTTAAACTACTTAAATGAAGCCACAGAAAGCTGGAAAAGAGCCTGTCCAACGGAGTCGTTACCAAAAGCCCCCTCTTCTCAGAGGCAATGGGACGAGCCGCTCTGCACGTTAGAATTCAATGACCTGATATTATATACTTCAAGTTCTTCTGCAGAGCGTGCTCGTTTACATGCCGTTACTCGATGGGAATCGGGTCTTTGGTTACAGGCGCTACCATCCCGTAATATTGGTAATCTATTAGACAATAACACATTTCGGTTGGCCGCATCTCTTCGTGTAGGTGCTTTCTGTACAGCTCCTCACCGGTGTGATTGTGGAGAGCCTGTAGACCGGCTCGGTCACCACGGATTATCCTGCCCAAAGAGTGCGGGCAGGATACCACGGCACTCCAGCCTGAACGATGTCATCCGTCGGGCCTTCGGTAGTGCCGGCGTCCCGTCAACTTTAGAACCTAACGGACTTTTACGGGACGACGGCAAGAGACCCGATGGAATGACTCTCGTTCCTTGGAAGATGGGTAGGCCCCTAGTTTGGGATGCGACTTGTGTGGACACGTTGGCTCCTTCCCATCTTCCAGTAACCACGGTGCGGGCAGGAGCTGCCGCTGATAAAGCGGAAAACCTTAAACGGCACAAATATAGTAATCTAGATAGGGGTTACATGTTTGTGCCGTTTGGGGTGGAGACTTTAGGTCCGTGGGGGCCGGCCGCTCTGGAGCTGTACAGAGAGCTAGCTAAACGTTTGGTGGAGGCTTCGGGTGACCGGAATGCTGGCTTGTATTTTGCCCAGAAAATAAGTATTTGTATACAACGGGGCAATGTTCAGCCAGTATTCTGGGCACTTTTCCCTCCACCAAAAGTTTAGCTGATTTAGATTTATTTTAGTTTTTAGTTAGTTTTATTTTAATCAGTTTTAGTTTTAATTTAGTTTTTAATTATAATTATGTTTTATAGGTGTTTGGTTTCATAATAAAATAATCTTATTTCGTGATTGTTTTATTTTAATCCTAAGCTAAATACAAGTCTCGAGTGGAAACTTATAAGCCAAAAACACTTGGTACTACATGTAAGTGACGCAAGAGTAATCGTTACATTTTCAAATATTGTAGTGTGTGTGTTTACTCTTTAGTCTATTAGAAATTAACTCTTTTTTTTTTGTTGAACGTACCAAAATCGTTTTGGCCCGAATAGGAAATGAAGTATGAAAATATTTTCACATTAAAATGACTATCTAATTTTGTTATGGCCCGATTGGAATTCAATGTATGGAAGCAAAACAGTGAAACAATTGAAGGAGTGGCCCGAATGGGAATAAGCCATTTATTTCTTTAGCCGCTATAAGAAACAATGACTAAAAACAAAACAAAACAAATATTAAAGGGGGCTCCCATACAACAAACGTGATTTACATAAAAACGCAACGATACCGCGATGTATTTTTACCACTAGCGCCACCTAGTGATAGAGTGATAGACTGGCGGCAGTGGTAAAATAAATTTTAACGTTTGCGTTGCGTTTATGGATTGATTGGTCCAGTGTTCGTTTTAGGGTTCCGTGCCCAATTGTGATAGTTGTACGGGACACATCGTGCGCGAGTCCAACTCGCACTTGGTTTAAATTTAATGTTTGTACTAAACGGCGAGACAGTATAATTCCAATCGACTATTTCATCAGATATAAAGTTTTAATGATTTTTGCCAATCAATTTTATTGGTTTATTGTGGACTAAAAATGTACCTAATTGTGATAGTGGTACGGAACCCTTCGTGCGCGAGTCCGACTCGCACTTGGCCGGTTTTCTTTGATCTGTAGTTTTATTTTGCTGTTACAATAAATAATAAAATTAATCCATCTATTCTAAAACTGACTATTATTTTGAGCTCTTACAGCCGAATACAGAAAGGCAACTTAAAATTTGAGGGGTACTTAAATAATTGAGAAGCTTCTAAATTTAAAATTTGTATGAGAATTTTTGAGATTGAGCGATGCTTACTTGATAAAGTAGAACTCAAATATTTGAGTAGCGTTTCTGTATTCGGCCGTTAGTTAATATACTACCAAGAGGGCGCTGCCACATTACGAGCCATATTTAAGTATGTACCTATTCTTCGAATATTGTGAACTATTCAACACGACAACTCAACATATACACATACACAATATAATGTGATTGCGTTGCGTGCTACCATACAATCGAATGGAAACGATCGCGGGTCGATATGGATGTTCCGTATGCACATTGTGTTAACTTACATGTATCTCGACAACGACCTCTCATTGAGGACCCTTGTGGCGCGTCGGGGAAATGACCAACTGCAATTTAGGGGTTGTGAGTTCGATAGCCACCGGGAACAAGTATTATATCCGTCCGCCTCCTCTAGTCACCGTAACACAATTAGTTCGTTAGTTTCGCTGAGCCTTTTCCGCACTTAGCCTCACAATTGGGCCATTGTACGTGATTTCTTAGAGGGGTTAAGCGCCACGGGAGCCTACCACGCATTGGCGAATATCCCATGCCTTCGAACCGTGGTTTATCCTAGGAGATGTCGGTTTGCTCACGATGTTTTCCTTCACCGTAAGAGCGATGTTAATAGCGCACTTAAATTTTTCTTAAAGAAAAAGACATTGGTGCGCGGTCGGCCTGGATTCGAAACCACGACCTTCGGAATGAAAGTCGCGGTATCTACCACTAGACCAACACCGCTCCTGTAACCGTAACACAAGCTTAGTAGCTTACCATGGGCTAGATGGCGCTATGTGATGTGAATAGTTTTTCTATCTATCAAATAACTAATCTAATCTAATCTAACTATCAAAAACCAGGATCAAATTGGTCACCTTCCTTCTTTAAAGTACCGTACAAGAACGCTGTATGACATCACTTCCCCAAATGTGTTCTGCGCTATCGGTTTAGGCCGGGCGCACTTTGGACACGATTTGTATCGTACGTAAACCTACTGTCGTGGTCGTACGAAATGTGTGCGTACACTGAATACGTTTTTATCCGTCAAATAGGTACCTAGTGATTCTTAATTACAGGAGAAAATAGAAGCACAACGCGAACTCACAATATCAGGAATGCACATAAAAATTAATGGTCTCAATATAACTTTTAATGTGATTTATCTGTTTGTCATAAATATTTATCTACGTAGGTACGGTTACGATTCAAAATCCCAACTAGTTCGGATTGTGTTCGGACGTCGTACTTAAACTTACTTACGTGCACGTACGACTAATTGGTATGCAGTCTGCGCTCTTCCATAGAACTTGGAAGGATGGATTTGATCGTACGTGTTCGTACGTTAGCGCACGAATAAAATTCGAACGAAAACGTAGCCAAAGTGCGCCCAGCCTCAACTTTTCGGGTGTTCGCCAACAACACCGCAGATGTCATTAAATAGTCATGTTCAATCAAACATCAGTTCGGATTGGATTGTATTAAATATTAAAAAGTAGTCCTCAAGCGTAAGTTTTTATGTCCATCATGCATTTCACATGTCTACGTGTAGTAAACAAGCCGGTAATCAATTTGGAACGGACATAAAAGGTCAAAAACTATGTTGAATAAAACGTAACTAACCCTAGCAGTTTCTCAACACAATTTAAAATACGAAATGTGAATAAACTTTTTACATAGGTAAAAAAATGATGTGTAGCCCCGGAATAGAATAGGGTTACCCCATCTTTTCTCGTAGGTGTCGTAAAAGGCGACTAAGTGATCTGAGCGGATAGCAAACCTTTTAAGTTCTCCCCGTGCTGTGGCGGATGAACTGCTTGGGCTTGCTAGGAGAGTAAGTGTTAGACAGGTCTACTGTGCCGACCTCAAATAATTTGCGGTTTAGCGGCCAACCGGGGACATTCCTCAGATGCAATCCGGACTAGATTTGATCGTCTGTTACGGCTTTAAGGATACTAATATTATAAAGGAGGATAATTTTTAACGTCTTTGTTTTAGAAAAAGGAGTCTAGTGTGACAAAGTTCAATACTTTATCATATATTGTACAAAGTTGATATTGAACCCGAAATATACGCAAGGTTTTTAATTAAGCATAATATTAACCCAAAGATAATTAAATGTGTAGCCGCGGCATTGGATGGAAGCATAAATAAATAGATTGGTAGGCAGAGAAATGTTACCATAGAAACGCCTTGTTCTAATTAATTCTACACTAAAAATCGGCAAGCCATTTTTTCGCTCTCACTTCTAAAATAGTATATTATGCAACTAGTGAATAAAAGACGGATTTAAAGCGAGGGCCATAGATACGTATACGAGTAACGCACTATAAAACATACAAGGGCGCATATAAAACTACTTATTTCATATGACATATCTATCACTGTTCATAGGTATGTAGTAAAATATAAAAAGTGTAGGTAATTTTAATTGAGGTAATGATAGAGTATCTATCCTAATGGTCTGTTTACATAGTGAGTGATTGAAAATTTGGCACATAGCATCTCCATAAAGATCGTTATAGTTCTTTAAACCCCCGACGGGATAAGAGGGTGCTATAAGTTTGATTAAATGTGCACTACCGATAAATGCGATAAATTCGTAATTAGGGTACCACAATCATCTAGTAGGTACTAGCCGAATTATGTCTCTGATTAGCTCGTCAAGCTAGACCATCCATGGAGTACATTTCCACCCCTACGAGGGGATATAGCGGGTTCTGCCTTGTCTTTTATTTCTATAAAAAGTTTTATACAAAATTGATTAAACTTTTTATAGAAATAAATGACATTTTTCGGTTTTAATCGCGTGGTGTTCATTGCTTTTAGCATTGTTTCAACGCTCAACGTTTCGAGACCTTTACAGATCCTCTTCTAGACTAGTTCACAAGTTTAAAAACGTGTTAAATAGAAGTAAAGCTCCTAAAAATATGTGCGATAGCTCATTCGATTCGGAATGACGTCTAGAAAAATGTTTTTTAAGGATATAATATGTGCTAAACATAAAAAAAATTGATTTAAAAAAAAGGTATTTAGGTTTTCGTTAATAATTTCTAAAATAATGATATTTAAGGAATTTTGATAAAAGATCCTGAAAGAGGAGGATATTTCCAATAATAAAGTCCTAACTCCTGGAACTCTATCTCTATTATTTATATTTAAAAAAAACCGTTGAAAATTGGGCTCCGCGAGGTCGTTACGGCATAGGCAAAAATCGGTATATTATCTCAAATATTTTTTTTATAGTATTAAATAACAATTTAAAAATTTGAATAAATTATGGTGTAATCTAGACACTTGAACGAAAAAAACCTTGGTGAAAAAAAATGTTTACGTCGGTTTTTTGAACAGTTAGACCATTGTTAATTAACTATTTTTTCTCCAATCTCTGTTTTTATAAATTACGACATAAAAGTTTAAATAATTGGCCCATAAATTTTTCACTTCGTGGAGCTCTTCTCACTAAGGTGCTTTATAAAGTAATGAAATATTTTTTTTATTAAAGTTTATTATTTTGTAAATTATATTATTTTTAAATTAACAACAAATGAAATTTCTAAATAATGTTTTAAAAATTTGCAAAAACAGCAATAATAAGATAATACTAAAAAAAAATTTTTTTTTACAAATTTCATTTGTTGTTAATTTAAACTGAATTGTTTGCGCGAGAGACGCTCCCAAAGTGGTAAAATGTGTGTCCCCCTGCTGTAACTTCTAAAATAATGGAATGATAAAAGTAAAAATTATATATGATGTACATTACTATGCAAACTTCCAACGAAAATTGGTTTGAACGAGATCTATTAAGTAGTTTTTTTTTTAAAACGTCATAAATCGTAAACCACAATTTACCTTTCAAAACAAAATCTGTGGTATAGATAATGGTACGGAACCCTTCGTGGGCTAGTCCGACTCGCACTTGGCCGGTTTCTTTTTTAAATCTTATTTTGTTAATAACAATCGCATTTTTTTATGTGCTAATATATCCTTAAAAAAACATTTTTCTAGACGTCATTCCGAATCGAATGAGCTATCGCACATATTTTTAGGAACTTAATTTACTTCTATTTAACACGTTTTTAAACTTGTGAACTAGTCTATTCAGGATAGAGTGAGTGAGATGTAATTTGTCATTGTAATGTATTCTCTTAACCGATAGACATGAAAATTAGTACACATAGAGAAGGAGGCGACATAATCCTATCTCAATCCTATCCTAATCCTGTTTCCTTTAGGAGATGCGGACGAAGCCGGGCAGAGCCGGGCAGAAGCTGACTACACACAGCATAGTGTGTAGACAGGACGTAGACGTGGGTAACACCGCGGGGCGCACGTATATAGGTACAATTATAATTGAGAATCTCCTCGTTTTGTATGAGACGTGATTGCAGCAATCATCCGATCATCTGTACCCGTCCCATTCCTATAGAAACTGTCAACCTCTTCACTAGGCACTTGTTTGATATTGTCTCGCTAGCTTCCGCCTTTTGTATTACGCGCGAATTTTGTATTGTATTCATTCATACAAAGAACTTAGAAAATAAGTGGTAATTATACTCGTCGCTTCATTCTCGATATAAAGATCATTTACGACGTAGTCCTTCTATCCTACAGGTAGCTAATCGCACGTTATTTCAAAGTTAAATCGATTTTACCCTCAAAAAAAAACAAAGGAAAATCAAAAGTTCCAGCTCAATACCCTAGTTGCCATCTTAGGCCCGTATTAATAAACCGAACTCAATATCGATATTGAGTGCGTATCAATTGAGTAACTCTTGAGATGCGGTCACCATCTTAAGTTAGGCATTAATTAATAGTTAAAACTCAAGCTCTACTCAACTGATATCGCTCTTGAGCTTCGAGAGTGATCTTGAGAGCGACCTTGAATGAAAGTAAACGTTTTATTCTTGCACTATGGTAGGTAGTTTTTTTTTTGCATTTTTAATTTCTTAAGTTAAAAAGTTTTGTTACTATGGTACCTAGTTTACTCGTATTTTACTGTCATTTTTTTATTGTGAATATATTTAACAAAATGTAACTTAATTAAATCAATCTTTGCTTAGGTGAGTTTAGCTAGCTTAGTTTTGTTTAGCTTAGTTTTGTTAAGCTAACTAAACTAAGCTAAGCTAGCTAAACTAAGCTAACTAAACTAAGCTAAGCTAAGCTAAGCTAAGCTCGCTAAACTAAGCTAGCTAAACTAAGCTAAGCTAGCTAAACTAAGCTAAGCTAGCTAAACTAAGGTAAGCTAGCTTAACGAAGCTAGCTAATTCGAAAACCTTGTGGCCATATAACTTCTTCATGACGCCCTAAAAATCAATTTATTAAATAATAATTCAAAAAACTTAACTAAACAAAACAAAGAAAAAAAAATCACCAAAACTAAATTAACCCATCCCCAAAATATCATCATAATAATAATAATAATTGATTTCTCCATGGTTCTGAATTACAAAAACACCGAAACAGCTACTTAAGTCACGTACCACCCACGATCGAACTTGAGTACACGAAACTGCATCTTGAGAGACATATTGAGTGCTGAGTTTGATTTATTAATACGGTATGACTCAAGTGATACGTCACTCTTTAATCACATCTTAAGATAGGTTTATAAATCAGCGCAACAACTCAATAGCAAACTCAAGATTGATATCGAACTTGAGTTCGGTCTATTAATACGGGCCTTAGTGTCTCATTCTTTTTTCGTGCGTGGTAGCAAACGGACGTCTTTATATTAAAATATAAAAAAAACGTTACTTTTTTTAATTTTAAGATGCCAAAACGTAAATCAAATAAGTTAAAATATTATCGCGAAACAGAAGATTTCGTCGGATACGTGTAATATCGTCGGATTCGTCAGATTCTGAAGAAAATGCAAGTAAGTGTTAATTATTATTCAAGAAATTTCGTGGTGATGCAGTGTATTTTTTCTATTAAATGGTAAAAATTACCTAAAATGCCTGGAGGTTGATCGAGAATCAACACGATGGTAAAATTTATATTAAATTTTTTTCGATATGCCTGGGAGTTGATCGAGAACCAACACGAAGGTAAAAAACTTACATATTTTCGATATGCCTGGGGGTTGATCGAGAATCAAACACGAAGGTACGAAAATAACGGTATTGTGCGTTGATCGAGGATCATTACACCAATTTACCTAATTATCATGTAGTAATATTTCTCAAGGGATAAGATTTAAGCCTGTGAGGTTGATCGTGAATCAATACGAAGGCTAAAAATGTTATAACAACGCCAAAGAGCTAGTCGAGAACTACCTCAAAGGCAATACGGATACATGTTGATCGAGTTCCCGACCGAGTATGATATTTGGAGGGTAGACATAATGTATTTTTCTTCTTTGTGTTTATACCATAACGGTTAGATACATTTAAAAATATATTGGGTTTTGTTATTTAAGACGTTTTACATATAGGGAGTATATGGTAATGATGACATGAAAGGTAAGAATAGTTAATACACCGTACTTAGCAATAATTTTTGCTTTTAGGTATCGGATTCCAACCTCCTGTCGAAGATATGATTAGGGAACAGGCTCAGGTCACTGAGCAACCACCATCGTCCGAATCTTAAAATTTCCCGGAGACTTCTGCGGTGCAACCTACCGACCTGCTAACAAAAGTTGATTTTAAGACAGATTCCCAACTCGGACTCGAGTTAGACTCCGAATTTTTACAGGCCCTAGGGGCTAAAACTAAAACAGTATCTGACACCTCAGAATTGTACCCTACTTCAGGCTCCAAAATTAAATTTGGAAACCGCGGCTGCACTTGCCGAAAGCGCCCGCAACAAAGATAAAAAACTTCTGGCGCATCAGCAGCAGTTAGGCCATGGCGTAACTGCCGTAAACAGGGCAATATATTTACTGCTTCGAAAAGAAAGTGACGAAAAACTTAACGCTATTAAGAATTTCAGCAATGCGTGTCGTATTCTTTGCGATCTCCATCACATCGATTCCCAAGTCAGAGTAAAATTAATCACTCCTAACTTAGATAAAAGCATCCTGAATTTGATTTAAATTTCAACATGTAAGAAATCATGATATTATGGTAAGCCTTAAGCAAATAAATCTGAAGAAGACTAAAGATCTATGGGGGATCTCCGTGCCTATTGTAAAGTCTATTATTGAACATATTGTGCCAGATTTAGTCATGATTTTCAATAGGTGTATTGACTGTGGTGTATTTCCTGATCTAATGAAATTAAGTAAAATTACTCCCTTATTTAAATCGGGTAGTACGTCAGATCCCACTAATTTTAGACCAATTTCTGTACTACCATCACTTAGTAAAATCTTTGAAAAAATTATTTTAAACCAACTTTTAAAACATTTTCATGATAATAATATTCTCCACAATAAACAGTTCGGTTTCAGTAAGGGACGTTCAACTACTGATGCAGGTATTGCATTACTTCAAAGTATATATAAAGCCTGGGAGGAGTCACACGATGCCTATGGGGTGTTCTGTGACTTATCCAAGGCATTTGATT
This sequence comes from Idaea biselata, assembly GCA_958496205.1. Classification (NCBI taxonomy): domain Eukaryota; kingdom Metazoa; phylum Arthropoda; class Insecta; order Lepidoptera; family Geometridae; genus Idaea; species Idaea biselata. Next base: position 30,567,927 of record OY292394.1, on the reverse strand, counting down.
GCGTTAAACATGATACATTGATCATGAAACTACATCACTATGGTATTAAAGATAGCGCTCTGGATCTTATTTCCTCCTATTTGAGCAATAGGGTTCAGTGTGTCAATGTCAACGGAAAACGATCCCCCGGCTCTCCTGTAACAATGGGGGTTCCTCAAGGATCCATATTAGGACCATTCCTGTTTTTAGTTTATATTAATGACCTACCTTACCTAGTAAGGGACAAACATGAGATAGTATTGTTTGCAGATGATACCTCATTGGTATTTAAAGTTAAAAGACGCCAACTAAATATAGACGACGTGAACAATGCTCTCTCTAAAATAGTCATCATCATCATTTCAGCTGTAAGAAGTCCACTGCTGGACATAAGCCTCCCTCATAGATTTCCAGATGCTTCGGTCATAAGTGGCCTGCATCCATCGTGAACCCGCGGCCTTAACTAAGTCGTCCGTCCATCTCGTTGGTGGACGTCCAACGCTGCGCTTTCCGATCCGCGGTCTCCATTCGAGAACTTTTCGGCCCCAACGACCATCTGTTCTCCGTGCTATATGTCCTGCCCACTGCCACTTCAAGGAGCTAATCCGTTTGGCTATGTCGGTGACCCTCGTTCTTCTACGTATCTCCTCATTTCTGATTCGATCCCGTAGAGAAACCCCGAGCATAGCTCGTAATAGTAAAATAGTATATTGGTTCAATACCAATAATCTTTTACTGAATGGATCCAAAACAAAATGTATTAAATTCACACTTCCTAATGTTAAACATGTTAAAACTGTAGTGAAAATTAATAACGAGGAAGTCGAAAAGGTTGAGAAGGCTGTCTTTCTAGGTATAACTCTAGACTCTAAGCTTCAATGGGGCCCACATGTGAAAGCTTTGTCCGCTAGACTAAGTTCTGCAGCTAACGCTGTTAAGAAAATTCGTGAATTCACAGATATTAAGACTGCCCGCCTGGTCTATTTCGGCTACTTCCACAGCATTATGTCATATGGCATCCTGCTGTGGGGGTGTGCTGCAGATATTAAGGATATCTTCATTTTACAGAAGAGAGCGGTACGAGCTATCTACGGGTTGGGCCCTAGAGAATCACTTAGAGAAAAATTTAAAGAAATAAATATTTTAACAGTATATTCACAATATATTTACGAAAATCTTTTATACGTCCATAAAAATAAGGACAAGCTTGTTAAAAATCGGGACATACATTTATTTAATTTAAGAAATAAAGATGATCTAACTGCCCTGGAGTAGGCTCCAGAAAATAAACAGGTCCTTCTCTAGCTCATCTATGCTCTACTATAATAAGTTACCCAAGAATGTGTGTGACATGTCCATTAATAAATTTAAAACATATATTAAAAGCAAACTGTACAGGATGGCATACTATGATACATCGGATTATATTAACGATAAAAATCCACGGAAATGAATACTTTATTGAAAGACGGGGACAGACAGGGGCACGGTCGCGTTCGCGAATGCTTGGTTCGTTCGGCTCGGTTCGGTTCGTCCTGGGGCGTATTCATGGAGTTCTGTGGTAAAGTAGCAGGATAAGTTATGGAAAGGAGTAAATAGATGGTTCTACCTACGAATTTTATAATAAAATTCTAGAGTGTAGGAAAGGAATGCAAGGCTGGCACCACAGAACTCTGGTGGTGGGTCCCGGGGCGGTTTGGGCGGTGTTGGGAGGGTTGTGTGTTTGTGGATGAGATAGTGTTTTAAGTAAATTATTTTTTTTATGTTTATTATTTTGTATATTATAACTTATTTGAACAGATAGACAGACAGACAGAGTTACTTTCGCTCTTGTAATGCTAGTAAGGATTATTATAGTAAGTATAGATTATTGCTCCAGTTCCACTTTTCTTCAATAATATTATATATGCGACAATGTAAACCACATGATTACTGCAAAAAAAAAATATACAAAAAAAAACCCCATGAGTTTCTTGTGTCTTCTTCTCATGTCATGGAGGTCGCGATCCGAAGACATAGTAGAGTAGATTAAATAAAAAAAAAATGACATGTCAAAGAGATATCTTGCTAATATCCGAATGAATAAACGTACTTTGATTTTTGATTTTTTTTTTGATCCACGATAATCATCGAGATGAGACATTATTTGGAACAAACTTGTCTGAAAAAATAAAGTCTTAAGACAATAGAGAAGCAAGGGCTTCAAATAAAGAAGGTTATGCCCAACAACCCCGCTCCCACTGCATCCACATCTCGTTTAACTCAGGGCCAGGGAAACTGGACAGCACCTCCTCGGTACTCGAACAACAAAGGTACACGGGGAGGGTACAAGAAATCTCCCCTGACGCGGAAGTCTCAACCACATCAGGCACTCCGTCAGCCGCCGCAGACTCGCCAAGCTACCAAGCAGTAGCAAACGCGTTCTCATCCGCAACGCTAGCACAGGTACGACATGCGGGACGTGTCCAGTTATTTTATGACTATTGGGAAAATATCACTAAAAACACATTAGTTTTGAAGTGGATTCATGAAGGTCTAGATATCCCATTTGATAAAAAAAAGTTGTACAACAATTTGTTGCTCACTCTATATTTCCACCCAATGAAATAGGCGATGTGCAGTCGGCAATACAAAAGCTTATAGATTTGGGCGCTGTGGGAAAATGTTCAGATTTACCAGATCAATTTTTATCCAAAATTTTCCTGGTACCCAAGCCTAATGGCGAAAAAAGATTCATCCTGAATCTTAAAGGTCTTAACAAATTCATACCCATCAATCATTTTAAAATGGGAGATCACAGAACCGCTTCAAAACTAATTCCCAAGGACGGATTTTTAGCCTCATTTGATTTAAAAGAGGCATATTTATATATCTATACATAGGTACCTAGGTATATACCTAGGTATAGAAAGTACCTGAGGTTCAAATTTGAGGGCATAACTTATGAATTTACAGCCATGCCCTATGGCCTATCAATAGCCCCTGGCTCTGGCCACGTGGTTCGACTGTCTAGTTCGATCAATCGAACTACGTGAACTTTTTTTCCAGTTGGTTCGATTAATCGAACCACGAGTTTTTGAAATTTCTGGTAGTTCGATCAATCGGACTACGTGAACTTTTTTTTCCAGTTGGTTCGATTTAAGCATCCTACCAGGCGAACTACTTAACCTTAGGACCACGTAGTTCGACTCTATAGTCGAACCATGATAACCGGTGCACATAGATGACATTTTGTGCTTAGGAAATAATTATTTTGAGTGCAATAGTAATGTCCAGGAAACTCTGAAATTGTTAGTGTCTTGGATTTACTGTAAATTACAATAAAAGTAACTTGCACCCACAGTCAAAGTCTGCAAGTTTTTGGGTTTTCTGTTCAATACTGAAAGCTTGACACTGTCTTTACCTACTGATAAGCGGGACAATATTGCACAATTAGTCAAAAAGTTCGTGTTTGCCTCGCTGTACTATTAGACCATTTTCTCAATTAATCGGCGTACTTGTAGCTGCTTATCCGGCGGTAAAATACGGCTGGGTTTATACAAAGATTCTTGAACGACAGAAGTAACTTTTTTTACTGAAGCATAATAATAATTACGAATCAAAAATTCATCTTCCTGAAACTATTTTACTTGACTTAGTTTGGTGGTCTCTCAGCCTTTATAAAACATGGCGCCCCAGAAGCTCTAGATGTGATGCTCGCGTCGCTTTCTAATAACACAGTTGCGCAGTATGGTTCTTCATTAAAGGCATGGTGGCATTTCTATACATAAAATGCAATAGATCCATACAAGGGTTCCAACAAGGATGTATTGAGATTTTTACTGGACCAGTTCAATAATAAGAAGGTTTCATATGGAACACTAAATTGTCACCGTTTTGCCCTTTCGTTACTATTAAGTACCAATAATATTGGTTCAGATGATTTTTTTGGAGGCTACTAAAAGGGGCTTATAAAATAAAACCGACAAAGCCTAGATATAGTTCCACGTGGGATCCTCAATTGGTTTTGAATCACGTATCCTCTTGGATTCCCAATCAAGATATTTTTTTTGGATAAATTAACTAAAAAACTGGTTAAATTAACAGCATTATGCACAGCACATAGAGTACAAACCCAATCTTTAATTAAAATAGAAAATATAAGTTTCGGTCCCAGTGGAGTTAAAATTATAATTACTGATATACTAAAAACCTCCGGGCCAGATCGAGAGCAGCCCGTCCTATTTTTGCCCTTTTTTAAAGAGAATATCTGTCCTGTAACAGCTCTTCAGGAGTACCTTCTTAGAACCCAAGACATCAGAAATATGATTTCTAATCTTTTATTGACGTTTAAGCGTCCAAACAGAAATGCCTCATCACAAACCATCAGCAAATGGATTAAAACGTGTTATTGGATAGTGGAATTGACGTGTCGGTATTTAAAGCGCACAGCACTCGACACGCCTCAACGTCAATGGCCAGTCTTGCTGGGGTTAGTTTAGACACCATTCGTAAAACAGCAGGATGGTCTGGTTCATCGTATACTTTTGCTTAATTTTATAACAGGCGGATAATTGATGAAGGCCTATTTGCAAGATCAATTTGCTCAACAATCATAACAGAGAAAGTAAGGATTGATGATTTTTTGTTATGTTAGTTTGAAATACCTTTATTGTTAAAAAAATATTATTCTAATATAATTTTCCAAATAAGTATTTCATTTAACAGTAAACCATTTTACTCTGAACATCTACGTCGTAAATGATCTTTATATCGAGAATGAAGCGACGAGTATAATATAAGATCAAACGAACTTCCCAAGTGAAGTTCGATCGATATTATATGAGTCGCTTCATTCGAAGATATAAAGACCCACCCACCCATCAGCCCTTAAAAATGGTTTGTAATACACTTTGGACAGAAAGTCACAGAAAGTCTGAAAAATGAGACACTAAGATGGCAACTAGGGTATTGAGCTGAAACTTCCGATTTTCCTTTTTTTTTGAGGGTAAAATCGATTTAACTTTGAAATAACGTGCGATTAGCTACCTGTAGGTTAAAAGGACTACGTCGTAAATTATCTTTATATCTTCGAATGAAGCGACTCATATAATATCGATCGAACTTCACTTGGGAAGTTCGTTTGATCCTTTAGTATACGACTGACACATCTTTATACAGTGTTTCGGCAAATAGCCCTATGACTGTCTGGGCCTTTTTGCGTGAATTTAAGCCGTGGGTTAAATTCACGTAATCAAATCAAAAAGTCAAATTTCGCTCCCAAGTTCTTTGCTTCCACCTTAGTATGACAGGACACACAAATTCAAACGACGTACCAAAGTACTTACCGATGAAAGACTAGCTTCTACCCGCAGTTTCACCCGCGTGTCCTACAGGAAACTGGATATGGATAGGATTAGGGTAGAATTAGGATTATGATAGGATTAGGATTATCCCGCCCTCTACTGTAAGTATGCGCACCAATTTTCATGCCCATCGATTGATTGAAGGAATAAAAACTTAAATACAAAATTGGAACCCCTCCCTTTCTCCCCTTAGGGGTAAAATTTCGAAAAACCCTTTGCTATGCGTTAATCTATATTTCAATGATCATTCAGTCAATCTATCAGTCAGGATTTAGAATTTTATATGTATAGATGACGAGTAGGTTAGGTACCTACAGCCCCTTCGCCTCGGCTGAATAATAAAGGGGGCTTGAACTGCCGACGAACTCCAATATCGAGCAATATGTGGGATTAAAGAGTGCAGTTACACGGGCGTGGGCTTAGCAATTGACGAGCAACAAAGATATTCAATTACACTGGAATATCCTACTAATTGAAAACCCTAATGTAATTAATTCTCCTTTGTCGGAATATCCAGATTTTCAGACGGGACTGACGGGAGTATAACAGTTAGGCGCATCTAGTTAACTAGTATTCTACTAAAGTGATTCTTTTTTCTGGATAATTCTTTTAAAGCAGAGCAGTACAGGCTAATTAATTTATTTATCAAGATCTATCATTTTTTTCATTGTGATAAATGATAATGCTACTGGATAGGGAATTTGAGACTTATACATAAGGGACGGGAAAGCCAAACATTACTACTTATTATTATGAAGAGCCAAATTTCGGATCTGTGTTTGTTGAAAGTAATCCCAGAATATAATGAATCGGTTTACCTACATTATCTACAGTTAAAATATATATTTTTTAATTTAGACTTTTATATTTTATTAAACTTTATATGGTTCTTTGCCTTCAGCACGCGAGTATCTATACATATTATAAATCTGTAGCGATAAAAAAATCTGTAATTGAATTATATCCAGAAAAAATAAATGCAGGCCGTCTCAAAATCGGTAACTAAACACGAATCAAATGTTTTTAAAGACTTTGTCTGTATGTTTGTTTGTTTGTTTGTCTGTTTGTTTGTTTGTTCCTGCTAATCTCAGAAACGGCTTATCCGATAAGTCCCGGATTAACTTATAGGATACTTTTTATCCGGATATAATGACCGGTTATTCGGCAAAATGAAAAAAAATACCGGGTATCTGGAAATTTGACTTAATTTTTTTTTGGTGTATTGAAGAAGTGTGTTGTGTGGAATCAACACAATGTCCGGATATCCGGCAATTTGAAAAAAAAAACCGGATATCCGGTCATTTTTCTTATTTAGTTTGTTTGTTGTTTTGAAGAAGTGTATTGTGTGTAATTAATACATAATGACCGGATATCCGGTAATTTGAAAAAAAAAAACGGATAGCTATCAGGTATTCTTGAAATACCGTATACTTATGTGTCTCCATATATCCGGGTCTGTCTGAAATCTAAACGTACGGAAATTCTTTATAACGGCTGTTTTTAACCTACTTCAAAAAAGGAGGAGGTTCTCCATTCGACCCGTATGCTGTTTGTGTATGTAGGTATGTATGTGAATATGTTCATGCCGTACTACGTATATGAAGTCCGATTTCGATCATTCTTTTTTTATGGTGAGAGGCGAGAGTTCAGGATTGGTCCCATAAAATCTTGGTGAAATTCTGATAAAAACCTTCGGAATGACGAGCAGAATAGCATCCAACAATGCAGTAAGTTACAATTGCTTACTGCTTATCTATATACATTACTTATATAGATAAGCAGCGCGCGTTACCTCCCTCATTGAAGTACGGACCGTGCAAGGCGCTGCCGCGCCTTCCACGGTCAGTACTTCCCTGGGCGACCGTTTAAGTCTGGAATTTTGCACAGTGGGAGGTAACGTGTTGGAAGTTTGGAAGAGAGAGGCCAAAAGTTTAGAATGGATATTAATCGTCGTCTGAAAGTAGGCGATATAAAGATATACACAGAATTGAGTTGGGTATGTTGTAGGTATATTATTAAATTTAAATTTCAGAACAGCTGAACCGATTACGATTATGTATTTAGATAGCTGAATCTTCTTCTTTCTTCCCTTTATCCCGCCGTTATTTAGGGTCGGGTCTCCTTACTTAACAGCTGCGAATTAATCAGTCGATTTATTAGCATTTTCTATACTTTCGCAAAATTTGGGTTGTCGTTATTGCCAATTTGGCTTGCTTGAGGACTCTCGCCACCACCACCATTTTATTTGACCACCAGGTCGAAAGCCTCTACTTCTCTATAAGAGCTATTTCAGCTATGTGATGTATTTAGATAGCTGAATAACTCACAGTAAGATATATTTAATACCGATATTGAATTACAAAATGAAATTTTACTATTTAAAATAAGGTGTACTGGGGTAACTCTGAAAGTGGGGTAAATACAGAATAGACCTTTAATCAGAGTGATATTAAATCCATTTTTTAATAAATTAGGATTTAATAAGTTATTTCAGATTTACCCGACACCTTAATTGAATTTAGTTCACCACGCAACCGAATGGAATCGGAACTAGCCGAAACCCAACGGGTTTCGAGCAACAGCTAGTAAATTATAATAAAGTACTTGAGTCTTGACGTATTTATTGTAGAAGTAAACTGAAGTAACATGAAGGTTAGGTTTTAATACCTAACGCACCGCCTGATCTATAGATAATAATCGGAACTGTCCTAAGCTCGATGGGTTTCGGGCTACAGCTAGTTTATATATATATAAAAACCCGGCCAAGTGCGAAACTCGCGCACGAAGGGTTCCGTACCACTATCACAATTGGGTACGGAACCCTAAAATGGTTTACAACAACTTTGATTCAAAGAAAATCTGAAACTTATAAGAAACTCTTTGGACAGTGAAGGCAGACTAGTATATTTGACAGATAGGGCAGCCATTTTGAATTCCATGACCAACTCGATTTGACTTGACCAATCAGAAGCGACCTCACATCGTAGAATTCCCTTGTAGTTTTTGAAACACGTTTGTTGTATGGGAGCCCCTTTTAAATAATTGTTTTATTTTGTTTTTAGTATTTGATGTTGTAGCGGCAACCGAAATACATCTTCTGTGAAAATTTCAACCTTCTAGCTATTACGGTTCATGAGATACAGCCTGGTGACAGACGGACAGACGGACGGACGGACGGACAGACAGACAGACAGCGAAGTCTCAGTACTATTACGTCTGTGGTCCCGTTTTTACCTTTAGGTACGGAACCCTAAAAAGAAACCCGTTTTCCGTTGTCACGACATAGCATGAAAACGGCTTGACCGATTTGGCTGATTTTTTAGGGTTCCGTACCTAAAGGTAAAAACGGGACCCTATTACTGAGACTTCGCTGTCTGTCTGTCTGTCTGTCTGTCCGTCCGTCCGTCCGTCTGTCCGTCTGTCACCAGGCTGTATCTCATGAACCGTAATAGCTAGAAAGTTGAAATTTTCACAGAAGATGTATTTCGGTTGCCGCTACAACAACAAATACTAAAAACAAAATAAAACAATTATTTAAAAGGGGCTCCCATACAACAAACGTGGTTCAAACATAACAAGGAGTCAGGACAGGAAGAGGGACAGGAGGACAAATCGAGTTATACACAGAATTGAGTAATTTTTTTTTTTGGAGTGATTCGGTCGTTTGATGGGAGTAAGAATCGAAGATAAATATTTCATATTTTCCTATAAAATTTAAAAATTGGTTGTTGTAAACCATTTTAGGGTTCCGTATCCAATTGTGATAGTGGTACGGAACCCTTTATGCGCGAGTGTCGCACTTGCCCCGTTTTTTTTTTGTAGTTTTCTAATACTCTGTTCAAGGTTCTTACGGAAAAAAATATAAAGAAAATCTTTCAGAAAGACTCAGAAAGGCGGTACGAAGTTCGCCGGGTCAGCTAGTTTTTAATAAATATATTTGAGTACCGATTGGGCGTACTTCAATACGTCCGTGTTGTCGTTGGGGGAGACTGATTCATGATATGAACTAGGACTAGACGACACAGCTGTATTACGCATTGAAACCTGGTGTGTAACATATGGCAGAGCAGTTTCACCCGATCCGAGTCCGATAGGAACATCGGGACCAAAAGTAGCCTATGTTACTCCTCGATAATGTAGCTTCCTATTGGTGGTTTTTTAGGATTCCGTACCCAAAAGGTAAAAACGGGACCCTATTACTGAGACTTCGCTGTCTGTCTGTCCGTCTGTCCTTTTTAAATCGGTTAAGTAGTTTCAGAGATTACCTACCAGGAAAATACATACTTACATATATAAATGTTACCAACGTTACCTCTTTGTAATATTAGTATAGATAGATATTATGTTAGCATTATGCTGAAGTTCTAAAATAACACGCTCGGCTACTTTTCATCCCAAAGCCGCAACCGGAGGCGGCGGGGCGAAGCTAGATCAAAATACGTTTCGAATTTATGTTACGCAACGACTATCAAAAAATATCGCATAGTACTTTTAAATCTCCTCTAGAAGAAAAATCGGACGTGTTTCGATAATCAATCGAAATATATTCAATCAATCTACTGACGACCAAGAGACAACCTACGGTGCCTTCGGATTGCGACCTCTAATGAGAAGAAGAAGACACGAGGAACTTACGTTTTTTTTTGCAGTGATCATGTGATTCACATCATTGTTGCATATTTAGAACTATATAGTGGAACTGGACCAATAATCCTTACTAACACTAATAGCGCGAAAGTAACTGTTTGTCTTGTAAAATAAATCTGCCTCCGGAGCTCTGCGGTGCCTTCGTTCCTCTTCCTTTCTTGTAGCTATTATTGATGATAGTTGTACGTAGGTACATATATTCTATTGTTCACTAACCTGGTTTAGTAAACGAAGGCGCCGTGTAATAGTAGCAGTAGGCACAGAAGCCTAGCAGCAGGAATATGATGGCGATCAGCCGGGTGGACAGAACTGTCCGGCACCTCGGCAACCGGGTCCGCATGGTGTACCTTTGAGAAACGGATAAATATTTGATTAGTTTTTCCACTGTAGAGCAAGGGCCTGCTCTTATTGGGTTAGTACGACGCCACGGAAGCCTAATCCGGATAGGCGAATGATTTAAAAATCACGCGGGTAAGTTTCGTAAGACCATCACTTATTAGTTATTACTATAGTAGGTATGGGTATTTTTTTCTACACCACTGTTAAAAATGTTATGTAATGTTACCCTCCCTAATGGCGTTCATTAAGATTTGAATTCGATATTATCACAGTTTTCCTAGACGTTATTATAAATTTATGATACACTAATATCGAACATCTTGGAAAACAAAGTAAATTATAGGCAATAAAACACAAGTGTTTGTTAAAAATCTAATATTAATAATAAGTCCGCAGGCACCTTGCGACGAGGAGTCATGGTGAGTAGCGGAACCGCGGTACCCTGTGTGCTCCAGAGAAAAACACCGTTCCTCACCTCCGACTTGTCTTAGTTGACTGGTCGGAGTGAACACTGACGAGGAAGCGGTCCTATGCCTCTGGCTTTCCTTTACCGGCCGGTTAGAGTGGAGTTGCGAGAGTGGATGGATGCCGATCGTAAGTGGTAAGTGGGAGTGGGAGGTAGGCTGGACCCTTAGGGACCCCGTGACCTCAGATATAAATCCAAAATGGATCTCTATCCTCAGCCTCTCACGCCCCTGTTACCCCCTGGCTGTAACTTGCTCGGCTTAATTAGTATGGCCCAGTTTGTGACTTAGCGAGTGTCCGTCTGCCATTTTCATGTGTTTGTTGAACATTGTACGGCAGGCGCCATAGTCCCTATTGTTTCCCCCAATATCCAACCCATTACCAAACCATTTCCAATTTCCATGGCCTAGGTAGTTTCCACCCGTGGTTAACACAATAGCTGTATCCGAACCGGAGGTTGTCCTTGGCTGCAGTTTATAGTGTAGACAGGGATAATCGCCAGTTTGGCGATCACTTCATACAATGCGATTGTAACTAAAAAGGGCCTCTACGTGTTGGCTTCCGTCCCACGCACGCTTCCAAAGATCCGAGACTCCGAGACTTAAAAACAATAATAATTATTTTATTTATTTATTTGACAACAAAGGCCCAGTTGTTGGAAATAAAATAAAAGACTTATGTTGCGTTATGTATTATGTTCTGTTAATACTACGAGTGTTTTAATGCGAATGGTCATAATATGAGACGTAGATTCTCCATCATTTTATAGGTGTAAGTGTTTCTTTTCTCGTTAATTACAAGGTTGACTGCTCATTGTAAGTGTTGAACAGTAATAATTTAAAAACCATAACACTTTTATAAATTTAAAAGTAATATTTTATAAAATAATTACAATATTGTGACTTAACATAATTAATTATTTTAGCCACTTTTAAATTTTTTTTGAACATACCTAACTTGTTTTGTGTAAAAAAGTACCTATTTCATCTTATTAGAACATTTTTACGTAATAGCAAAGTTTATAGTGCCTATCTTTGAAATTATGCCTTGTCCCTTTCACAACTTTCTTTCAACACACACTATTTATGAAAGGGACAAAAAATATTTTTTTTAACAATGCAAAAAAATATCTTATACATTAAGGACTAATATCAATAGTTTAATACTAAACGCTTACTGTTCGACTCCACTGTTCAAAATATTATCTCATTTACATACTAGAGCCTCAACATCAAAAATGTCCCTTTCATGCTATCTCTCCCCTGCTTCCCGAACACCAATTCCGTTTAACATACGACAATGGACCAATTCGAACAGGTGTACAGATTGACAATCACCGTGGCAGAGATTATATACACAAGAAGTACATGCGGTATTCCTAGATATTGGACAAGCTTTTGACAAACTCTGGTAGGTTGACCTACAATTAAGCAATCACTACCAGACTAATTCTATCCCAATCTGGCCAGCTACCTAAAGAAAAGATGCTTCGAGGTGAAATTCAATCAGGTAGCCGATTAGGAATACGTAACTATGTTGCTAACAAATCGAACTATGGGGAACCGTAAGTAACAGCAGCATAGAAAACTTAGAAATATTTCCAATATTTTTATTAGTATTTTGGTTTTATTAGTATTTTATTAGCAATAAATAATCAGCTCCTTGTTAGTAGTAACAAAACTCGATTGAAATTAATGAAACTGTTGCTTGCACGTCATTTTTACGATAACTAATATACAATTTGACAGTAACAGTCGCTAATATCAATGGGGTGCCACGCGCAAAGCTGTTTGCAGAGGCGCTGGCATCGGATGATCTTTTTTTTTTCTATGATGGTTCTCCACCAAAGGAAACGCCGAGTTTTTTTTTTATTCTTTCGGTCTCAGACCGATATGGCCAATTTGGCGCCGAGAGTTGTAAAAAACACATGTTTGACAGTTCTTAATTCAAACCTAAGATTAATCGACTCGCGCCCTCTGCCGGGATAAAAAGTTAGTGTTCCTCCTAATTGCAATGGCAATTTATTAGCGACTGACACTATCTAATTGTATATCCGTAACTGCAAAAAAGACGTAAATGCAACGTTCAATGCAAGAACGTCATGCGACAAATCAACCAATTTGTTAAATAATGGGTTGGTTACTGGGTTTGTCGCTTTTAACTGACTTCAAAAAAAAGGGGATGTTCTCAATTTCTATATTTTTTTTTATATTCGCATAATATTGTCATAATTGGGCCATTCTACGTGATTTTAAGCCGCGGGTTGCCTTGTGATGATTTCCTTGCCGTAAGAGTGATGTTAATAGCGAACTTAATTATAATAAATCATAAAATACAAATAATCTATTAAAACAAATAGCAAAATTAATTAAATGTGTTATGAGGTACAGGACTTTGCTGGGCGGCGCGGTCGGCCGGGTTCGAATCCACGAGCTTCTGAATGAAAGGCGGGGTATGTACCACTAGCCCACCGCTCTTTGGCAACTGATATAGGGGAATCAGTGGAAAAAGACCTGACACAATAACAGCTTAAATATGATAATAGTTCGCTGAGCGTCGCAAGAAAAGAAAAGAAAAAGGTGAAAATTTTATGCAGTTTGAAGGAAAACTTGAAAGAGAAAATGAAAAGGATAATGCCGTATTACATATTATGTTAACTGTACTAAAATCGTTTTAAACCGATATAGATAGATTAAATGAAATAATAGTAATAAAAAATACAAAAGCGTACTTGCCTTCAACTTTATCATCTATGAAATCTGATGTTGTGCAGTTTTAAAGGGTAGACCCACATTTCGTTTGGTGTCATCATAACCGATAAGTCGGTGGCACTGTATGTAGGTGGGGTTATTTTGTCCTTTTTGATGTTGGTTTAAATTTTTTAACTTTATTTTTATTTTCATCAATAGAGCTTCAGTTTTGTATGTAGGTACAATTATACATATTTATATATCAACCTACTCTGCAGTTTAGTTTTCCTGTATAGTTTTTCCTTATAAATACATCTAAGTAGGTATTCTTAAATTGTCTTATCTATACTATAATATTATAAAGAGGAAATATTTATTTGTGTGTTTTGTAACAAATAGGCTTTGAAACTGCTGGAACGATTTAAAAAAATCTATCAATAATAGGAAGCAAGATTATTAAGAAGTAACATAGGCTACTTTTGATCCCGATATTCCCACAGGATTGGGACTTACTGATGATTGATGATGATTCTGATTACTCAGTGTGGTAGGTATGGTTTTGGTTCTCATTTCCTTGATTAAAGAACCTAAAAATGATTTTCAATTACCTAATCAATGATATTCCACTTGACATAGTCAGTCAACTTTCGTCTGGTAGTCGCCATTTTGGGTTTTGATAACATCTTGTCTTTATTAACACTCGCAGGACTAAGAGATTTGATGTAAGAATCATTAAAATCAGTCCATCCAATTAGCCTTTGGAGTGCAACAAGGGAACAAAACATACATAGACTGATAAACACATAAACCCATTCTTTGTGTTGCACAGTTGGTAAAAAACCAACTCACATACAACAACAAAATAACCTTACCTACATACAGTGCCACTGACTTATTAGCAGTGGTCGGAATAGGTATATTGATTTTTGGTACTTGGACCATGTAGTCATAATATGGATATGCCTTTCGTCGTTAGGAAATCTTCGGGATTGTTGTGATTTAATAAGAAGAGCGAATGGAAATAAATAAATTTTTTTTTTTTTTTTTTTTGTATCTCCCTTTTTCTGGCGATCTGTCTATTGACATTATGCCGGAGTTTTGTCCTCGCTGTGTCTATATGGCGTGCATGGCACTCGTCCTGTGACAAGTCCATATGTGGTCAACTCTATATGAGGTCAATAGATAAATAAAATAAAATAAAATATAAATAAATTAAATCATATTAAAATGGTTACATATTAGGTACCTATATTTATTTTTCTATAAATTATAAAAACAGAACAATCGTACAAATCAACAAAAAGTAACAAATACAACTCTATTACATTAACGACAAATACGACAATCACAGAATATATTTCGTAATTAGATTTTTATTGCTCTAGGCATTTTTACTAGAAATATTTAATTGGAAAAAGCGCCTTTTTTTCAAGAGGTGTCGCTACACCTCTTGGCGAATGTGTTAACTGTAAAGTTGATCATTCGCATAGGCAAATTACTGGAAAGTGCTTCCTGTAGATGCGTTTAATCGAGCCTAAGTTGAAAAAAGTATACAGAGAAATATTTTTATACAATTCTCCGCTCCGAGTGGGAACTCGCGTGGTCTAGTTCGTTAGGACGCTGAGGTACTGACCCTGAGGCGCGAGTTAAAACGCAAGTTATTGTGTTGAGAAGATTCTAGAAACCGTTGCATAAGCCAAGTCAAGTTAGATAGGACAAAACATAATAAAACACTAACACACGAGCGCACTCTACAAACCGATGTAAGAGAGTGAGCTTAGAAAGCTAATGCGTGCACGCAGGACGCCATTTGCTTGTAAACGAATATGTCGGCCCCTTTGGTCGACAAAAATGGCTTGCTAACCATATTAGAACGGTTTGGTTTTATTACATTTTTTTTATGATCTCTTGGAGTTTTCTTCATTGTTAGATGCAGAGCTCCCGATTTTTTTCCGAAGTTCACTAACAAAACATAAAGTTCTTCTTTAATTCTTCTTTTTCTTTTTTAATTTAATTTAAATTAACAATTAAATGATCAATTTTTATTTTGTTTAATTAAAATAAATAATATAAACGTTGAAATCTATTAAATTTTCAAATTGATATCGTGATTTCCGAGGCATGTCCATGTTAACAAATACATTTGAAGTACTTGTCTCCATTTCAATATACCTATTCCGACCACAGTCACTGCTTATTAGGCCCCTGTTTATTAGGACTCTGTTGCTAACAAATCGCGATTGAAATAATTGAAATTCTTGATTTTTGTGTTTACGGATATATAATTTGGCTAGTTTTAATTGCAATGGCAATTTGTTAGCAAATGAATCAACAATTTCAATTGTTTTAATCGGGACTTGTTAGCAATAGAGTTACAAAACCAGGCCCCTGTTATGTAATCTGATGTCAGGCAGTTTTACTAATAGACCCAGATTGTACCTAGTTTGACTGGCCAACTTCAGATAACATAGCAGATAAGTTGGTGGCACTGTATGTAGCTGAATTTATTTTGCACTTTTTGCAATTGGGATTAAATTTTATATATTATTTTAGTGCTGGTATATCTATCTCTAAATATCCTGTAAATTAGATATAGAGGTAGTAGGTACAGTATAACAATGATAGAATATAAATAATAAGTAGGTATTCTACCAACACAAAATTAAAGATAGGTATGTTGCAAAATTCGCAAGATGCGCACATTTATTATATAAATTATCACATCAACTGAATTTGTAGATACATAATCTCAATTCATAAATTCCTACTAATAAGGTATTAGGTAGCTACACTATGAATGTGAAAGTGTTTGTGACCTCTTCACCCAAAATCTACTGAACCAGTTGCGATATAACTTGTAAGATAAATAAATAAGAGACAGAATAATGCATAGGCTTCTTTACATTCCGCTATTCTCGTGGACTTTTAGGGATAATGTCGTTTAGAACAGTAGGTACAAAAACCTGGCTTGAATTCAGCAAGAAGACTCAAATCTAGGTTTTTTATGCTTCACCTATCAGAATAATTCTACATCTAATAACTAATATTTCAGAAAGAACAAATCTAGGACAAAAACTAAATTGTAAAGTTTGTAAAAAGCTAACAAATTTATGTAAAAGTTCGCGTAAACAGGTAAACAAAGCTAAATGCACAATGCTAAATCATGCGTACGTACCGTTTGATATCTTGAAGCATTCGGTCACCTTCTATTTCACATTGTCCTTCACAATAAACAAGTGTCTCAGATATATTATTTTAATAAAAATCAAAAAATTGCTAAATAATGCCCGTAAATGCAGTTGAATAATGACACAAGCGCAACGACAAAACAACCGCAAGCTGCGCCGTACCGCAGCGAGATGCGAGATTGCAACCGATTGGCTTGGCAAATGGGAAAAGGGATACCAGGCTTTACTTCAGATTCCTACCAAAAAAGTATGGCATGCTACATTATTCGCATTCTACGAAAATTTTGTTATAGTCAGAATGGTTGGTTGCATATAACGTATGCCACTAGGAGTATTTTCAAAAATTGCTATCTATTTGCTAGTGTTGGCATAAAAAGCAATAAATACGCCGATTTTCTGAAAGTGGGATTTACTAAAAAATGCTAAAAAAAAAACTAAAATAGTTTATAGACCGAGATCCCAGAAGTGGCAGACATCACGTATTTTCTGACGAACGAAATGTGGTCGATTGAGTAGTGTTAGTATGTACTAAGAACGCATGCCTACTTGCTAGCCTGCTGCGACGGCCAATTCTGAGATATCAGGTCATCAAGATACATAAAAAAATTACTTACTAATTATTTTGGGAGCTTTTAAGTGACTGCAAAGCAATACGGCCGACGGAAAGTGGATGGGAGTATTGGCGACTTATTTTTACGTACATTACCTAAAATATACGTGAAAATCAGCTCGGAGAATTAACGTGAGGTGAGTAATTTTTTTATGTAGGTATCTTGATGACCTGATATCTCAGAATTGGCCGTCGCAGCAGGCTAGCAAGTAGGCATGCGTTCTTAGTACATACTAACACTACTCAATCGACCACATTTCGTTCGTCAGAAAATACGTGAGGTCTGCCACTTCTGGGATCTCACTCTATTAAGTTTCATCTGCGTACATCATCATCATCCGAGCGTTGTTCCCGGTGCATCTCTCTCGAGAGCCCGGGGTCCGCTTTCCTACTTTTAAGTCTCCACTTCGCACGATCTTCGGCATCCCGTGTAGTGAGGCCATTTGCACGCATATCCGATCTTACAACGTCAAGCCAGCACTTCTTGGGTCTTCCCAATCTGCCGCGGCCGGGCGGAGGCGCCATGGCAAGACATTTGTTTCCCACGTAACTAGCCGGTTTTCGTAGAACGTGGCCGAACCACCGTAAGCGGCATTCTTGCAGTTTGTCTGCAATGTCTCGGACATGAAGGCTGCCCCTGATGCGGAAGTTTCTGACGCGGTCTTTTCGCGTCACTCCACACATCCAGCGCAGCATCTTCATCTCCGTGACACGCAGCTCCTGCTTATGTCGCTCAAGCAAAGGCCACGCCTCACTATCATACAAAAGGACAGGTCTAATGATCGTTTTATAGACCTGTCCCTTTCATCTGCGTACATAATATGTAATAATAATATATTATATTAATTTGCAAGGTTGTAACTATTTTATACCGCCTTGTAAATTTAATTTGCAACTATTTAATTCGTTAGTGTTATTTGATTGTTTTACGAGGCCACCACTGTAGATGTGAAACTCAACTAAAATATTACCTTAAATCTAAAAAAAACTAAAGTGACAATTTAATAATTCCCCTTTTTATGTGTGTGTGACACTATAATGTTATAAGTTCATAACTAATTCTTTTCAAATCTTGGTTATCTTACGCTAGTAAGCCGTTATCTAAAGCAAAGCGCTATTGCCTAACCTTATCAATTTTTTAAGAAATCATCAATCATGATCTGATGTGAAAATTAGCTAAGATCTTCGAAAAATATTGTAATGAATTTTTATTTTCTACCATTATGGGAGGATTAGGTACCCGGCTGCGGATTGCCAGTACCGAAAATTGGGCTGCCGGCAACTGTCAAAAATGAAGTTGACATTGACATTATCATCAAGTGTATTATGGTCAGTTTTAGCGGTAACGTTTTGAGGAATTGTGTTGCACATTTTTAGGGTTCCGTACCTAAAGGTAAAAACGGGACCCTATTACTGAGACTTCGCTGTCTGTCTGTCTGTCTGTCTGTCTGTCCGTCCGTCCGTCCGTCCGTCCGTCCGTCCGTCCGTCCGTCCGTCTGTCCGTCTGTCACCAGGCTGTATCTCATGAACCGTAATAGCTATAAGGTTGAAATTTTCACAGAATATGTATTTCGGTTGCCGCTACAACAACAAATACAAAACGAAATAAAACAATTATTTAAAAGGGGCTCCCATACAACAAACGTGTTTCAAAAATAACAAGGAGTCGAGTCAGGACAGGAAGAAGGACAGGAGGACAAATCGAGTTGGTCATGGAATTCAAAATGGCTGCCCTATCTGTCAAATATACTAGTCTGCCTTAATTACCAAAAGAGTTTATTTTATGTTTCAGATTTTCTTTGTGCCAAGGTTTTTTTTTTTCAGTGATTCGGTCGTTTGATGGGAGTAAGAATCGAAGATAAATATTTCATATTTTCCTATAAAATTTAAAAATTGGTTGTTGTAAACCATTTTAGGGTTCCGTATCCAATTGTGATAGTGGTACGGAACCCTTTATGCGCGAGTGTCGCACTTGCCCCGTTTTTTTCATTTTCTTGAGTGGCATAATGATGAAAGCATACAAACACAGTGAAAATAAAAAGCTGCGCTAAATTTGACGCTATCTGTTGCTTCCAAACCTCGTAAAAAAATGTTGTAAATTATTGTAAAATAGAGCCAATATTTTACAATGACTCCCATAACTAGACATTATATCTTTAGGTATATAATAAATACATAGGACGACGATGAATGACGGTCGACTTGACTGTTTTAGTAGTACTTTTGATTAAATATACAAAACAGTCAAGTTTGCAATATTATTTTGTAAGTTACGTTTTATCTTTTGAATATTATTAAATATCTGGCATTAGTTAATTCTCAAATGGCCTTACTTCAAGATTGAGCAGAAAAAAAAACCTCAGTGTCAAACGTTTGACAATCAAAATATCAATTCATATTCAATTTCCTATTTTTCAGCCGAGGTTTGTGCGTTTCTGTCGTTTTGGGTCAGTAACAAAAATGTTTATTTGTAGAAATTAGGTGCTCGTCATGGTTTTTGCTCTTTGTCTCCATACATCGTAAACTATGGCTTTGTTTTGCATGTAAGTGGTTTACATCAATTCCGTTTATCATTCATTTCAGGTTACTTATTTCATCAGATCATTATTTTGTGTTATCGATTGTGTCGCATTCAGTACGTGTTGATTTTGTCGAATTACTGTGTTATATAACGTGTACGTGTGTATTATGTCCTCATATTGCTTTTCCTGAAATAACACATCCAAATACTTAGGTACTCTCGCTCAGTCCAAGGTCCTGAGAAAAATACTACATTTTAACACAGTATGTATCTTTGTTCTAAGTTTTACTTAAAATTCATTGAGAAGATTGTTTTGCGATAGCAAACAATTTAACATCAACCAAAGTATTGTTTAGTTAAAGTTAAATGTCAAGGTTACCAATATTTTAGAGTTCACTAACTAGGATTTTTTTCTTGGCTTATTTTCGTGTAAGTACAAGTTTATTAATAAAATTACTATAATAATTTCACAAGACAGATGTTTGCTGACCGTGTACCAATGGCTTATTCTTTAAGAAAGGTTGTGAAATATTTGTGATAACATAACATTTGCTGTAAAGGAAAACATTGTTGTGAAACACACAACAGGTCTCTTCACACTTCTAAGGTATCATGGGCCATTCGCCAAGGAGATAAGCCTCTCATGGTCTCTTACTGCTAAACCCCTGAGAAGGTCCTTGCCCTGTAATAGGAAAACAATCTGGCTGACATTATTTAAAAATAGGCTAAGTGCAAGGATTCCGTCCCATTATCACTTCACATCACATGCTTGTTATATGTGAGCCTCAAATATATTTGTTTTTTTCTGTTTTTAGTAATTGTTGTCTTAGTGGCAACAGAAATACATCATCTATGAAAATTTTAATTGTTTAGCTACGGTTCGTATGATACAGCCTGCTAGACAGACAGACGGACGGAGAGTGAAGTTTTAGTATAAGGGTCTTGTTTTCACTCTTTGAATATGAAACCTTTATAAGTAAAAATTACAGTTTCTACAGCTTAAAATTGCAAAAACAATATGTACTTATGGTATTTTATTTTATACAATACCTTTACCGTCATGTGTTATTTTATGGAGTCAAATTTATCAAATAAGAGTAAGAGTTAAAATGTTGCGAGCACAGAACTCAATAATAAACAACTACTAAATAACTATATGGAAATCAGACCTGAAAAAAAGTAAATATGAGAACAAAATAATAGTTGTTGTTGATCGGAGCAACTTTGTTGTTAATTGCAATAACTTATATTTACATGTGGTATTTTAGTACAGCTGGTAACTTACCCCCTTACTTATAAACAGCTGCATAAACTATGTATTGTTTGTCTTTTACGGTGACAAAGTTTCCAAGTTATCAGACAGTGACAAATATTACATAAACTAAGTCATCGTTTATAAGTAAGGGGGTTAATCTTTCAACAAAATATTAAGCCACTATAGCAATTTTTAGCTGCGCCCCGGGTTTCACTCGCGTTAATCCTGTTCCCGTGGGGTTATCGGGTTCAAAAGTCATTATCCATCACTTAAACTATCCCTATGCAAATATTCTTCCAAATTGGTGAAAATATAGGCTGTTTGACTGTGAAGCAACAAACAAACATACACACAAATTTTCAGGTGTACTTATAATATTAGTTTTGATTTGGATATGAGCAAAGTTTTTGTATATTACCGAACACGCTGCGCCCCGCAGTATTACCCGCGCCGCGTCTCGATTCAGTAGAACACTCAGAATATTCCATGGATGGCTCAGTCGTTTGTTGATTACTCGGTTTTTAATTGTTGGATTTTGATATAAAGTATACCATGACCTTCCTTAAAAACAGCTATCTAATAAATTTCTTTTTAATTTTTGTATGTAGCTCAAGGATATTTTATTTAAAAAAAATATTTTAAAGGAAAAATAGTATTCAAAAATTTTCACTTGCGGCGAGGCTTGAACTCGCGTCTTTGGGTCGGTACCCCAACGTCTGTTCCAACTAGACTACGCAAGTCCACTATCTATCAAGTTAGCTATCTAATAATAAAAATTTCAATCAGTTTAGTAGTTTGAATGCATAAGTTACAGTGAAACAGATGGACAGACAGCCATGAATTTCAAAAACTAAATAACTGTGCTACTGCCTATCCTACTTAGATGACATTTCCAATTTTTTACCACCACCTTGACAAATTAATTTTTTTTGGTGTTTTAAATTTGCATTCAAGTTTGTTCCCTCTTCCTATATTAAAAGTAGGTATATTTAAAAAGTTTATTTATTATTCTCTTAATTATTTTATTAAATTAAATTACAATTGCATTTGTATGCCACATAAACATTTACAAATAACACAATTTGTTATAGTTACATAGTTACATTTTTCCGGGTCTTTGTTATTATTTATTTCTTACCTCACCGTTTCAACCACGTTACAATGGTCTTAGTTGTCGATCCCCTCGCGACTAAGACAATTGTATGAATTACGCGATTAAGACCCGGGAAAATGAATCTAACATTTACAAACATCAATATTATTAAAAAAAAATACCAAAAATAAAAATTTCAAAAGCTACACAAGTCTAATATTTATCTTCATAAGATCTCACAAACCGTAGGTCATAAGTCCATACGACCTAGCTCATTAGTCTAGCTATGCCTGCCGAACATATATAGTATATTTTATACACAAGCTTAGTCGCTTACCACGGGGCTAGATGGCGCTGTGTGTTTTCAGTTTTTTCTTAATATTTTTTTTATATTGTCCTGCGGGTTAAGCAACGCTAGGTGCGGTCATTACTTGGATAAGTGACCGATAATGTGTGTAGTAAAAAAATATTTTTACTAGCTCCTCAGTGCTTCGGAAGGCATGTAAAGCAGTTGGTCCCGGTTGCTATCTCTGACGGCAGTCGTTAGGTCAAGTTAGAGGCCTTAGGGCGACCTCAACAACTATAAAACTAGGTGAGCCACACCACTAAACCAAAAGAAGATAAATTGAAATCCACTCTGCGCTTACATCCAAGTATTTACTACTAGCATATAGAAGGGCTCTTTAATCTAACATATAAAATTTACATGTCACAGTGTTAGTTACCGTCCTCCTCCGAAACGGCTTCACCGATTTTTATGAAATTTTGTATACGTATTCAGTAGGTCTGAGAATCGGCTACTAACTATAATTTATAAGGCAAAACAACGTTTGCCGGGTCAGCTAGTTATATTATAATAATAATTACTAAGGCTTATTGCGAAAGCTTTTACAGAGCCCTATAACTGGTCCTTTTTAGGGTTCCGTACCCAAAGGGTAAAAACGGGACCCTATTACTGAGACTTCGCTGTCTGTCGTCTGTCCGTCTGTCCGTCCGTCTGTCACCAGGCTGTATCTCATTAATCATAATAGCTAGATAGACGGTTGAAATTTTCACAGAAGATGCATTTCGGTAGCCGCTACAACAACAAATACTAAAAACAAAATAAAACAAATATTTAAGAGGGGCTCCCATACAACAAACGTGTTTCAAAAACAACAAGGAAATTTCCTTACAATGTGAGGTCGCTTCTGATTGGTCAAAATCAAATCGAGTTGGTCATGGAATTCAAAATGGCTGCCCTGTCTGTCAAATATACCAGTCTGCCTTCAATTACCAAATTTTTTTTTGATAGTTGCTGTCTGTCGGATGGTCGGAGTAAGAATCGAACCTAAACATTTATAATTAATTTGTTGTAGACAATTTTAGGGTTCCGTACCCAATTGTGATAGTGGTACGGAACCCTTCGTGCGCGAGTTTCGCACTTAGCCGGGTTTTGTGTGATCTTAAGCCGTTGTTGCCTCTCGATGTTTTCCTTGATGTAAGAGCGATGTTAAAAACACACATAATTATTCTTAAAGAAAAAACATTGGTGAAATCTTCTGTCTCTATCCGCGTATCGCCACTCTTTGCCTGACTCCTAGTCAAATTCATATAAAATCGCATTCAAATTGACATAACTAGGTAACATTACAGTTGAAAAATTGCGATTTCACTCCATACGCGGGAGCTATTTTTAACCTATTCTCCTCTACGACTGGGTGCATTGTATTGTTGGAAAGCAAACCTTAATAACAAGACACATAATGTTAAGGAATGTACTCACATTTATGTACTGGGATGCAAGTATATTTTTAATAGTGGCTGATTAATGATCATTCTTAAAATGTAAATTGCATTGGGATTCAATACATCGAAAGGCTTGCAAAATGAATGAGGTAACACTGAACAATAAAAACACTGAAAGTTTTTACAGTATAATTTTGTAAAACCTTAAAGCATGATAAAAAAACAATAATTCATTAAATATGGACATTTTTGTTTCAGGACATAAAAAGGAGCAAAATCCATGTCGACTGTCCCTTCCAAATATTTCACAAAAATGCATGACTGATGATTTATGAAAACTAATGTTGATTATAAATAGTTTTGTTAAGGAAAAACAAATATGTTACGAAAATTCATTATAACCTGACCGTATTACAGCTATGCTCAGATTGACAAGTAGTTTTTACAGATTTTTGTTGGTGTCGTGTGAGAGTTTACACTGTAAGACGAATGTAAGAGTATCGTCGCAGTTTGGGGACGGGAGAGAGCGATGTGGCTTGGAAGATAAGAAGCACAACAGTCGTAGACGTCTAAGGGTAAAGATACCGCCGCTCAACGCGGAACAGTGTGAGCGAACTGGGCAAATGAGTGACTCTTTGCAGCCGACTGGCAATCATGTCAGCTATGGTGGAAGTTTCGATGTGTAGGTTTCATTATTTATTATATTTTATGGTAACGATCAGTTACGTTACGTCTAGATTCTACATTATTATTTATTAATGTTTAATTAATTAGGTACTTGGATGTTGTTACTTCTATTTACACGATAAAAACAGAGCGCCGAAAGAAAATATTTGTTTGGTTCAATTATAAACAAGCTCTGAAAGCACTGGATCATATTTGAAGAAATTTAAGAATTCAGACAAACCTTGGGACTTAGTTTCTTTTCCATATTTTCATAGAATCTGAAATACGCAACTTACCCATGTGAGTCGCGTATTCTGCCAACTGCTGGGAGCACCTAATAGTGCAGTTTTTTTTTAAATATTCTATTTTTAGTTTGATTTAAGTGCTTAAGTCTGCTCTTTTATAGAAATGGCAGACTCTGAGCGAGGTTCGATGTTAATCATCGTTCAAAAGTAAGGGGCGTCATTTTGTAAATAGTGTCTAAAGATCATTGTATTTTATGATTCAGGTCCACAGACGAAGAAAGCTCCAGTAAAGACTGGAGAAAGTCAAACGAAGAGTTCAGCGCACCAACCAGGGAAATACCCCCCAACTTCAGGGTTTGGGAAAATATATCTAAACACTGTAGTCCTAACAATGGTAAGTTGCATTTTAATTTATTGAAACTAAACGACCCTATTTCAGAAACTTAGATAAAAAATGTAAACAAGAATCCCATACATTTATTTGAAAGCGATAGCTTTTAATTTTAAAATTTACAGTCCTTTGTTTACATTTTTAAACAAAGATTCTGTATATAGTATATGTATAGTATAGTATATATGATAGAGTTGTTATGTTTTGTTCTATTTTTGATATTTTGTTGAAATTATGTATTGTTATGCGATTTCTAAAAAAGGAGGTGGTAATCTATTCCATAGTTTTTTTTGTGTATGTATGTTACTGGACTTTTCCCTCGTCTGAGGTGCGATTGTTATTATAGCTGCAACAGAAATACATCGTCTGTGTCTTTTTCTAACTATCTAGCTAGCTGATATACATAAATAGGTTTTATAGCATGAACATACTTGTTCTAATGTCTTTATCCAGGGAGGAAACAGTCGACTACGTTCGTTTATAGAACGTGTAGGTATCCTTTCCTCTAGGTCCTTATTAATATTATAAATATTAATAAACCGGTGATTTTGATGAACCTATAGAGATATATGGAACTATGGCTACTTTTGATTCCGATATGCCCGCGAAACCGAAACTTAAACGAGTGAACATAATTCACAATCGGTTCAGTAGTTTTTGCGTGAAAGAGTAACAAAGTCACATACATACAAACGTTCGCGTATATAATATTACTAGCTGCGCCCCGCGGTTTCACTCGCGTAAGCCCTGATCCCGCCGGAATTACGGGATAAAAAGTAGCCTATGTGTTATTCTAGATGTCCAGCTATCTATATTCCAAGTTTCATCGCAATCGGTTCAGTCGTTTTTGCGTGAAAGAGTAACAAACATCCAAACATCCATACAAACTTTCACATTTATAATATTATGTAACGAGTACATCCTACTATCCGTAGGATGTACTAGTTACATAATATAGCTATCAAATCTAATTTTATGTTTGTCCTTTAAAGTGTCTTATCTTCCGATTCCAGGTTCAGGATCATTTAAATTCAAGGTGGTATCGTACAATGTGCTTGCGCAATACCTGCTAGAATGTCATCCCTATTTATACACGGTGTGTTCTCCCAAAGACCTAACGTGGAATGTGCGAGCTTCGAGGCTTTACAACGAAATCGTCGCCCTTGCGCCTGATGTAAGTTTCAGACAATATATAAATATCTATATCTATAAAATGCTTTGTCCTGACTGATTGACTTATCAACGCGCTGTGCGTTGCGCTGTGTGATAAACCGTTGATAGTAGAGAGCGGAAATTTGAAGAGTGTGTCTTTTTATGATGTAGGCATCCGATAAGAAAGGTGTTTTCAAAATCCTCACGGGATCGGCACTTACGTAGGTGAAACCGCGGGACCCAGCTAGTAATAAATAAATTCTGTGAACATTACACAGCGCCATCTAGCCCCGTAATAAGCTACTAAGCTTGTGTTACTGTGACTAGACAACGGATGTAATACTTATATTTATTTTTCTTTTGTAAATACGTAGGTACATAATTATTATCCATAGAGAGACACCCAGACCAGAAACAAAATATTTTTAATTTTAAGCATAAATACTTGTCCCGGTGGGAATCGAACCCGCAACCTTCTGCATTGCAGTCGTGCTTTCGCCCGACGCGCCACAGAGGTCATCAAAATCTATTATTAACTTGGCTTGTTTTCAATACCAATTCCAAGCTTCGACAAAGCCCAAATTACACATACTGGTAGCGTTGTGGAAATTTTTGTAATGCTGTATGTACTTGTACGCACTCTTGTAGGAAATATACGACAGAACGAAAGAAACAAACATTTTTCGTCAAAACGAAAAATGTTACGAAAAGTAGGTCGAAGTTAGTTTTGATCGATCGAAACTAAATGAGGAAATCTATTACTTCATTTTTAAATTGTAGACTATCATTCAACACATCTAGTTAGGGATTTCGAGTTCGTAACGTATAGATCGATTTATTTATTTCTCATAATGGCATACTTGCCCCCTAAGTGGCGTGGTAACATGGTTTGTATACTCAGCTCTAAAGGTAACACACACATACACGAATCTAAGTGATTACTTCGGCTAAGTCATTACTTAGCCTAAGTAATTACTTAAAATCTGCCCTGTCTCGCTCTTATTAGTGGTTTTTATCGTCAACGAGAATGCGACAGACACATTACTAAGACAAGTAATTACTTAGAATTAACTGTAAATACGAGTGTAAGTATACCAACTATGTTTAAGAAATCCCTAACTGACATGCACCTTGTTAGATAGATAGATAGATAAAAACTTTATTGCACCAAAAATTTACAAAGCACATTACAAAAACAAAAACTGTTCAGGCATTGCAGAGACTATACATTCATAGCGATTCCTCACAGACAAACCTTACTTTCTTTTAGATTCTATGCCTTCAAGAAGTTCAAGTGTCGCATTTGAAAAGTTTCTATTCAAAATTCGAGGATATCGGGTACTGCGGCATATTCAAACAGAAGACGGGACATAGGCAAGATGGATGCGCTATTTACTTCAAACGATCAATGTTCGAGTTACAGGACCATATCAGTGTAAGTCATCAAATTTCTAACACATAAACGAGTCAAATAAATCGTGTAACCGTGGCATAGAATAGGGTTACAGTGACCGGCAGATAAGTTGAAACATTTTGTTGTGGGAAAGTTCGCGCAGTACATTTTACATGCGCCTTGTATGAAAAATCGACTTCTGCGCATCCGCCATATTTTTTAACTAATCTGGCGCCTACTGTACCCCATCTCTTCCCGTGCGTGTCGTAAAAGACGACTAAGTGACCAGCAAACCTTGTGTTCTTCCCGCGTTGTGGTGGATAAACTGCTTGGTCCCTAGGAGAGTTGGTGTGAGACAGGCGGCCGACCGTTAAAATATTGCCAAACTTATATGCAGTAGGTATGGTCAATGATGACTTACCTACTGCGCCGACCCCAAATATTTTTTGGGTTTTAGCGGACCCCGGGCTCCAAAGAGTTGAAACGGATTCAACCGCTCAGATGAGACGAAGATATAAACGAGTTCGGTTCAGTTTTATAGTTATGGCCTTCTGCCAGCAATATAAGGCTATTTTGGCCAATATTACGTGTATAAAATATGTATATTTACTTTTGCTTAGCAATATCTCAGTCACATATTCACTGACGTTGAAAATCACCGACAATAGTGAGACAAATACATTAGGTACCTAGTACCTACTGTGTAAAATGCTTTGCGTGGAGCATTTTCACATTAACCCCTCTCTTTGTGTCTCTGTCACTCCTGTTTTTTCGCACAGTTCATCTGTGCTAAAGTCAATTTATAATTCACTAGCTGCGCCCCGCGGTTTCATCCGCGTACGTCCCGATCCAGCAAAAATATCGGTGTTTGAAGTAGCCTATGTGTATCTGACTGTCTGTTACGTTTTCCTGCCCAAACCGCTAAACCGATTATGATGAATTTTAGTATAGAGAGAGATAGATGTGACCTTGAAGAAGGTCATATGCCGCTTCTGATCCTGATATTCCAGCGGGATCGGGACTTACGGGGGTAAAACCGTGGGGCGAGCTCGTTTGCAATAGATGCTTAAACATGTACGTAAACATATGTATGGACATAATATAGGCCGATGATTTTATATTTACTTAGGTGTTCGAAACTCATTAATGCAAAATGACTGAGGTTTGAATTTATAATATGCTCGTGCAACTTTTGAACCCCCAAACAGAGTTAGTTCAACACCTTTGCCAAATCTATTTCTTTACAAATTATACAAAGAAACGACGATTCCTAATCTTTTTTTCAAAAATCTATTGTCGGTGTCGTTGTAGTATTGTTCCTAATTAACCTATTTTTCCACGTGCGACTTTTTAACCCCACAAAGCCAGTCTTTGCTAAATCTATTTGTTCAAAAATTTCACAAAGAAATAAAGATTACTTATCTTCGTTTTAAAAATCTATTGTAGTTGTTGCAGTATTCATCCGAATATCATGATAACCTATTATGTTTAGAAATATAATTTCGCCTTGTCTTTCAAAGGATTCAGTTCAAGACTGAATTATCAGGGTTACAGGAAAAATCTTTGTTCTCGAACTCGGCATGTGTTAAAACCAAATATTTAATTTGCTAAACGACTTACCTATTGTCCTATATTAACCCACTAGCTGCGCCCGCGGTTTACCCGCGTAAGTCGTCTATCTTTTAAGAGAAAATACTCTTTTTCCATACAAGCTTTAATAACGTAGTCGACTGTTTCCTCCCTGGATAAAGACATAAGAGAAAATATGCTTATACCATAAAACCTAGCCCCTACGTTTTGATTTTTTTTATTTCTATTCTAATGGCATAAACATATTTGCTCTAATGTCTTCATCAAGACAAAAAACAATCGACGACGTTTGCATGGAGAACGAGTTGGTATCCTTTCCTCTTAATCCAAGTCTTCATCTATCCGCGTACTTCATCGCAACCGGTTCAGTAGTTTTTTTACAAGAAAGAGTAACAAACATACTTAAGTACTCGTTTGCGTAGGTACTTATTAACTTACTTATCCACAAACCATCACATATACTTGAAATATTAGTTCTCCAGTTACGACGACCTCTGTGGCGCGTCGTGCGAAAGCGCGACTGCAATGCAGGAGGTTGCGGGTTCGATTCCCGCTGGGTGGAAGTATTTATGCTTATAGAATAAATATTTGTGTCTGGTCTGGGTGTCCCTCTATGTATAATATGTATGTATTTACAAAAGAAAAATAAATATAAGTATTATATCCGTTGTCTAGTCACCGTAACACAAGCTTAGTCGCTTACCACGGGGCTAGATGGCGCTGTGTGTTGTTCACAGAATTTATTATTATTATTATTGTTTGTAACGTTACCGTTTCACGGGGCTATGGAGCCCCGGACCTTTGGTAGGCGTGCGTGGGGCCGAAGCCAACACGTAGAGGCCCGTTTTAGTTACAATTTTAATTGCAAAGTATGAAATGGACACTAAACCGGCGATTATCCCTGTCTACACTATAAAATGCAGCCAAGGACAACCCCCCGGTTTGGATAGAACTATTGTGTAAACTACGGGTGAAAACTACTTGGGCTATTAAAATGGGTTGGTAGTGGATTGCATACTGGGGGGAACTATGGGGACTATGGCGCCTGCCGTAACAATGTTCAACAAACATGTAAAAATGGCAGACGGAGACTCGCCAACTCACAAACTGGGCCACCCTAATTAGGCCGAGCAAATTACAGCCAGGGGGCAACAGGGGCGTGAGTGGCTGAAGGATGGAACAACCTCACCGTATTTTAAACCATCCTAGGTAATCCTGTGGAGCGGGCCAACTCATCACTGACGTGAGGTGTCCATTCTCCGAGCATTTCTGCTCTCGCGACTCCACTCCGACCAGCCGGTGAAGGCAAGCCAGAGGCGGGGGACCGCTTCCTCGTCAGTGTTCACTCCGACCAGCCAACTAAGGCAAGCCGGAGGTGAGGAACGGTGGTTTCCCCTTGGAGCACTCGGGAAGCCGCTGGGTCGCTACTCCCCGACACCTCGCCTCAAGGTGCCCTGCGGGCTTATTATTATTATTATATTTGCATACCAAGTTTAATCGCATTCGATTTAGTAGATTTTGCGTGAACAAGTAATTAACATATTCGTTTACTTACTTACACATAAACTTTTACATTTATAATATTAGTAGAATGTCAATTTTGTTACCATGAACCTTTTGGCCTTGCTTGTAGTAGTGTCGAGCGCGTTTGGCTGACAATGACTTAGATTTGATTGGTAACGCACACTAACACTTCGTGTAAATACTCGGAGACTAACACAAACAAATTCAAACGCTCTTCGTAAAGCAGAAGTACAACAGTATTGTGACAATTTTAGTTGTTTTTAAATTTTGCAACTCTGCGAACCTGAAAAAAACCGTCAACTATTGAGGATTCTAGACGGTTGTTAAATTATTTTAATATTAATTAATGTGAATTATGACTCTTAAAATCACTTAAAAGCAATTTCTAAAACGGAACCGTAAAATGAAAAATCGTTTGTCCATCCATATCCATCCATTTACCGATACCTCACATGACGGAGTAAACGAAAACTGCGACCCGTAAAAACAACGGGTCGCAGATAGTAAAAAATATTATTAATACATGTTTCGTATTTAATTGCTTATAAATTTACAATGTACAAATGTCACAAAATTAATTAAAGTCAATTAAATAAACCGCCCATGATCGTATCCGGCTCAAAGGACCCAAAAGTGCTAGCAGCATTTCAAGAACTTAAATTTGTCATTAAATAAATAAACGATTATTAAGAAACAATTAAGAAGTACATTTTAAACCTGCTCAAGAATAGTTATGGAACCTTCTGTGAGCGAGTCCGATTCGCACTTGACCGGTTTTTTAACTTCCGCTTACCCCTTGGTTTTTGAATCATTGTGCGTTATTGTGTTCAAACCTTCGCACGTCTCCCGAAACACATATTCATGATGGGAAAGAAAAAAAATTCTGAATATTCTGAAGAACAACTTCGAAGGAAAATTAGAAAATTAACCCACGAGTTAGAGGCAAAAACCGTTGATACGGTCGCGTCTACTTCACAAAATATGAGTAAGTAAAGTAAAATAAAGTAAGTTATTTAAATATTTTGAAATGGTTCACAAGTCAACAATAGACTAGGTAATACTTTCTGCTATTTTGAGCAGTTACTGTCTTGAGAACCGACTAATCAATATCTGGATATTTTATATTATATGCACTGCTAATTTTTGTGCTGTTAATGTTAAATTTTCCAAAAAAACAGATGCTAACATGAACTGTATTATGGGTTGCAGTGTCATCTACTTCCCATCAAGATGAGGCAGAATTATACGAGTCATCGCCGCATGATTATGAAACGCCAATGACATATGAAACATCACTTGAGCGTAGTCCATCGCAATCGCCAGGACGTTGGGTTTCGGCCGCGCTTCGTGCTTCTTCATTAGCTCCGTCGCCACCGCCGCCAGGAACTCCGCCAAATGCCCCGTCGCCAGTTCAGCCAAATGCCCCGTCGCCAGTTCAGCCAAATACCCCGTCGCCAGTTCAGCCAAATGCTCCGTCGCCAGTTCAGCCAAATGCTCCGTCGCCAGTTCAGCCAAATGCTCCGTCGCCAGCTCAGCCAAATGCCCCGTCGGCACGTGCCTTGACGCCAGCGCCTCAAAACGTTCCGTCGCCAACACCACAGTCTGCTTTGACACAACATCAAACTGATCAGTCTGTGTTACCACAAACCACTACATTTGGCACCAAACAGGCTGCTGCAGAGGAAATAATACTAGACTCGGAAATATTGAAATTGCTTGGCGATGCCCCTAAACCTGATAATTCTTTCGGACCTGCCATACACAAGGATATCGCTCACAGATGGGAAGATATTTTACTGAATGGGTTACCAAAACACATCAAAGCGAAGCTTTTAAAAGACTATCTCATACCTTCTAATTGCGATTTGATGGTACCCCCTTCTCTCAACCTCGAAGTGAAGGCAGCGATCTCCGAACACTTGGTCAAACGTGACCTTTCTTTGTCGAACAGACAAAATCAGATCGGTGTTGCCCTATCAGCTTTGGCTCAGGTTACCGAAATGGTGATTTCGAATGAGTCTTCTAAAAAAAAGCTGTTGAAACCACTTAGCGATGCTTGTCGTCTACTCTGCGACAGTCATTACTTAGACACAAGAACTCGTAGACACTTTGTCGTCAATTCAATAAACGTCAAATTGAAAGATACCCTAAGCGAATCAATCAGAGGTAAACTCTTATTTGGAGAAAATGTTGCTGACAAACTGAAAGCTGCAAAGACTATCCAACAGTCGGGAGATGCGTTAAAACCCGTCATAAAACCGAGACCACATCGTCCCACTACTTTAGTGACCACATCAAACAGGGGGCGTTTAATCTTCATGCCTCAACGTCGCAAGACGGAAAACAGTGACACCACAACAACCCTTACCTAAAGGACAATCGGGGAATGTCTCTAGCGCCAATAAGATCAATAAGAAAACGCGTCAACGTGAAACGAGCTACAAATGCGTTGAAAGTAATTAGTTTTAAGTTATTTTTATTTGTTTTATTTTTTATGTTAAACCTATGTATTTTGGTTCCGTCACTGCATTGGCTTAGCTGTAAGTATATGTTAATAAATAAATAATTAATAAAATGTATAAAATAATGTATCGTTATCTTTACACTAACGGTACATGCCATACATGAGATGCGTCCCGGTTTCACCCGTGTAAGTATGTTATATAACATGTGTCGGTTACACTAAAAAAGGATTTTTCGAAATTCGGAAACGAGACGCCAGATGCTGCTAGTCTATTTTTATTAAAGGCTTTCTGTTTCAGGTCGAATTTTACCAGCCAGAGCTTCCAATACTAAATCGCGATAACATCGGTCTCATGGTCAAATTGTTGCCTCGAGGCGGGTCCAGTACTCCTATAGTGGTAGCCACAACACATCTTCTGTACAACCCGAAGAGAACAGACGTCAGACTGGCACAGATACAAGTCTTCCTAGCCGAGATCGACAGATTTGCGTTTCATAGCAACGATAGAGAGTAAGTTAAAGTTTTCGTCTTTATGATAATCGTGTAGCTCCGGCATAGAATAGGGTTCCTATCTCTTCCCGTGGGTGTCGTAAAAGGCGACTAAGGGATCTAGGGGATACTAGCAAACTTTAAGTTCTCCCACCGTGTGGTGGCGGCTAAACTGCATGGCCCCTAGGACATTAGAGCAAATATGTTTCTGCTATAAAACTTATATGTGTCATGACCAAGCCACAACGTTTTTTTTTTATATTCTATTTTTTTCTAAATATTATTTATATTCTAAAAATAAAACATAAGGGCATGCTCATGGCAGTTATAGGTTTCATGGCATGAACATCATTGCTTTAATGTCTTTATCCAGGGACGAAACAGTCGACTACGTTTGTATAGAGAACTAGTATGTATCCTATCCTATAACCTGGAAGATTTTTTAAGTCGGGGGTTTTTTAAATTTTTAATTTAATTGTTTTATTTGACCCTTCTTTTTGTAAGAGCGATTTTAATTAAACATGCATATTGTTGTCACAAAAGTTACGTTCTTTCATTTGATACCCCACTCGGGTATATTTAAAAACATTCGTTTTTTATTTCCGAGTTTGACCCTACATATACTTTAAACGACGATTTTGATTAAACATGCATATTCTTGTCACAAAAGTTATGCTCTTTTATTTGATGGGGTATCAAATATCACTCGGGCATATTTGGAAACATTCAGTTTTTATTGCCGAGCTTCAACCCACATATATTATGAAAGGCTGAGCCGATTTTGATCAAACATAGCTATGAACTCGCGCAAAAGTTACCTATCAACCAAAAAAAACTACATTGAAATCGGTTCATCCGTTCGTGAGCTACGATGCCACACACACACACACACACACACATGCAGACAGACACGTCAAACTTATAACACCCCTCTTTTTCCATCGGGGGTTAAAAAAAGGTCCTGATCATTTATTCAATAGCAGTAGCGAATGACGATTAGAATAGGTTTTTGGTTAAAAACCGGCCAAGTGCGAATCGGACTCGCGCACGAAGGGTTCCGTACCATTATCTATACAACAGATTTTGTTTTGAAAGGTAAATTGCGGTTTACGATTTATGACGTTTTAAAAAAAAATACTTACTAGATCTCGTTCAAACCAATTTTCATTGGAAGTTTACATGGTTATGTACATCATATAAATTTTTTAGTTTTATCTTTCCATTATTTTAGAAGTTACAGGGGAGGGGGGGGGGGACACACATTTTGCCACTTCTGGAATTGTCTCTCGCGCAAACTATTCAGTTTAGAAAAAAAGGATATAAAAGGGACCCCAAATTTTTTTTTTCTATTTTTGTGTGAAAATCTTAATGCGGTTCACCGAATACATCTACTTACCAAGTTTCAACAGTATAGCTCTTATAGTTTCGGAAAAAAGTGGCTGTGACATACGGACGGACGGACAGACAGACATGACGAATCTATAAGGGTTCCGTTTTTTTGCCATTTGGCTACGGAACCCTAAAAACAAACAGAGATCGATCAACGCTATATAGTACCAAAAACACAAATTCAACTTAAAACTAGAGTGGCACAATGAGCGGCCTTATCGCCTTTGGGTGATCTCTTCCATTAAACCAATGTTCTATAACTATAATCTGTTTGTGTTTACAGACCTGGTCACCTTCCTATAATTTTGACTGGCGACTTTAATTCAACACCAGAGAGTGCTGTAGTTAGGTTACTAGACAGAGGACATGTCAGGTAAGAATATAATTTATTGCAATAATTGTGTAAGTGTACCTCTACAAGAATCTCATGGCAGAAGAAAAATAAAAGAAAGATCTACCTATCTAAATCCTACAAAAATAAAGCCTTCTCTTAGTACCATCCCATAAGTACAAAAATAAACCTAATTTGTTGAAAAAAGCTTGATAGTGAATGATCGATGATCACAGGTACATCCATAAACCAGCAAAATCGACAAACCTTTCCAACATTTTAGACACATTCCTTACAATTTAAAGCAAAGATAAATAATTCATTTCGAAAGTGATACTAGAAAAGCACATTTTTGATAAATAAAGACTTAAACATTATAATACTGTTTACCTCCTCATTGGTATTTTAAAACCGTTAAAGCAGTGTAAGCATGTGATAAATACAATTACATTTTGGAATGTGTATCATGTAGTCTAGTATTCAATTGCACCCTTGAAATCTTTTGGTATTTGTTTTTCTTTGCCGCATAACTCCCATGCTTTGAAGTCATCTACCTACTACAATCTCGTGGCAGAAGATAAATAAGAATTCGTTATTTTTATATGTCAATTTCATCTACATCTATCATGATCATGTCATTAGTACGCTTAACTTTACCCTATTTCAGAAACTTAGACCAAAATGTAAACAAAAAACTGTAAATTTTAAGGGAAAGAGAAAGTAAATAGCTGTATCTTTCAAATACATCTATGGGATTTTTGTTTACCTTTTTGATCTAAGTTTCTGAAAAAGGGTAGTTTTGATACGAACTCTCAACTTAAAAAATAAATGTTGGTGTCTAGATACATAGATTAACGCTTTATTTGCATAACTCAAGGTACAATACTAAATGTCACAATAAATTAAGTAAAAAAACACAAAAAGCTTAGTAATAGTATGTTGCACAAATTGGGCGACATTATCGCTGAAAGCGATTTCTTCCAGGCAACCTTGGGATGTAGAATAACTGAACTATTTGAATTGGTATATTTGAGGGTTTTCCGTTTTTTTTTCCTGCAACGGTTACC
The DNA here is from genome assembly GCA_958496205.1 of Idaea biselata. Lineage (NCBI taxonomy): Eukaryota > Metazoa > Arthropoda > Insecta > Lepidoptera > Geometridae > Idaea > Idaea biselata. Next base: position 30,531,366 of record OY292394.1, on the reverse strand, counting down.
AACTGATTTAGATTAATATTATAACATCTCCAGAATCTCCACTACAACCAATCACCTTACGAACTAATCACCTCATAAGCTAGTCACCTCACGTAGGTAATCGCCGCTCCTGCATACTTGTATTAAAGACAATAATTAATAACACATTGTTTTAAAAAAACTGCTTTATTCATTCACGAAATATTGGTCAAAAATTTCACACAGCAATATGTCGTTTTTTAACGTATCGCTATCAAATTGATTCATGAACTCTAACGAAGACTTATTATTAAACTTATACAGTAAGTACATTACACAGTACATTCCACACACAGACGTCGAACTATTTTGAATCCTGGTAGTATTAAAACTCCATTGCCTTGAATTCCTGTTCAAAAACATTCTGTGGAACCCTGTAGGCGAACGACCATATGTATCGAAATATTCACCAACACCTCGGCTATCTATATGAATTCCTATCCAGTGAGAACCTGGTTTCGTGTCTGGGTCCAAATTGCTTATAAGATATGCTGGTATTTGAACGTACATCGGCAATTTATTTGCTGGGTACACGTTATACTGTAAGCTAGGATGAATTTTCCTTAGGTATGATTGTATAGCTTCAGTATACATTATTATTGTTTTTAGGTATGATGTTGAACTTATTGGTTCAATAGATCACTTATGAGTGAATGGATTTAAACTTGGGTTTCGTTTTTAATATAATAGAGTGGTGTTTTAAACAAAAGATGAGCGTGAATTTTAAAGTTACCTCTCATAAAATTCATGTTTATCTTTTAATTTATTACTATAATGATACATTATAATACAACTTAGTGCTATGAATACATAGAAATGAGTAATATGGGTTTTTATTAAGGTTTTTGACTACTATAGTCAAGCAACGCGATTGTCAACGAAAAATGAGTTTATTTTCATATCAATATTGCGGAAACTGAAGAAAAATAAAAGGTTAACTTTTTATTTCTCTTTAGTTTTCGTCGTTATCGTTTACAAATAATGACAGAATCGAGATTTTTCGTATTTGAAACTGTGTGATATTGTATTTTTTTCAGTGCGAAATCACATAAAGATACCTCAGATTGGGAAAGGATAGGTGTAACAGATAATTGTCAACATCTGTCTGTTTATCTGAACCGGCAAATGGGGAAGAGCACTGATTTTAATAACGTTAAGGTGAGACATAACTATACTTCGTTTTTTAGGGTTCCGTACCTAAAGGGTAAAACCCTATTACTGATACTACGTTGTCTGTCTGTTTGTCCGTCCGTCTGTCACCAGGGCTGTCTCATGTACCGTGATAGCTAGACAGTTAAAATTTTCTCATAGTACTAATATTATTAAACTGAAAGCTTGTGAGTATGTATCTGTGTGTGTGTGTGCGTATGTGTGTTTGTTACTGAATCACGTAAAAACCGCTGAACCGATTACCATTAAACTCTGTATGTAGACAACTGGAGACCTGGAATAACACAAAGGCGACTTTTTATCCCAAAATTCCCGCGGGAACGGGATAATAGCGGGTGAAACGGGGGGCGCTGCTAGTAATTAATAAAGAGGAAAAAGAATAGATTTATGTTTTTTTGAGGTAATCAATGGAACTAAAAAACCGATTTCGATGAACTTTCACACATTATAACTCAAACTTTGACAAAATGTTTTCAGATCCACAATTCGGATTACCAAACATCGCAACCCGAAGTCGACCCAGAACCGCTATCTTACAATGAATACTCGGTGTTATTCAACAGCGGTGAAATTGGCCATTCTCTCCGTCTCATGTCTGTGTACAATAAATACAAACCTGATAATAGTTATGAAGCGACTACATTTCAAGACTACTGGCTCACTGTTGATTATATGTATTTTAGGTAAGGAAGCGTTTTTTATTTTTTTGCTTAAAGCTGTTCCATTGGGTAAGCCATTTTAAATTAAGTTATGTATAGCATTAAATTAACTTTATATCTAAAGAAAATAACAATGAATTACCTTTTTTTCCTTTATTATGAACATTTTATTGACTTGCTTACCTTTGTTAGGAATATTTTACTGTTTTTTTACCTATGTTAGGTACATTTTATTGACTTTTTACTAGAGATGGACCGACTAGCAGACTAGCCGACTAGTCGGTTCCAAAATTGCCGATTAGTCGGCCGACTAGTCGGCAATGCAGATCATTACAATTCCAAGATATTTGGATTAATCATGATCAATCGGCGATTGTTGTTATTTTTGGATAAATTTGCACTTTGAAAGCTGTAGCGAAACTTCCAAAAAATGGTTGAAATAAAAATAAAAGTGGAAAAAAAATAATGGAGCTGAGGCATAATAATTATGACATTTTAGATGTATGATGTTTTGATGATGTGTGTAGGCTATGACGTGTTTCTGACTACTCGCCTTCTAACTGTAATACTAATTCAATAAATATTGGTTTTATTTAAATATTAAAATTGGTTAGTTGACGACTAGTCGGCACCCACCGACTAGTCGGTTAAACCCACCGACTAGTCGGTTAAACTGCCGACTAGTCGGCTTTCCCGACTAGTGGGCTCATCTCTACTTTTTACTACCTACCTTAGGAACATTTTAATGGATTTTTTACTCATGTTAAGAACAGTTTATTGACTTTTAACCTATGCTGGGAACATCTTATTGACTTTTTACGTATGTTATGAACATTTCATTGAATTTTTACGTACGTTATGAACATTTAATTGACTTTTTACCTATGTTAGGAACCTCTCACTGACTTTTTACCTATATAAGGAACCTTTCACTGACTTTTTACCTATGTTAGGAACATTTTTTAGGAAACATTTCATTATAAAATACTTCACACTATTATGATTTCCAAAAGAGCCATAATCGGATTAAGACCATGCAGAAAAATAGGGTCTTGCCCAGTTAGACTCGAGTCACTAATTGAAGTAATAATATTCTATGCTATTATAAAGTGAGTTTTAAGTACCAGACCTGGTTTAAACCATGATTTACTATGCTTAAATCATGGTTTAAACCAGGTCTGGCCTTAAAACTAACTTAACTTAAGTTAACTTAAAACTAAACTTATAATAACCATGATTGTGTTTATAATTTCAGTTGCTGTACAAACTTATTCCTTCGCGAACGTTACCGGCTACCGACTGCGATGGAGTGTGAGGCGTTAGGGAACTTGCCAAACGAAGTGTACGCGTCAGACCATCTCGCTTTGGCAGCGGTCTTCGAATTGACAACGCCTCATGTCAAGTTATAACGTTAGTACTGTTTCTTACTAGCCCTGCGGTTTTATCCACGTTACTTCTAATACAGATAGATACGTACCAGCGCTGGTACGCTGGTACGCTTGTAAATCAGCGCTTGCACGCTGGTAGATCAGCACTGGTACGCTGGTAGATCAGCGCTGGTAATCAGCCTTCTAAACTGGTTTTTTAAGTCCAAGGAACATACAATATGTTTCGAAGATGAAAAGGGGATTTGAATCAATATACTTACCACTTTTTTTAAGTTAAGGCAATTTAATTAATTTTCAAAGTATCTTCCGGTAGTAGTAGTCTTAACTAAATAAAATGTCAATTTAAGGTTAATGACCTTTCTCTAAGAAACAGCTGATTTCAAAGTATCCTTTCTATTTTTCTCAAAATTTTCGAAAAATAGTTCCTATTTATAAAAGTCGTAAAACCAAACGTTGTGTTACCTATCTCTTTTGATTATAAGAATAAGGGGTAAAACAGTTTTTTTCGCATTACAATATTAGCAGGGAGGTAGGGATATTATTTTATAGTTAAATTTTACTATTTAGGCTGTTATACTATGTGTTTAAGCTGGCCACACATCAGACTAGGGTCCCAAGTCTGCCCACAATCGTGTTCCATTATTGTCGATAGAATAGTAATTGTCATATTTGGCGTGTATTTGACATATTTGGTTGACAAATGTAGGTAAATGTGTCAAATACAAGTCAAATATGACAATAATATTTTATCGACATTATTGTGAGAGCAGATTCTGGGCGAAATGCTTCTCAGCGCCCGGTCTTTTTAGGGTTCCGTAGCCAAATGGCAAAAAACGGAACCGTTATAGATTCGTCATGTCTGTCTGTCTGTCTGTCCGTCCGTCTGTCTGTCCGTCCGTATGTCACAGCTACTTTTCTCCGAAACTATAATAAAACTTGGTAAGTAGATGTATTCTGTGAACCGCATTATGATTTTCACACAAAAATATAAAATTAATAATGAATTTTTGGAGTTCCCCATACTAAGAACTAAAACTCAAAAAAAAATTTTTCATCAAACCTATACATGTGTGGTATCTATGGATAGGTCTTCAAAAATGATATTGAGGTTTCTAAAATCATTTTTTTTTTCTAAACTGAATTGTTTGCGCGAGAGACACTTCCAAAGTGGTAAAATGTTGGTCCCCCCCCCCCCCCCCTGTAACTTCTAAAATAATGGAATGATAAAACTAAAAAAAGTATATGATGTACACTACTATGCAAACTTCCAACGAAAATTGGTTTGAACGAGATCTAGTTAGTAGTTTTTATTTAAAACGTCATAAATCGTAAACCGCAATTTACCTTTCAAAACAAAATCTGTTGTATAAATAATGGTACGGAACCCTTCGTGTGCGAGTCCGACTCGCACTTGGCCGGTTTTTTTTATGTTAATTTTGTCGAAACGGATTTTAAAAATGATATTCAAAGAAAAGAAGACACTAACCCGTGGTCTTAGGTGAACGATAGACGCGACAACGCGACGCGATGGGATGTGGCGCGACAAATCAACGCGATGAAACGCGACTTGACAGTATCAAATAGCCATTGTATGCGATTGGGGGTACGTTGTCGCGTTAAGCCGTGTACGCACTAGGGGACAATTTGTCAAGCGATACATGTCATAGTGACTACATGGTTTACCGATAGTCGACCCATGTCTGGCGAGGTCTGGCGTCGTCGCGCGATGTCGCCCGATGTCTCCGGAGACACGTATCGCCCGACACTTGTCCCCTAGTGGGACGATGGTTTAATCTGATAATCAGAATTACTTATATGGTCCCATTTTGTCACGTCGCGTTGTATCACTTAGGACAACAAGTTAGGAAAGTTTAGACAGCTTTTGTTTTCTGTAGGGGACTATAGAAGGAAACACTAGCGTGATCGTAATACGTATATTGTCATAACAAAGGAACTTACAAGCTAACTTATATACTATCTCTAATCCTACGTGATCGACTATCGTCACGCCAGCGACGCGCCTTATCTTGGCGTCTCCCTGGCGTGCTGTAAACGTATGATTATATCTCGATAAGAGTCGGCACATTTTCTAAAGGAGCATAAGCCTCTATCGATGTTTGAACCCATAGGTATTTGGTAAAACTAAAACTAATTTGGGTTAAATTTCTATTTTAGTTCTTATGTCAATTATTTCCATGTGCCTAATATTAGTTTTAGTGTCAAAACAAAATATTTGAAAATGCAAACAAAGAGATTTTTGATGAATATTTGTAGTGTTTGAACATTTTAGATAAAATCGGTGGTAAGGCAGACGTACAAGCGTGTGAGGATTATTTTTTTAATTGGGGTATGGAACCCTAAATAATGTAATTATTAATGAATGACACAATGTCTAGTAAATTATTATTTTTAACAATTATAAAGCAACAAAATCTGTAGGCAATTCTCGATTTTACTACAGCAACACATGCATTTGTTGCTAGAATATTTAATTAAGCCGATCGTCCACCGCTAACTAAACTAAGTTAGTTTGGCTTTGCTCGGATAGTTGAGCTAGTTTTTCATACGTTCATACATAGCTGCTGTAGTTGGCGGTGGATTGCACATTATGAAAAACTGGTTTAACTTTGAGAACTAAGCAAAACTAACGTAGTTGAGTTGGCAGAGGACGATCGCCCGAATCGAGAATAAAACAAATTTTATCAAGATTAAAAAAAAAAAAAACAAAATACAGATCTTATTTTGTATTGTATGTCGATTTTATTCAATTTTGACTTCCAGAGTAAACTAATGACTACCAGAGTAAGCTAATGTTATATTTTATAAGGGTAATGTGAAATATTAAGAGGCCGTCTCCATTCTCTTTCTCCATACAAACGTAGTCGACGTTTTCCTCCCTGGATAAAGACATTAAAGCAAATATGTTTATGCCATAAAACCTGTATCTGTCATGACTATGCATCTACCTTTTGATTTTTTTCATTTTTTATTATTATTCTAATTAGAAAATGAAAAAAATCAAAAGGTAGATGCATAGTCATGAGTTGACAGATATAGGTTTTATGGCATAAACATATTTGCTCTAATGTCTTTATCCAGGGAGGAAAAAGTCGACTACGTTTGTATGGAAAAAGAGAATTTAGATTTAGACTGTCCTCTTATGTTACATTACATAATGGTAATCTGAAATGTTAAGGTACATTACAAAATGGTAATCTGAAATGTTAAGTTACATTTAATAATGGTAATCTGAAATGTTAAGTTACATTACATAATTGTAATCTGAAATGTTAAGGTACATTACATAATGGTAATCTGCAATGTTAATTTACGATACATAATGGTAATCTGAAATGTTAAGTTATAGTATATAGGATAACGTAAAATTGTACACGATTATTAAAAAAAAGTAGACGCTTTCGATTAATATCCAACGAGATGTATTTTTAAGGTACAAATTTTAATATTCATTTAAAATATTTATTTAAGCTTTGCACTAAACTTCCAAATAATTATTTAATAGATATATAATTAGGTAGGTACCCATGCTAATAGATTATGAATTGGAAAGGGTGAAATAATGGGTGAAAATTCTGAAAATATAATAAAAACTCGATTATCCGAGAAAAAATATTATCATTTGGAATTAGAAATTCGGATAGGGTTGATTTAAAAAAATAATGTTTATTATAAACAAAATATAGGTATTATAATATTTTTCTTAAATACTTACTAAAATACAACCCATAAAATAAGCCAATTTTAGTAGTTCGGATAATTTGCCAGACAGACATTCAGACAGGTCCAGTAGTGCTATTCTTGAACTTCGTAGCTCCGATGCAGACGCCACTCAACTTTTCTACAACAATCACTGTGAATTTATTTTGCTATTCCAAAGCGTGTGGACCAAAATGACCACGTGTGGCAATTTGTATGACGTTGTTGGCTTCTGGAATAGGGAAATAAGTTTACAGTTACCAACATTGTTATAGAGAAGTAGACCGGCGACTGCATCGGACTTGAACTAAACGTTCGTAGCTCCGATGCAGACGCCACTCAACTTTCTTTGACTATATTGGTCACTGTGGATTAATTTCGCTATTCTAGAGGCCTGTGGACCAAAACAACCACGTGTGTTAATTTGTATGACGTTGTTGGCTTTTGGAATTGCGAAATAAATTCACAGTTACCAACATAGTTGTAAAAAAGTTGACCGGCGTCTGCATCGGAGCTGCGAAGTTTTTGTTCAAGAATAGCACTACATGTGCGCATACATTTGACAGATTTTAAAAAAACTGTCAAATATCAAATCGTAATCGGTCGGTCAATGGATAAATCGGTTATTTTTATTAATTTCGGGCGGTCTTTAGTACTTAGTATTTTTTTAGCATCTAAAACATATTATATTTTATAGGCTTACTTACATTACTTGTTATAATAACATAGATTATAAAAAGTATAGATTTCTGTAAATAATTTGATCTGGTAAAAGGTGCGGTGTTTTTTTTTACTTAAGAGGTAGTGTGACCTGGATCTAATGTAAAATACGTGTAGTTGATTAATTTTAATCGTTAAAGTTTTATTTTGACAATAAAAGGTAACTTTTAGATAGTTGTTTCAATTACATTTATATAATTTTATACCTTTAACAAAAAGGAATAAACTACATCTTCCTACAGGTAGTGACTGTATTACCTAGTTGATTATTTGAAGAAATACTTTCCAAAAATTGGCACCAGACAGGACTTGAACCTGTGTTAGGGTCCTACTGGACTAGTAATAAAAGGCGGACTGTAAACTATAGGCTGGTTTAATCTCGCCACAATATATAAATAAATAAATATTGCACGACATTACACACAGCGCAATCTAGTCCCAAACTAAGCACTAGGCTTGTACTATGGATACTAGACAACGGATATACTACATATTATACTTTTTTTTTTGTAAATACATACATATGATACAAAGACACTGAATATCCCATGTCTTCGGACCGTGGTGAGTCCTAGGACATGTTGGTTTCCTCACGATGTTTTCCTTCACCGTAAGAGCGATGTTATTAGCGCACATACCTTTTTCTTAAAGAAAAAGACATTGGTGCGCGGTCGGCTTGGATTCGATCCGACGACTTTCGGAATGAAAGTCGGGGTATCTACCACTAGACCAACACCGCTCAAACCGCCGCACCGCTCGCTATAAATAAAAAGTTCTTAAAAACAAACTAATAATAAAATAAAAACATCGATCGCTATGTATTGGCGTCGCTTCGTCTATCGTTAGAAAGGTGACGAGTCATCTCATCCCCACGCCGCGCCGCTGCTGCCTGCACGGGTCTCGGTAGCTCCCTATAGATGTTAGAAATCTCTAACAACCTGCAACCCTGACATTCCGTGTCATGCTCTAGCCAATTGCGCCACAGGTGCACGTTCTGTCAACTGAGGCACGTAGCGACATCTACCGGCCTTGCAGATTACCGGCTTGTTAATTTTCCATTTACATGGAATAGTTTGCACTGATTTTCTCAATGTTTGACACTAATATTGTCGAATCGGTTAACACACATTAACCCCATAAACGGTGATTAACATATTCATAAACTAGGTATCGTGTATATATTACCGTGACATGCAGATAAAATTGACAGAAAGAAACAAACGTTTCATAGAGTTTGTCATCTGGTTATCATCGTTTATTACTAAGGGACTACCTCGTATTCTGCGTACCTACTTAGAAGAGATGCCGATCTTATGCATCGTTTATTAAAACCAATAGTACCACTTGTCTTGATTCAATAATCAAGCGATTCTATTGATTCTAACCCCCGTATTTATAGACAAGTCAAGTAATTACTTTGGCTAAGTAATGCATTTGTCTCGCACTTGTCAGTGGTTGTCAACGTCTGCGAGAATGTGACAGAGATTTTACTTAGAGTTATTCGAATTACTCGATTCGTCTATAAATACAGGGGCAACAAACGCATTCCTCGCTACGCATCCTTGGTGGAAACGGTTTTACAACGGTTACTTATACTTTAACGCTTACTATCGGTGATGAAACTCGGCGTTAATCGTTTACATTCTCACTCCAGTAAGTAAAAGTCAAATTAACAGTAAAAGTGACGTCACAAAGTAATGTGACGTCTATATCAGCTGTTACTTTGACTTTTACTATCGGTTATGAAACTCGGCGTTAATCGATTACATTCTTACCGTGGTAAGTAAAAGTCAAATTAACAGTAAAAGTCCGTCACAATAGAAATTTTGCCTTGGAACGTTTACTAAAGCAAAATTTCCTTCGACTTTTGACGACGAAAGTGGCCGTAGTAAGCCGCCCCTGTCAACAATAAAATTAAGGGAATAGAAATAAAAGACCGATTTACTTTATTGAATTATTTATACAACATTTGATTCACAACTTAGTTTGTAAGAGGAAATCATTGATCAGCACAGCTTCAGCACTGCCATAACGTAACTAAAGTATAAAAACTGGAAAAGCTTCGGACATACCATGGAATTTAGAAGAAAATATTGAAGCGATAGTTTCGGATAACATTTCTTTGGACGTAAGATTAATACTTTTAAATTCAATAACTGTAGGTAGGTATACTTTTTCAATTCGATCTAAAATGTTGATAAAGTCTGAATAAATAAGTTATTTAGTAAAATAGCTTTGTCCTGACTGACTGATGGATTCATGCACAACCTTTTTAAACCGTTGGTAGTAGAGAGCTGAACTTTTGAGAGTGTGTTCTTTCGATAAGTATCGAAATTCCCACAAGATCGGGAATTCTTACGTTTTTGAGCAAAAGATATTTTGTGAACTAGCATTCTTAAGGTGTTTTAATCGGTTTAATTTTAACGATTAGGTAAACGCCCTAATAGAAAACGTTAATCCGTGTTTTGTAAGCGCAAGTAATCTTTTTAATATACCATTTTTTGCTATAAAGTCCAGAAGATCCTTAACCCAGATACTCTGGCATTATATTAATGGTGTCCCAGATGGTGGCTGCTACACCCTTTATGCGTGTAGTAGCCGGGGTGTTGTAGTGGCCTGTCGCTGTATCTGGGTTTAGATTTATAAGAATCTGTACTGTGAAAAGCTCTCATACCCTTTCGTCCATCTGAATCAATAGGTAGCTCTCTAAAACCAACCGTCGCTAAAGGTAACAACAATTTTATTATTATGCCACATTTTGCACATCGCGCCCTATTTAGCTCCTTAGGTACTTAGCAACCTTAAGTATCTGGATGATGCAAACAGACAAATTAATCGATAGGAAAATAGATTTTAGCAGCATTTCAATCTAAGGGGGCCGTTTAAATTTTAGGTACGTAAAGCAAAAGGGGTGGGGTAATTGTTGCGTTACTATCTTTGATGATGACATAGTGGATCTGGATTATTAACTCAGCAGTTTTTTTTTCTTCGGTTTCTCTACTAATTTCAGTCGATTATCTTTTGAACACATATAGTCAACCAAAATCGATCGAAATTTATTTTAACCCGACTACCGAAACACCCACTAAATTAATGAAGAAACCAGAACACATTGAATGAATGTAACAATGTTAACTTAAGCATGATTACCCACGTAAACATATCTATTACCAAAAAATCTGCTTACGTAAAACTTGAAAGGCCTCTAAAATAGTTTGATAATTGAAATAAACAAAATAGCTTTATCTATGAGATAATTGCACCTACTCCTTCTACAATAGGTATGTAAAAAATTGCACGCTCTGATGTACAAGTTTGAGTTGATATATTTATGTCATAGCAAAACTACATTTAGGCAACAAATGTATTAAGAAACGTTGCTCAGTTTAAGGACTAGATGGCGCTGTGTAATATGTGGTACAATATTTATTTATTTATTACAGTTCATGCCAACCGTGCGACATGTTTTAGATCTGCTGATATTTTCAATAATATTGGTTTCAGAGGGAACATAGAAGCTAACAGATTTAGGGTTGACTTTTCCAATCTCTAGACAAAGATATCAGTCCAATAAAATGTAACACCTCCGAATAAAAACGTCACCATCTTTTTAAAAGCAATCACATCTTAGAAGGCTTTTAAATTTGGTTGTGTTGGATTTTATGCGACAGATATTTTTGGCTGTAGATTTAAAATCAACTCGTTAAACAAAAACTACTGTTGCAGTAAGCTGCAACAGTAATTTTTGTGACTGGTTTAGTACCAATTAAGAATTAACATACACTGCTTTATCGTCGTAGTTTGCGATGTTTGGTTGGACGCATTACATAAAGTTTATAACATTAGGAAGATAATAAAAAGGTGTAATAATCAAGATAATAATCATAATCACCAATTTTTATTCAGCAGTGATATTTTTCTCTATAATTTTTTTTGTGTTCGACTAGTTTTATATTGACTTTAATTTGAATGAAACACATAAAACTGTTAGTTTCTATGTTTTCTCTTTTTTTTAAATCGATAGACAACATTGATCTTACGTCCAAAGCGATTGTGTCGTCCTGAATTCTTTAAAGTTTTTTCCTACAAGAAGGTATTCGGAAATTTTAAGTTACTAATTCCACTTTACGTCGTTCCAGCAACGGCAATATGAAACAAAAAATGACTGAAATGCAACTATATATTGTGTTTATATCGAGTCTGCTATGCAGAACCTACTGTGTTCGACACACTTCGTTTCAATTGTAGCACAGCTTATAAATCGCATTCGAGTTAGACCCTATAATTGCAAATATCACACAAGATTAACTTCTGGCGTGCTAAAATGATCGCTTGAAAAGCGATTCGTTTTGATATTCGAATTGTAGATTTTTTAGTGTCGTAAAAAAGCTGCGACAGATCCTAGATGAAATTACATGTAATTCCATCTCAATTCATGTACATAGCTTTTTGATTTTCATGGATGGCTACATAAAATGACCTTGAGTTTTCCAAGAGTTATGCTTATGTATGAGTTAAAGCAAGAGCGACACGTACTTATGTTATTTTAAGTAAGAGCGACAGCTGATGAATTTTTATGTCATTTCTCTGCTTGGTAATTTAGTTTTATACTATAAATATTGACTGATTTAAATGCATAAATTTGGATATTATTTGATTACTTAGGTACCTATAGTTAAAATTTAAATGAGACTGATTTTTCTTAATCATTTAAAATGTATAAAGTTTTGTTTTCATTTGGACCAGTCCCTTTCATTTTTTTGAAACAGGTGATTTATGGTTTATGTTTGCGCGTAAGGATCTAATATCATCACATCACTCGCCCCCTTAAAACGACATGCGAATTGGAAAGCAAATCGCTTTTTCAGCGACCATATTAGCACCTCTGCTTTTGCCGTGCCGCGATCATTTTTAATGAACTATATAGTAATTTCTTTGTCATTTTTGTCTCACCGCCGCTGTCCCACCCCTGTATTTAAAAATAACTTACACTGCCGACCAAGCCCTCATGTATTTACAGTAAGCGGCAAGATATGGCCGGCTAACTTAAATTGAAACCGTGATCTTTTTACAGTGTAGGTAAAATAGTTGGTACATTATACGTACAGTCGATATGTTGCTCACGGTTATCCCAAAACCTATTGGACCACGATTCTTACTAATATTAGTTGTAATAAACATCAATTTTCTATAGTCGTCGGAAAATTTCAGTTACAATTTAGTAGTAATGGAACCATTTACAGGGTGCTGATTTCCAAGACATTGCACTAAGTTGATAGATTAGTGTTTTACCATCCTGTCAGATTTAGAGCGCGTTTTGCATTGGCTTAGGGGCTTGAAGTCATGGAAATAAGTACCATATAAAATGTCCCTAATGATATTCAGCTTAGGTCCATTTGACTGAAGTGTTGACACTTTAATTTCTTACGTTTCTAATGAGTGTATGGCAGTTACAACAAGTAATTTAGCCTCAATTGAACAACATTCCGTTTCGTAAGAAAATTACACGTAAATACAGCTTTCGCTTTGCGAATAGGTAGAGTGAAATTTGCCTAGATACCTCAGGGATGGCAAATTTTACACGTATATTTTTCACGTTTATCTGTAGTTTTACATTATTCTTTCATTTCATTTTGCTTATATTTAGAACAGACTTTTAAGGCTACGGCAGACGAGTTTCGACAAATATTTATAGCAGTCTCTAGTAAAAGATCTTTCGGTGTGATCGTCACTCGTCTACTTTAACCAGTCCATAGATATGTTAGGCCTTGTTACTTAGTTTCTTTTTCACCTAATTTATTAAAGACATTCCTTTTCTTCTGCTGTCAATTAGTTCATTATGTTATTTGGTATTAATTTAGTCAAGTTGTGATTATGTATGATTCTTTCATCATATCGCAACATTTTTTCACACACCTTTATCCATATTTCTTGGTACAGAAATACGTAAAAGGTAGTTATGTAATTTGGGTTGCCTTGTGACGATAAAATTTCAAGACAATTTACTTTACGACATGTTCCCTCTTAATCAAATAAAATGTTAAAAAAAATGAAATGTTTCTTTAAAGTATTATATTATAATTAGTTTTTGTCATAAATCTTGTATCACGATGGGTCTAAGATAAAGCTCGCGCACCTGAAAGAAACCTGTTGATTTGTGACTAGAAAATCGTGAAATTGTTTTATACGCGTATTAGTAATCTACCGGAAATCTACCGTCAAGATACGGTGTTATAAAGTTAGTCCAGTTGTCGGCCGGTTGTAGACCAAATATGGAATTTAACCAATTCGTATTGGACCAAATAAGATTTAAAATAAGCTCATAAGAGCTAATATCCTAAGCTTTCCATCCTGTGACAATCAATTACACTTTAAACCCTATCATCATGTCGTAAAGTGCAATCTCGTGTATTGATAATAAGTCAACTGCCATTGTTTTTATTAGTAAATATTTCTATGTTGTGGCTTCATAAGCAGGCAAATTGTCGCTTTGTCGCAACAAAAACATCGTGTTCGCCCAAACAATGTCATTGTTTTAATGTTATTGACAGCAAAAGAAAATTATGGAATAACCATGAACAACACAGATTTTTCAACACGCACACTAGCATCGTAAAGAAAAATAACATTCTTTTATTCAAAATTAACATTTTCGACTTACATATGACTACATATGGAATCATTTAATATACATAAATGTATAAAGAGTGAAACACAACGAAGTACATAGTCAATCGGTCATGTATTTTCAGATATAAAACCTTGTAATATTGGCTCTAGGCATAAATACCTAGGTATATGAAAATAAACCAGTAATTCATTACAAGTATAGAGGTGTCTTGTTTTAGACTTCGTCTGTCATTGTGTTCCACCCTGTTTAAATAAATCGTCGTTGTTTTCGTGAATTTGTATACTGTTTTGTGGATATTTTAAATTATTGGTAGATTTTGAACTTACGTACTTCGAGAGGAAAAAAACGGGACTGTCATAAAATCATTCTGTTTTACCCGCGTAGTCTACATTCCCAAGGCAGTACTGGGATAAAAAGTACTCCATGTGTTAGTTCAGGATATAACTATCTGTGCGTCAAATTTTAGCCAAATCTGTTTAGCGATTTTTGGGTTATTGACACACTAACAAACTTTCACATTATATAACACCATAGTGGTATAATCGACGTGCTTATATTTTGTAAGTTTTTTTTTTCATAGAATGTGACTCAATATTTCAAAATATTTTTTCCTTCAGTAGATGAATACCTCGCACAATTGGCACTATAATATTAACAACATCGCGATTGTTCAATTTTAAATATTCACAAGCGATGAGATCGGTGACCGTATACAAACATAAAAACATTTGCAATAATTTATTCTTAATTAATTAACCTGTTGGCCAATTCGTGAACCTATATTAAGTTAATTCTATAGGATCTATATAAATGGCTGAACCGCCATTACACCTATTTATCTAATAATACTGGATGGATATTAAATTTAATAAATTATCGCGAAAATTTCAGAAAATTTCATAAGATCTCATCATTTTGTAAGTATACTAGTCGAAAAGCTCTTATCATTAATAAATCCTTAAAGATATTGTTCGAGGAATAGTATGTATGTACTATGTAACTGGTGTTCGCGCACTTTAACTAACATTAGTTTAATGTAATGTTACGAGTATTTATTTATGTATGATCGATACGAGAATTATTTATTTCATATTTCAATTTTAATAAAAAAATTATATTTTTAAGCTCATAGCTAGCAACATTTGTACAAATATGTCGTGATTATCGAACGCAACGAGACGACCACTCATTGTTCAAGCCAATCGGCATACGAGTATATCCGATTTAATCACTTCATATACAAAAATACAATTTATAAATTAAAGTAAATAAAACTTAATATAAAAGAAGATATATACGCGTTACCGAAGCTAGTAATATGATATCAATTAAATAATGTGAGTATATTTTGTCAATATATGAACACTGTACCGTTTGGACGGAGAGGGGCATGTGAAATACGAAATTATATCTACTAGGTTTACATTATTATAGCAAATGCATTGCGTTTATATAATTAACAATTGTCCAGAAAATATGCTTTGATACTTCGTTGCCTTATCTCAATGTTTTATAAGATAATTATCGTCTGCCCCACTGGTCAACATTACAAGGAGTATTATCACAGGAGAATACAAGTGACTAGTCTAGATTTTGTCTAGGGGCAACTCGGATTTGTATGCAGTACTTAGAGTCGGGTAACGAAGCGTCCAGAAGCAGCGACCTATCGGCAAGTGTTCTGCGGGGCAGATGCCATCAGAGGCAACTTATTAACTGACCAGTAAAACGCACTATTGACCAGTAAAGTAGTATAACAAGGTATTAAAATAGGCGTTGCAAAGTCTTTTATGAATAAAGCGCAATATCACGCGTCGACATAGCTAATAGATAAGTAAACTTGCTCACTTTAGTATAAAACTAGACGATAAATCAATCGGTCTGATCTCATCGCATGTACTCAAATTCACAGAAACACCGTCAGCGGTCATTATTCAGCCGAAACGATCCAAGCAAAATATATTTTGCGCATATCTAAAAAATTAGATATATACCACACGTCGGTTGCTAAAAGTTTTCGCAGATATCACCTACCTATAAATCTTAAACCGAATCGAATTAATATACAGTTTTTTTTACCGAAGTTGTTTTCTCTAAAGACTATATTTCATATAGTCTGTCGGACATTTTCAGACTTCTTAATAAATTTAAAATTTTTCAACTCCATCCTAACTACAGATTGATATTAGGTACTCAAGTAAATAGAAAATTGTGATTTCCTCGGCGAAATCTATGTGGGTTTTCTATAATATGTCGAAATATGTTATTTAAAGGAATAGTAAGTGGTACAAATGAAACCTCTCTGTCGCACCGGGCCCGTGTTACAACCGTCTCTTGTGGGTACATTACACTACGAAGTAACTTCTAATAATACTGAGCGAAAATTATAATACGCATACAGCGTTACTACAATTTTGGCCAACGCGAGTAATTCACATGTTCATCCATATTATGTGATAGCCAGAAAAGAGCGCTGGTCCGAGTTGGCCGTTTGCTCCACTTGGTCTCATGTGGCCAACTTGCCCTACGAGGCCAGTTGGCTTTATGCCCTGCTCTTAGCCGGCACGATGCCAATCGGCAACGGTCCGTAGTACCCATAGAAATATTTGCAAACTTTTTTCGTCCAAATTAATTATTTCTGAACCATTAATGTAACAAATGGACGTGGAAAGATAATTCAACAAGTTATGACCATAGACGTTTTGGATATTTATGACAATGCTATGTTTGCAATGAACAAAGTTTTCTTGCGGTGTCTTCAACGGGGTTCAACTATTAGTACTACTTACACCGACAACGACAAAAAAGTTTACAATTATTCGACATAAATACACATCAAAGTTGAGAGACTACAGAGAGACACAGTACACTTTCAATTAACAGAAGATCAGTTACAGAACATTAAAAGTAGCATAAATATACCATTTAACACCGCTTATCGAACCTAGTTTGGCGAGTTACCAGGCCTCCCTTCTAGCCTGCATGATATTGGCCGAACATGCTGTGTCAGCACGTTCTTGGTTACAGTTAGCCAAGGTGTAGAGGTCTACTTGGCCAGTATATTGGTAATTGACCAATTGAGTGCTATCGGTTTTCTGTGCACACTTCAATAACATGCACTTTAAAGAATTTTGGCATGTTCCACACTCAGTTCTTAGATGTTGTCGTTTTAGTTGAAATTGTGTGAAGAATCCTGGTGTTTGGCCAACTAGCTTTCCCAACAAGTTCGGCCAACATGCACAGCTGGCTTTACAGTGTGACTGACGTCAATATACCCTTGTATGTGTGTTGCTTTACCTTACCAGTTGAATGCAATCGTCTTGATACCGGTACCTGGCTGAATGTGTTAAGGAATTACATTTAAATACTCGATTACACATATTTTCTATTCTATGAAGATGGTTCTCGATATCATTATTTGTAGCAGAGCTGAGTTAAATTCTCTTGTGTCTTGAAGAATTGAAGAAGGTAGGTACTGATTGATAAAGAATAAGTATAGATTAGGCCATGTTTTAATTAATAACTATAATAAATGGAAACTGCCAGGTTTGAAATTAATTAGAATTAAATAAAACTCATTATTATTTTTAGCATTTCTAAGACTTTAAGGTACCTCCTGTACCCCTACCATGACTTAATATGTTAATACGTACACTGTAACGTTAACAGTTTGGACATGACCGCAACGTAAAATATCGTCTTGCGCGGCCTATACGACCGGTGTGGCAGCGAACAAACGTAGCGGTCGCGCTCTGCACAAGGTCAAACTGTTGACGTTACAGTGTACATATTTACGTATCAACTCATGATAGGGGTACTAATCGCGGTTAGTCGACCCGATCACGGGAGTACCGAACCGAAAATTTAGTTTAATTTGATATCAGCATTGCAAAAACCGACAAAAAATTGTTTCAAATTAAGAGTAGTTAATAATAGAAATGATGGTACATCATTTCTATTATACCACCAAATACAGAAACACTACACAAAATTTTAAGGCAACTTAAACCATTAAGCAGCGCCTAAACCAAAAAAGTCCCATACTAATTTTGAACTTAGAAGCTACCTGTTCAGTTAGTTACTGTCAGTTATTTAAGTTGACATCAAAATCTAAGTGAAGTTTCAGTATTAGGTCGTTAGTGACGTACAACGTGTAAGAAAAAAAAAAGAACAAGAATTATTTTATGTCAGTAATACCAAGAACCATCCAAATATCTATTAGACACCAACTACAAACAGGACCCGAGTGCTATATAATTGAACAAACATCTATTATTTAACTTAACATCGACAATTGATTAAACAGACAGAATTAACACCAACTTGACACATATACAGCGCGCCACGACAGTCTCGGTTGTGTGCTCTCAATAAACTCATGAGAAACATGCAGCAACAAACATATTCCCCTGAACGCATCCTCTGAATCAACTCACTATAAAGTTTTTAGTAACTCACGCCTGATAAACTTCCAACGAACGAACGTCCAAAGAACGCAACACCACCAGAATGCTAAATAATTCGAAGATCTAATTGACAGAGATTGATATTAATAAACATTTATAACATTCATCTTTACGTATTACACCATTATTTCGACTAAACATTAATAGAATTGGAACATGTACTTTATATTGTTCTACTAAATGTCTTTATTCAAATGTCTGTGTTAAGATGCTATACTGATTTTCCTCATCACTGTGTGCGTAGCTACTTGCTCCAGTTCTGTATCATTTCGAGTATCCAGAGTTTCGTGTAGTGATGAAATGGTCGAATCGTATTTAATGCTTCTCATTTCTAAATGAACATCTTCGTTTTCAGCGTCAACACACACATACAACTTCACCCATTCAGACTGAACTCGCGTCTGCACCGCGTGTTTAGTCTGAACGAGAACTTCGTCAGCAATCAAGTATAGGCCCATTTCAGTTTAAATTGCATCGGAAAATTGTATTATCCATTTTTTTTTATAAAGTCTTTACATTGTTCATTTTCAGGCAGTATATTGTTTTAAAACGATTCATTTAAAAATGAGACCTATTCAGTCGATGTTGTGCCACAGAAACAGCTTTGATGATCAGCTTCAAAATAAATACTAGGCCCAGTAAAAGGGCTGCACTTACAACCTACAATAAGTACTTCTATAATACTACACTATTCTACAAATATATGGAGTAAATATGTCTTTTCAATCTAGATGTTAACGCTATGAAATGTTTTAATGATATGATGAAAATATTACGGATTACTTAGTAACAAGTGGTCTTTAAACCCAAATCTACATTACAAATAGCCATGGACAGACGTGACAAAATCAAGGAGATGCGTGACTGTGTTGAAGTGGTAGAGAAGTTCTTGTCTAACTACTGGTGTAGTGTAAGGATTGATTTATGAAAGAGAACGAACGGGGCGTTTAATAGGTATCAAATGTTTGGACACAGATACAAAACCAGCACAATAAGGTATATGTTTTGACCACAGAATTAGCAACCATAAGGGAAAGTCTCATGTGCGAGATTTTGGCGCCCGCATACATTTGTACGAGCAGTTATTCTCATAAGAGTCAATTTATACTAGCGCAGAGTCGAAGCGTCAAATTCTTTACAACTAAACCGAAGCTGTACGGAAGTACGCACGCTTTTACGTGTAGGACATTATTGCATCACTTGCCAATTTCCGACTGATGTGTCGCGTGTCCGCGCGTGAATTCTCGAGAATGCGCGTGCTCTAATCAGTGTTGGTCGTACGCAAACGCGCGCGTCTTTTTAAATCTCAAAAGTAATGTGAGCTTTACGCTATGGAGATAAGGTTAAATTTTTTGTGTTAACTTTTAGATTGACGCTTCGATGTGCTTCGACTTTGCGCTTCTATAAATTGACCCTAAGCGGTGATTTGTTTTTCAAAAACAAGTGCTCTTTCAGTATAGACAAATCGACAACTCAACTATGTTTAACGTGCAATGTCAGTGAACTCAATAGGCGGGGCTCGGCGACACTAGTCAGTTTGAACACTAGTTCAAATGCGACTCTTCCTACTATTTAATGATCTGATTCTTTGAGTTTACTATGTACCCATTTAATAGCTTTCGTAACTATCGCAAAACATTTAAATTTTCTCTTGTACGAGTATTTTCAGTTATTACTTTTCAAACTACTACCCGTATCGTGCTCTAACATAAGGTTCTTAATCAACAAGGCTCAGGAAAGATGTTAATCGTTAATGAAAAATTATTAAATGATTCTACCATACCAACAAAACTAAAATGAACTAATACGTAACAGAAGGATATAAGCTAGGCTGCATGTATATCGCGGGCAGTCGATCTATTTTACTACAGACATTTGAGATAGGTAGGTAGTAAGTACGTATCATAATTGGCAAGCCTGTCGCATGGCTAACTCCTATAAATAAACATTTAATACATTCATGTCTTATTGGATATGTTTAAAATGTAATATTATTATAAGCTACTAATACGTATGCCCGCAATAATGTATTCCTTTGCAACTGTTGCCTTTTGTTTAACTGTAGTGATAAGTGCGGGCGTGACGCGGCGCTCGCGCCTTCTGGGTACGCGCTCGCTCCCCGCTCGCACCCAACGCTTTATCACAACCATCCTCTGTATTAAATATAAACATCAAACACTGATTTAATTAACATCGATATATGTAATTAAAACAACGATATATTGAATTTGAACACCGAATTCGATTAATGTCTACCTTCTACAACATTTAGCAACATGTAGATATATTCATAATCGACCGAGACTGTCGCACGTCACTAAAATTGCAGTAATATTTTTTTAATGAATACAATTATACAACATAAAATCTACCCTATGTATTCTCGTCAACGTTCCTGTGATTGTCTTTGATCGTATCGAAACCGAACTGCACTTGGGACCGGCTTTTCGGCTGGTTGGAGGAGTATGAACCGCCGAGAGAGAGAGATAGAGAGCCTCCATCGACTCGAGCTCGTCTCCCGCATCATCGGCATGCATCGGCGATCGGCGATCGGCGCGCACCAAATCGTACGCCAAACGAACAGTCTCTCTAATACCTATTACACGTGTGTTGAAAATGTAGAAAGTGTATCAAGCAGTTTTTAAGCTGGTTCCATATTTACAAAAGGAGCGAGGGCTGCGCTCACATACAAGCTTATATTTAAAAGATATTTTTTTGTATTTTTTGGTTTTTTAGTAGGTTGAAACATGTATTTTTCTATGTAATGTGTGTCATTAGTTACTTAGTCAAACTCGATGAGTTCTATTGAGTCCGGTGTGTGTGTGTGTGTGACGGGTAGTCGCCAGGGGACCGAATGTAGGAGCGAGGAGGATGGCGCATTGTCGAAGAGTTGGCCGCGCCACTCAGCGCTGGTCATGTTCACTTTGACTTCGCCAGATGTGGTTCCGGCACGACTGCTCCCGCTTCTGCTCGCCCCTTCTGAAAACGTACAAAAACAATATATTAATAACACTATCTGTATCCTGCGGGTAAAACCGCATATATGCGGATACATGCGCATATACAGGGTGTCCGGAGACCAGTGGATATCCCTGCACAGGCGGCTTGCGGGGAAGAGGTGGCTGCCCAGAATACGTTTTTTTTTTCTATCTCAAACGGTTCGAGCTGTACGTCACTTTTTAGTAAAACTTGAAAAATGCCTACTTTTTTGCACATTTCGGGGCATCACGTCCACAGATTAAGCGATAGCATTGTTTTTTTTTCGCCATGTGTTCACTAACATTGATGTTTGTAAATCACGTTGAAATTTTTTTTATTACTATAGGCAGTACCTGTAAGTTACTGCCTATAGTAATAAAAAAATGCGAGTGAGAAACTATTTAAATGAAAGTTATCCAAGAAGATGGATTGGCCGATTAGTTCCAAAATTGTGGCCTCCACGTTCGCCTGATCTGAATTCACTTGATTTTTTTTACTGGGGGTGTTTAAAAGAACAAGTATACAAAAAAAACATAACCACAATTGAAGACCTGCGTCTACGCGTCCACGAAGCGGCACAACAAATAGGAGAAAAAAAATTATAATCGTGTCCTTAAGAGATCGTTTATAAAAACGTTAAGGGTCTGTATAACGGCAAGAGGAGGACAATTTGAGCATTTGCTGTAACATTATGACATATTAAATCTTAATAAGTGTCATTTTTTGTACAATACTTGTTTCAACTTTTTCATGTAAGATAGTACCTTCGGTGCATTCATAGCACTAGCTTAGTAACTTATGACAAAAGTTATTAGTATAATACTGTTTTAGAATCCTTATGAAATAGGCAATTTTTTACAATAGTCGGTCAGACAGGTTTCATACATTTTTTTTACACCACAGATGCTCAAACTTAGCAGAAAGTAAAGTTTATAAAAAATAAATCTATCTTTGGGGACATCCTGTAAGTTACTGCCTATAGTAATAAAAAAAATTTCAACGTGATTTACAAACATCAATATTAGTGAACACATGGCGAAAAAAAAAACAATACTATCGCTTAATCTGTGGACGTGATGCCCCGAAATGTGCAAAAAAGTAGGCATTTTTCAATTTTTACTAAAAAGTGACGTACAGCTCGAACCGTTTGAGATAGAAAAAAAAACGTATTCTGGGCAGCCAACCCTTCCCCGCAAGCCGCCCGTGCAGGGATATCCACTGGTCTCCGGACACCCTGTATATACATATAACCCAAATTTTCAAATATCCTTTCTCGGACGCAAGATTTTTCGGATTTTTCAAAAATCCTTTCTTTCAAATCCTTTTAATCGGACGCCTTTATCACATCAAGATCGCATTCTTTAAACTTCAGCCATCTACTAACAGTGGTTTAGGCTGTGCGTTGATCAGTCAGTAAGTCAGGTAAAAGTATTTTATAGATATAGGTAGATTAAGACTAGTAGCTTCCTAATTGGCCTAGAAAATCCATCCAGTTATTGAATTACAATTGGCAAGTTAATCATGAACGTTGTTTGGTAGGTACAATCTAAATGTTCACCTATACAAGAATCTCAATCTAATTCATTCATCTTATTCATAGGTATATGTAGTAGGTATGTAGGAATGAATACCTATTCCAGAGTTTTGAGGATGCTGTTATTTGTTAGAAAGTTTTAATTAAAACAAACTTTGCAATTCCGTTTAATAGACCGGAATGCGAATATCTGTAACTCAATCGCATCTATTACTAGGATGATGAGGAAAGAGTCTAAGAGTTATGGTTAAAAAAAATGTCAGCCGGGGCGTTGCTATAGTCAGCCCCTTTTGGGTTCGCATTCGAGAGGAACCAGAATGAAACAATTATGACGAGAAAATAGACCAAAAGTGATACTTAATAATCCTCAAGTCAATCTGATTATTTCTTTAGTCGGGCCAGTATTATGTATCAATAACGCGAGATTTACATTACGAAACTAGTGGCATGCAATATAGAGTAAATTTAACAAAAGCAGTCCCGCAGCAGTGACTGGAAGCAACTTTATCAAATAGATCCTATAAAGGTAAATAAAATTGTACCGCCACAGGAGGTACCGCTGTGTCTTCGCAACTTTTTTTGTAAAAATTACTATTAAATACATAGCACTTGTTTCGTATATACCTACCCCGCTTAACGGGTTAAAAATATAAAAAGTAAATGATTTAACTGAATTGCAAAAAAAGAAGGAGGTATATGACTATAGGCTGTTTTTGCCAGATATACATGATTTGTAATTAAATTGAATAGAAATTGAACAATCTGATAACATTTTAAATGGTTGTCACAAAATTATTTTTGCTATTTTTACCGTTCTTTTTGTAATAGGTACACTGGATAGATAATAATATTATGTAATTGGATCAAGTATAAATATATTTTCGCGACACAACTGCCGACCTCTGAACCGAAATAGTTTACCGGATATTCGGTTTGTTAAGAATCCATACCTAAATAATATTCGGTATTCGTACATATTTTATTTTTATAATCGGAATACAAGCGTTAACCCATATCTCATCTGATGGTAAGTAACGATATAGTCTAAAACGTAGCACGCTCATGTTGAAGATAGGAAGACGGCAATAGAACAAGATCAAACCCGTATTGCTTCTGGTACAATTCTAATTATTCCCATTATTCGAATAATACCCGAAAACGTTAAATATCAACATTTTGGAATACTTGCAAGTTGCCAGTTGCCAAATTGCTCCGTTGTTCATTATTAATTACCTAATCATCATAGATATTCGTAATTAATTAACACCTGCTATAATTAAATCATTAGTGTACCTAATAATTAATTTGGAGATTGGAATTATTAATGCTAACATTATTGTGATATCTTGATCAACCAATTTGCATAATTTAGAATACAACTTATAATTCATTTTGCTGGTTTATCTTATCTCGCATGATTGTAGGTAAAATGCAAAACATATAGGTAGGTATCTTCGACACTTATTTTATCGACAAAATTATGCACCCTGTCAGTACGCTACTGTTATTATTATCATAAATATTTTAAGGATGCTAAGAACAGTACCCATACCATGAGTTGATACGTAAGTGTATACAATACACTGCAACGTTAACAGTTTGATCTTGTGCACAGCCCGCCCGTTTCGTCTGTTCCTTGCCGCACCGTTCGGGACATGTCGGCCGCGCGATCCGATATTCCACGTTGCGGTATGCCCAAACTGTTAACGTTACAGTGTACGTATTTACGTATTCAAGTCATGGTACAAAACAGGTAAGCGCGGGCAAAATAAAATTGAGTTTACATTTTTTTTTAATTTGCAGAGTGTCGCTAAAGCCTTTGAAATTTTAGTAATTTCTTGCAAAGTTACCAACAATTGTTAAACCATTTTCGAGAAAAACTTAACAATACTGGAGCGACTTACTTAATTATAAAATCCGTGCCTTGGACGTCCACCAATGGGAAACAATTACCCGGCAAACATCGTCGAATGTGGCGAGATGCCATGGACAAGTTCCTTACAGATTGGCAATCCATCGCGCAAGATCGCGAACAGTGAAAGTAGAGAGAACTCCAGGGGGAAGTCACCGTTTCTCGCCTCCGGCTTGCCTTAGTTGGCTGGTCGGAGTGAACACTGACGAGGCAGCGGCCCCCCTCTCTGGATGGCCTTCACCGGCCGGACAGTGGAGTCGCGAGAGCACAAATACTCGGAGGAAGGACACCTGACGCAGTAATGAGTTGGCCCGCTCTCTGGCATACCAGTGATGACTTAAAATCCAGTGATGTGATTCCATCCTTCAGCCTCACGTCTGTGTTGTTTCCTTGCTGTAGATTGCTCAGCTGATTAGGGTAGCCCAGTTTGTGAGTTGGCGAATCGCCGTCTGTCATTTTTGCGTGTTTGTTGGTCATTGTTACAGTAATAGCCCGGGGCTCCATAGCCCCGGGATACTGGACGTATAACAGACAATAAATCAATAAGCACTTGAAGAACAATGTAGGTAAAGCATTTTATACTTTAGAGTGCTTTGTTCCAAAACCACATAATATAATTTAGTTTTTCAGTGATCCATAATACTAATTTTTTTTAACATCGTCATCTCAGTGACTGCACCGCCCTGAGCCCGTCTCTGAAGAGGTTGTATCAACCTGAACAGGTCACAGATCCATAGTATACGTAACAGTATGTATGAATGAGTTCGCTCCTGGTTATTTCGGTGGGCGGTTACCAAATCGATGCAGCACGTGGCTGTGTGACGTCACGGGAGGGGTGCCCCTGCCCTAGCCGCAACGGTATCGATCCAACATCCGCCGGAAACACACAATTACTTTCTCGTAGGAACACATCCTTACATCAACATTTATTTTACGATAATAAAATCTTTATTTTTTGCGATTTCTTGTCATTGATCAGATAGACGGTACCTCACCTCAATCAAGCCAGTTGCACTGCTATCTTTGCGACGTAATCTTTGAATCTAAGCCAGCTGCCCGCTAAGTTATCGCCGTTTATGAAAACGTCATATAGGACTTTAACCTAATATAAAAGAACAAATCGGACCAGTGGTTCCTGAGATTAGCGCGTTCAAACAAACAAAAATCAAAAAAATCAAAAATCAAAGTACGTTTATTCATTCGGATATTAGCAAGATATCTCTTTGACATGTCATTTTTTTTTTATTTAATCTACTCTACTATGTCTTCGGATCGCGACCTCCATGACATGAGAAGAAGACACAAGAAACTCATGGGGTTTTTTATTTGTATATTTTTTTGCAGTAATCATGTGATTTACATTGTCGCATATATAATATTATTGAAGAAAAGTGGAACTGGAGCAATAATCTATACTTACTATAATAATCCTTACTAGCATTACAAGAGCGAAAGTAACTCTGTCTGTCTATCTGTTCAAATAAGTTAGTTATAATAAGTTATAAGAAACAAAGTTAGTTATAACAAACAAACAAACTCTTCCGCTTTATAATAGTAATAGATGGGTATTGAGTAGGTTTTACCAGAGTTGAAGCGGACAGTATCTACTGAACAGATGTTATTAGAAGAGGCACCTCTCTGGTGCTTAGTGATGGCAAACGATCTCTGGTGCGTTGTGTTTGCGTTTTTGATTCAGCTATTTACGAGGACCTATCTTAACCTCTTATTAAATGGATATTGATTAAATCGTTTTATTATGTATTTAATGAAACAGACGTTTAGGGCTGGGTTGTCCGTCTGTCAGTCTAAGACCCTTTTTCCCAGAAACGGGTAGAGGAATAATTTGAAATTTATTTTACATAAAGAATCAGCATTTGTTACTTGAAACTTCTCCTAATTTAGATTTGGATTCGATGGATAATAATAAACATATATTGCAAGGCGTTAGGTACACACAGTGCAATCTAGCCCCAAACTAAGCACTAGACTTGTACTATGGGTACAAGACGGATATACTATATAGTTTTCGTTTTTAGGGTTCCGTACCTAAAGGTAAAAACGGGACCCTATTACTGAGACTTCGCTGTCTGTCTGTCTGTCTGTCTGTCTGTCTGTCCGTCCGTCCGTCTGTCCGTCTGTCCGTCTGTCCGTCTGTCCGTCTGTCACCAGGCTGTATCTCATGAACCGTAATAGCTAGAAGGTTGAAATTTTCACAGAAGATGTATTTCGGTTGCCGCTACAACAACAAATACTAAAAACAAAATAAAACAATTATTTAAAAGGGGCTCCCATACAAGAAACGTGTTTCAAAAATAACAAGGAGTTTCGTACAATACAAGTGAGGTCGCTTCTGATTGGTCAGGACAAATCGAGTTGGTCATGGAATTCAAAATGGCTGCCCTATCTGTCAAATAAACCAGTCTGCCTTACTTACCAAAGAGTTTCTTTCTTGTTTCAGATTTTCTTTGTGCCAAGGTTTTTTTTTTTGAGTGTTTCGGTCGTTTGATGGGAGTAAGAATCGAAGATAAATATTTCATATTTTCCTATAAAATTTAAAAATTGGTTGTTGTAAACCATTTTAGGGTTCCGTATCCAATTGTGATAGTGGTACGGAACCCTTTGTGCGCGAGTGTCGCACTTGCCCCGTTTTTTTTGTACATAACATGCATAGAATATTGCAGGACGTTGCACACAGCACAGTCTAGTCCCGTAACATAGACACCTACGTTACGTAGATAGATAGGAAGAAAGGTTGCCTGGAATAAATCGCTCTCAGCGATAAGGCCGCGATAGTGCAACTTAATTTTAAGTTTTTTATTATTTGTCATATTGTTATTTTTTGTACCATTGAAGATATTTTATCTGCCTAAAAGGGAGCTTACACTCCAGAGATCAGAGTAAAAAATCTTGAGGTATTTTTTTTTAACCAAATTAAATGTAAACAGAACCCTTTATTAGCAAATCCGATTCACTATTAACAGGCATATAAATTCATTTGGAAATGACATTCCAATCCCATTCTAATCCTAACCAAGTTAACAAAGAGCGGGTATTTTGTCACGTGTCCCAGTTTCGATGTGACGTCACGAGCTAGCGTCCCACAAACGTGTCCCCGTATGTAGGTATGTCGGACTCAAATCTAACCCATTTTTAACCTATCTTAAAGTTTAGTAGGTTCCTGGGTACTAAATTCAGTACTTACCTTGGTATTTTTTTTTGAAATAACTTTTATTATAGGTATATAGGTAAGTACCTACTTAGATATATTCTTAAAACCTGTGCTTTTTTGCTACTTTATTATATTTTCTTTCTTCCATCTATCCTCATTCGAGCGATGTCGGAAGCCGAGGGTCCGTTATATTGCAGTAGTTATGGTCAAAAAGACTTAACGTTTAATTTACTTTAGACTGATATATCAATCTATCTATACTGATACTAATTTTTAACCGACTTTCAAAAAAGGAGAAGGTTTTTAATTTGTCGGGATATTTTTATTCTATATTTATTTAACTATGCGGTGCCGCTTTGTCTAGCTCAACAGTCTGGCTCGTTTGGAAGTACCTTTCAAATATTGCTACGAGTAGGTAGAGCGCGTTGTCTACGTTTCCTTTGTTCGCGAGATATTCTTAGTAACCTACATAAATATTAGGTATGAGTTTTTCTATAATAAACGGCATACTTTTAATTTTTTGGTAACATGGTTATAAGGGCCGATAACAGGTGTATTTTTCATAGAATGTGTTAACTTTTGAAGCTCCATAAATTGTCCTACAAGGAACACATAAAAAGAGTAGGTAAGTGAAAGAGAATATCGATAATTATCCAAGGAAAACAAAGGATAGCATTTATTTTACACGTATGTTCTTATACTTTCTTTCTTTCGTCAGTTTTTATTAACCAGCTACCTATATGCTTAGCAATATACCTATTCAAAATCACGAACTGCGGAGCTACATTGAACCGTGTCAGGCGTAGTCAAATTTAATCTGTGTAATTTAATTTGTGTACAAGCCTAGTCCTTATTTTGGGGCTAGATGGCGCTGCGTGTAACGTCGGAGAATATTTATTTATTTATTTTATTTTATTATTTATCTTTTAGGAAGATCGTGTAGGTTAGGTAGGTACGTCAAGTTGTAGGTATAGAAAAGGGCAGCACTTTTACTTCTTTCTTTTTACCGCTCAACGCGATGACTCCGTTCTGTCCGCGAGGCCGCTTCTTCATATTTTGTTATGTAATAGTTGGGTTAACTGTTTCCACTACTACGGAGTGGAAATTTCGAGCTCTGTGATTGGCTAATTCAGTCGGCTCCACTCCGCCTAGCTCTGCTTCAGTGGAAACTTAACGTAAGGCTTTTTTTTCATTTATGTTCCTTATGTTTCCCTTTTCCGTGTGATGAGTGTTCAATTTTCCAGGAAATGTGTTAGAATTCTTGAAACGTTTGACGGGATAAGTAGGTGAGTGTTCCGCGAGTTGATGTTACATTACATATGTTAGTAGATTATTCATTTTTACACTGATGTTGGAGCAGAAAAGTGTCCGTGAAGAGATAGGTAAGTAAGCTTCATATCATTTGTGAACGTGTGTATCACAAGCATGATAGATTAGTTCGACGAAGGGTTTTCATGAGCAATAGTGCTCAGCGACGTTTTTTTTGGAAAATCGACCATAATTTTAGCGGGTGTCAGTTCTCCAAATTGACATGGTCGTCATTTCCGAAAAACCCAACCATCAAAATTCATCATCAGCAGACAGGTCACTTATTGGGACTTAAGGGGGAAGGATAACTCTTTGTTCTCCATACAACATAGTTTTCTGTTTCCTTGATTCAGATATTGTCTCTTCGCTTCTTATAAGAATAGAAATAAAATTTAGAAAAATTAGAACAGGAAAAAAATCTAAAACGTTGAAGCATGGGCATGGCTGACAAAGGTTTTTTACCTTCGCTTCAATACTGCTTGGCGTACGACAAGACAATGCAAGACAATGCGAAACTTCTACCGACAAAGTAAAAAAAAGAACTCTACATTAGACTGTGTCCATACAATGAATTTTCCCGGAACCTAGCTATGAACGAGCCAAGCCGACGTTGTTTGCGAAGCAAATCCATTGCGTCGACAGCTATTATCTCAGTTCAAACTACCGTGAACACTGAAGTCGGATACCTAGCTGGGAATTATGTAACACATGTAACTAGGTTGCCAGTGAATTGGGTTATAACAAAAGACGAGAGATAAGGTGAAATACTGATTGTAACGTGCTTTTGATTTTCGTAGGATGTTTGTTGAGGTCTGTAGCGCTGTAGACGTCTATAAACAGCTGTTTAGGTTGGTTAGTCTGTGATTTAATCTACACTAAAATTTATAAAGAGAAATCCTGCTTTTTGAAAAAATGCTTTCAAAAACTTTAGTACCCGTCGGGATTCGAACCCGCGACTATTGGTACGACGAAGAGGTGCTTTCTTAAATTCGACCTGGCTGGAGGGCTACCCGTGGCGAAGCGGTTAACGCGTTGGTTCGGATTACCAATAGTCGC
The DNA here is from genome assembly GCA_958496205.1 of Idaea biselata. NCBI lineage: Eukaryota > Metazoa > Arthropoda > Insecta > Lepidoptera > Geometridae > Idaea > Idaea biselata. The sequence continues at coordinate 30,500,642 of OY292394.1, read as the reverse complement.
GGGTTCGAATCCCGCCGGGTACTAAAGTTTTTGAAAGCATTTTTTCAAAAAGCAGTATTTACTAAGTGTGGATTAACACTAAGAAATAATGTTTACAAGAGAAAAGCTTTTTTTTTAAATGCTTTCAAGAATGTTCGTACTCGGCCAGATTCGGAAAATTGGTCACAACGTAAAAAAAATTTGGAAGCATTTATTTCAACAATAGTAGGTATTTCCTAAAGGTCAAATACACGATCACACTTTGTTACTTTGAAATGCAATCTTATTTTCGATACGATCAATGGCGGTACGAAGTCCGCCGGGTCAGCTAGTACATATTTCACATTTTAATTCTTTTTAGTAATTTTTAATAAACAAACTTGAGAGCTTAAAATCGGAACTTGAGAGCTTAAAATCGGTTCAGGGGTTAGGCGTGAAGCGTAACCGACTGAGTTATTTTCGCATTTATAATATGAGTAAAGATAAGGATTAACTTTGTCAACATGGCAACAAAGAATATTACCAGCAAATCACTTGTGAAACTTAATTAAAGCGAGAGTATGCTTTGATCGGGATAAAGGGTTTCATTAGGCTAATTAATGCGGTGAATTGTGGAACCTTAATAGCCCTGGTATTTGATAACGATTATTAGCTGATCGGTGCGGTACTAACAATATTTAATTAAACATTATTAATGAATATTTACTGTTTATTATATCTACTATTTGATTTGAGACGAAGTAAAATGGATTGAAATTTGACTCATTTTTCATTTTTTCGGTTTAAATCGCATGGTGATTAATATTTCCATCAGTGTTTTAATGATCAACGTTTCGTTTGTCTAGTCTAAAGAAGAGACCTGTAAAGGTTCTAAACAACACTAAAAATAAGCCTAAAAATAAAGCAACTCTAAAAATAATAGACGACACGATATTAATATCGGTTTTTTTCGGTTTTAAAACCGAAAAAATGAGTTTAATTTCAACGAAATAAAATCTGAAATTGACCGATTCGTTGATTCAACTTCATTTTTAGTCGTTTTTACACCAATAAAATCACTTAAATTATCTACAAGAATTTCTTAGATCTTCTGAATGCCAACAAAACAGTCTAATAAATATAGTTGATTTCGAAACACGTTTAGGAAAATTGGTATCGGAAAAAAGTATAAAGATACGTATACTATATTAAATAGATTTACCATGAAATTTTTCTTTAAGAAACAGAATTTTCGCCATTTTGCCCCGACTGCCGAAGGAGAGTTAAGTTTCTTTTGTTTACGTGATTACTCGGATGGGTGACCGATATTTTTTGTGGAAAAAATCACTTTCTCGAGCTCCTCCGTTCTTCGGAAGGCACGTTAAGCTATTGGTCCTGGCTGTTATTTCTGATAGCAGTCGATAGAGTACCTTAGGGCTTAGACTTACCATTTAGTCAGACATCAGTTTCTATGGCCTCTGCGGCGGCGCAGGCGGCGTGCAAGTTGTTCACGCGCACGGTACAAGCGCGACGACGAGGGTCCCTCCTGGTTGCCCCACCGCACGCCTCCGCCTGCTGCGTCCTCGCAGCCCGCGCCGCCAGCGCCGCTTGTTGCTTCTTCAGGTCGCGCTGTTGCAACTAATACAACACATACATTTACATACAATTTTGATTTATTTCGGTGACTCTCCACCACTGTACGTTTGTCCCTTGTTTCCCCTGGCTTAGAGAACGCCACAGTCGTTCACAAGCCAGGATAAACGAAGGCGTTCGTTGGTCTAGTGTGCAGTGAATGCGCGGCCGGTCTTTGATACTCGTAGTAACTCGATCATTATAATAAATGCTCCCGCTCCCGCTTCGTTAGGTGCATTTTGCTCTTTACTCATACACTTGGCATAACTTGACGCGAATACACAGTTCTGTAGTCTTCTAATCACGAAAGATGCTCCTCGAACATAAGATAAAACATTTTAATATCGACAAATGAAATCGCATTAGCTTCGAATTCGACAAGAACTAAGTGCTACAATAAGTACAGCCTATTATATTTATACGATGATTTTTTTAGGATGATGTTAAGCAAACTGTACGTAGCTATATGTATGTAAATAAACATTAATTGCGAGAGTACGGTGAACTAGGTGATGAAGGTCTATGATCTATGATTGTATCGACAATGGTGACGTCATACATTGACGTTATATGAAAATAAAATGTCGTGACAGTTGTGTTCTACAAAGATATCCAATCCAGACTACTAAATTTTGAAGCAATTTGAACAAAAATGTAACGTGTGCGCCACGTCTTTCTAAAATTTAATTGCCAATAGGACATAGAGTGTCGAACAATCAGGCTAAAAATGTTGCTAAAGAACCGGCAAAGGAATTTTGTTAAGCATCTTTTGCAAACCGAATAGATCAAAAATACGCACAAACGCCAGGCTAAGTTGTAACATAAAAAAAAATAGAGGTAATTATAATTGTCCCGCCAATTCAACACTGGAATACTATGGAAGGCATGCCGGTTTTGAGAACTGGGGAGATCAAACAAGTTTCCTAATAAAATTACAAGTTAGTAGGCGAACGGCACGCGGTAACTGCAGGTTAACATATACAAAGGATTCAACTCTATTACTCTACATACTCAAAGTATTTCTTTTAAAACCAGAGACTTATTGTCGGGATTAACATATCTGACTACGGGCAGTAATATGTGGATTAACGTATTTGAGATAAGGTTGAATTGATTATGTATTTTTACCTGCAGAGGTCTCGTGACGATACCTACCAACTTATACCTTTAGTTTAATTTGTTAGGGCTAGGGGTTATAAAGGGTTTGTTAAGGTATCAAATAGTAAGTACGTAATGGTAAAAACTCACGTGGTTAAGACGTAGCAGATCTTGATGTTCTAAAGCGGCGATGTCGTTACACTGGCGCGCTTCAATAATGGCCTGCTGCTCTAGAAGGACCTTCTCTTCTTCACGCAAGCGCTGCAGGTTGGCTTCTAGGTTTGGATCTGCCACCATGGCTGATTCTTCTTGCTCCATCGTGTCAGAGGAGGAGTCCTCAGACACGGACGATTTCTTCTGTATTGGCCCTGAAACTGTTTGGGCGGTTAATAGGCAGTAGTGATGTAATCCGCTTCGATATTTTGTTAGCATATTAAGAAATAGACACCTATATAGACAAGATACCAACAAAGAGTTGTGATGTGATCGCATATTGGTTAATGACGCACTATTAGCTCGCTTGTTACCGCTCGTTCCTTTGCATATCCCTCACTAAATCTTCTCTTTAAAGCAGAAATTATTAGGCCAGCGACCACATCACCTTTGCCAATATCAATCGGAACCACGCGTGTGTATAACACCGAAGAATAATAGGTACCTACGAACTGGCAGCTAGCGAGGAATGGTTACCTTATAAAATTTGAAATGCTATTAAAAATGGGACCAATGTACCTAGTTTACGTTATAAATGTAAGTTGAACTCATTTACAAAAGTTGGGATCCTTGAGAGAGAGTGAGTTATTATGTTATAGTTTTATTGTAAGAAACAACTAATATATATACGTGTTATTAGAGTATTAGCATTAATGTAAAAGACAACTTATATATACCTACAGATAGATTTCTACGCATATTAGTATATTATTAATATGCGTAATATTAGACGAAGTACCTTCTCTGGTTAGTACCTACGAGTATAGCAAATTTTAATGAATTAGGTTAGTATCGAACGTGTAAAAAAAACAAATCAAAACAAAGCTTACTTTCAACACCTTGGATGTTCTGCTCGCTAAAATAAACGAATAAAAAACATAATAACACATATAAACATGTAATTAATGTACCCAATAATACTGTTTTTAACTCTTAATCGACAAAAAAGGTTATATTTCAGTTAAACATTTGACCTTAGAATAGTTAAGAAGCCGATGAAGTTATGGGAGTTCGTGTTGCTAACGTCATTCGTCACAACCCCAGCAACGACTGATCTACATATATGTATATGTTATAGCATCCCCAACTAAGGAAAAAATTTAGGGATAAATGAAGAAGTCTGCTGTACCGTTAGGCCACTCCCTGGAGCTATCATCCAGGATTAGCTATAGCCAGATCGTGTCCCCAAACGGTAATGTGTTCGGTTCTTTACAAAGGAGAGTTACCTCGTGCCCAAGTGACACTAACGTCGCGTCGTCACTACGTCATTCGTCAGTAGGATTTTGAGCTGACACGTGACCCCAGGTTGTGTTAAATAAGCATTTGGTGAGAGTCCGTAATCCAATACGTAGCCTTAGGTTAAAACAAAAAACTAAAGATACGGTACGTAGTCTCGGAAAATGAGACGTTAAAACTGCGTCTAGCTGACGCACTAGCCTCAGTCGTATGTCGATCCGTTGCCGCGTGAGCACGTGCTGTCACACTGCAATTATTTTTTTGACATCCATAATAGACTAAGAGCCCGTGAACCCCAGACCTTCGTTATTTTATAAAAGCTGAAAGTTTGTCAGGGCATGCTCCTATACACAGGTAAGAACGCTGGACTATTATGAAGTTTGGCTTGTAGTGGCTTTGGCAGGTATAGACTTTCCTTTGTCTGGTAAGGGATTGGAACTGTCAAAAATGTCTGGCTAATGAGGAAACATCATCTACTTATTACCCAAGTATTATTATTTAAAAATCAGCTTTTATACTATAACGTAAGTAAAATTATAGTAATAATAACACCCGGGTGTTCATAAAATTACAATTCAACTTACGTTATAGTATAAAAGCTGATTTTTAAATATAATACTTGGGTAATAAGTAGATGATGTTTCCTCATTAGCCAGACATTTTTGACAGTTCCAATCCCTTGCCAGACAAAGGAAAGTCTGTACCTGCCAAAGCCACTACAAGCCAAACTTCATGATAGTCCAGCGTTCTTACCTGTGTATAGGAGCATGCCCTGACAAACTTTCAGCTTTTATAAAATAACGAAGGTCTGGGGTTCACGGGCTCTTGCTCTATAAGAATATCTTTTTGCTTATTTACAAATATCTGAATCATTATTAAAGACAAATGTTTTAAAATACAATAATTTTATGAAAATGCATGTATGTGTTTCTAGCTCATTTTTCGAATACGCAATGTTAGAATATACCGTATCTAAAGTACGTAGCCATCATCTGATCCGGTGCAACCGCACAGTAAAGGTCGAGGTAAACTGGGACGAGCTACATCTTAGACCTCGTCGTCTCGTATCATCGGGTGAGATAGAGGTCAAAAGCTTACTTATCAATTAGCGGGTAAAATTAGATATCGAAAATTATTGGGTACATTATCATAATTTTAAGTAGAATGTCTTACCGGATTCTTGCCACATAAAAAGCTATTAAAAACAATATTGTCTAATTATTGAGACTTTGCTTCAGAATCTTTATGAAAAACTTATTTTTATCATGCTAATAATGGATTCATTGTTATAATTTAGAAGAGTTTCGATTTTTTGACCGTTTGCTCTTCGGGTCATTTACCAGTTTATTTTCTGTTTTCAATTTATGTCTAGCGTTCGGTGGAACATTCTCTTAGATGAAATAAAAAGTAAAAAAGAAAATTGTCTATTACCATCATTGAAAGTTCAGAAGTACCTACAAGTGGCTGTGTTCAGGTTTTTACGTTGGCTTCTCCGACTACGAAAAGCTGTAGCGACCGAGCAAGCTTATTGTTCTGTTTAAAATATTATTTTAGATTTCCTTTTCTGGTTTAAAAACCACCGCTATGTTGCGTTAATTTTTATTCTAAATTAAGAGGAAAGGATACCTATATTCGTTCTCCATACAAACGTAGGCGACTGTTTCCTCTCTGGATAGAGTATTTATATTAAAGCTTATGTTTATGCTGTAAAACCTATATCTGCCATGACCCGACTATGCCCCTACGTTTTTTGTTCATTTTCTAATTAAAATAGAATTAAAAAATAGGTGTTATGGCATAAACATATTATCCAGGGAGGAAACAATCGACTATTTGTGAAGTTTGTATGGAGAAAAGACTGGGTATCCTTCCCCTTAATAAGTTAGGTATCAATTTACATGTCAAAGTAGTCAAGTAAGTAGTTCAAAGTTAAAAAAGAAAGTAATAAATGAGTTGTGTGTGTACCTATCTAGTGTAAGTTTTTAGATAACGTTATTCTATCACGTTTACGTCATGCCTTGTCGAACGTAAATTTTGCCTTGGAGATTTAATTTACAAGTTGAACTGATAATTATTTCCACAGACTACATAATGTAAATCCATTAATCCTTTAAATTGATCTGGGCGGCTTAAAACGCAGTTTAGCAGATTACAGGCAACTATTCTGCTTTCTGACACAATCACAATAATTGTGCATCTGGCCTGCTCAGGTCTTCTATATAGATTCAGAACTAAGTCAGATGCACAGTTATTGTGAAAGTGTTAAACTGAGAAATTGCTTGCAGAGTCTGCTATACTACCTTCCAGACGTCCATCAGTTCTGATTTGTCAATTGTTCAAAAATAATGATTTAGCTGATGTGAACGCGACAGATACCTACGTAGAAATGTTCTCAAACTCAGATCAGTTGACTTACGACTTATTTCGACACACGTTCGCCTAACCAACTTAAAAATAAACAACCAAAATAACAACATAACCAAATAAAGAAAATAAATAACAATGTTTATTCATCTATTCCTTACATTACTTATTCACTAATATATTTACACAAACACTGTCTCTTACACATTAATATCACAATAATCGTCTCTTTCGATTTAAGTAGGTAGGTAAGTTTTTAACTAGCATTATTTATGAATAAATTGATAACACTGTTATACAGTCATTGAACACTGGCAACATCGTCCTTGTCCTCGTCCTTTCCACCTGAAAATTGGTGAAACGAAAACGTAAAAAACTCAAGGTAAATAAAAATAACAACAAAACTTGTAAATGTGCTGCTGCTCAAAATAACAACAAAACTTTTAAATATAACTGCTCCGTTCTGTCGTGGTTAAAAAAAATGCAAAAAATAATTAAGTAAGTATAGGTGTGTAACTTTCGTAATTTTGTTTATTAAGTATAAAGGATGTTCCATGAAGTAGTGTCAAGCTATAGTCCAGGGGCACCCGAATCACCCCTTTGTTTATGTTCCACGATTTTTCGTAGTTTAGAGCCTCCTCTAGCTCTGGACTCTTGCTTGACACTACTTCCTGGGACACCCTTTATAACAAAGATATCTAAGTATAATAAATTTCAATAAAACTTTATAATTTCAGGTCCCATGGATTCGATACTTTGATTACCTACATATTTATTAAAAAAAATGCAATATTGAATCATTATTTTTCAGAGCTCGATATTTCGACATTATGCCAAAAACTCAATCTCAAGACAATCAAGTAGGTACCTTAATATATATAATATATAGGTATAATAATAATAAATATAAAAAAAATAGGTATGTATATATATCCTAGTTTTAAACAATTGAGTTCTATTGAACACAACCCTGAAACTCCATTACTGTCCACCAAAAATCGTTAAACTGAAACTAAGTAAACTTAATAAGGAAACTTACTGAGATAGGGCTCGCCCATGGTCCCCGGCAGGTACGGGCAGCTCGTGACGTGGTTGAAGTTCTGCGACTGCATCTCCTCCTGATCCGTCTCCCGATGGTAGAAGTAGTTGAAGTTGGAAACGATGACAGGAACGGGAAGCGCAATCGTGAGCACGCCGGCGATAGCGCACAACGAACCCACGATCTTCCCCCACACTCCCACAGGCCTATGTAAAAACAATCATGAACACAAGGCTTTTGATTCATTACAACCCTGCTTGGGAAAACTGCTAGATTACAAGAGGCAGGCGAATTAACTACGATTAAATTATGAGACATAGTAGAAATATTGGTAAATGAATTCCGCGAATAGTAAGCTCCTCTTGTCCCGTTATAATATTCCTACGCCTATAGTAAGACCTCAATATTGTACTGCGGTTTACCATAATGCGCAGTAATTGCTTAGTCGCAGTTTTCCCAAGCAGCATTCCAAAAACTAAGGTTAGAAAGGCAATGATGATTGCATGCAGTTTAAAATACATACCTTTCGATACAAAAAACTACTTAAGATAAAAAGATAAAAGGAATAATAAATAATATTGAATCATTGGAGTGACATTCGCATAGGCAATTTGTTATATATTTATTTTAGGTAGTCCAATTTCATTCATCACCAGTCACACACGCCAGCCAGCTACAGAGAACTGCAGCTATCCTAACTATATTGCACAGCAAAGTGACCATTCGCCCCGGCGATCACGTCCGAAACAAAAATAAACCCTTCTGTTTATGTTTCTTAGATAAACATTGACCCCCTTATTTATAAACGCTGACTAAGTTTATGTAACGTTTGTCACTGTCTGATAACTTTAAAACTTCGTGTGACTGTAAAAGACAAACGTTACGTTAAGTTAGTCATAGTTTATAAGTGGGTAAATATTATCAAACTTGATAAAAAATATAATTTTACTGCTAAATGATTAAAATAAATAAATAAATAACTTTCACTTTTGATTTCACTTGAATTTTGTTTCAGACGTGATTTACTTTAGATCAGGAATAAAATAAACACCTAGAAACCTAAAAAATACTACTCTAAATCTAATACACATAACACTAATAACATTTACGGAGGATAGACGATGTTCCGTCATGCACTAACAACAAACATGTATACAAACATATCACTATCGAAAATGGTGTGAAAGCCTATGATGGAAGCCAACTAAAATAAGCCATAACGATATCTGAACATCAATTTTACATAGTAGCATTAACGTGTAAAATTTACCATGGTTCCGATCTGAACCTGTCGGAAAAGGACGAAGGGCATTCAAATGCAGGAGACAGATATATAGACCAAATAATAGTCGGAACGCTGTACAAGCAAATCAATGAGATAATATCTTCTAATGAAGAAGGAGGTGATCATGATCGCGTGCGCGTTGTTTAAGACCACCATTTTCGACAAGCTAACGTGAACATCGCCACAACATACAGACACTTGCGTGACACAACACATGGAACCAGTAGCGAAGCATACACAGAGAGGAGTGGCGTTCGACGTCTCGTCGCGCGAGAACCTCGCTTCTTGCTTCACCGGCCAGAATACGAGCGGTTTTACGTTATACGCGGTCGGTAAGGTACGATTGATTGTATGGGCGATTGTCACACCGACGACGACTGTGTTTCTGTACTAGCGCTACGATGTCCTGTTCAGTAGGAAAACTTTACACCGAGTACGCTTCCATGTAAAATTGTAAAAGTTCAGGAAGATATTGATGATAAGACTTTATAAAAAAAAATTCAAGACAATAAGGGATCGTCGAACGTGCAGTAGGTTGTAATTTAAAAAAAAAGTGAATAAAACGTGAAGTGATCGGTTTAGTTGTAAGCGTCCCGACACTATTAACCAAACTGAAGCAAAATGTAATGTAGTTACAGATATGGCGAAATAAATTACAATCGTGTTAAAGATGTCAATGTAAGGTCGTGGGGTAAAATGAAATGACGAGAAGGCAAAGATGAAACTTAAGGTTGATGTCTCTGAATCATACGTCATGTCTCCGTATCCTACGGTCGTCATTGTCACGACCGCCCACCAAAACGCATCAGGTATGGATTTGAAGAAACTGTTCTCACTTCCGGCTTCGGCGAAGTACACCGCGGACGAAAACAGCACCACACCTTTAAGAACAAGCACACACCGACAGAGATAGGTGGAGTGCGACATACAGTGGCGGGGACGCTGCGGACGAGCGGGCAGAGCACGTGGGTTGGAGGGGATGGGGCATAGGGCGGGGTTACCTCATGTCTCCATAGCCGACGGTCGTCATCGTAATGACGGCCCACCAAAAAGCGTCAGGAATTGAGGAAAAATTGGTATCGAGGCAATCTTTGTCAGCAAAAAACACAGCACTGGAGAACACGACAACTCCTGCGAACACAAGACAGGTTGTGCACGAGGGTTGCGTGGACCGGTGCGCCACCACGCACAAAGCTCCACTGCATGTCTCGCATCGATACACTGCGTTAGCTTGTCCCAGATCGAGGGCTGCTCTGCTGCTTCACTTTTACGTTTCAAAGCTTCCATATGTACAAGTATTTATTTTTAGTGTTGTCCTAACTCATAAGCTGATAGATAATTCAGTTTAAGGGTATATAGTGGTAGCTTAATTGCATAGTTTAAATAGTAAAAGTCGTGACTCACCAATGAATAAGAAGAAGATTAGGAGTCCGAGTTCTCGCATCGATGCCTTAAGTGTTCGCCCTAGAATCTGCAAGCCTTTTGAGTGACGAGAGAGCTTGAAGATTCTGAAGACTCGTACCAGCCGGATAACACGCAGGATTGCCAAGCTCATAGCTTGATTGGTTGACTTGTCTTGTGGGGAGACAGGTGCGCGCGGCAAGTTGAGGGTGTCCTCTTCTTCCGCCACGACGGTAGCCAGAGTGATGAAGTACGGTATGATGGCAATTATATCTATGATATTCATGACGTCTCTGAAGAAATTAAATTTATTCGGACATGCTAGAAACCGTACTATCAACTCAAACGTAAACCAGATGATGCAGAGAGTTTCGATGAGGAAGAAGGGGTCTGTGATGTCGGGGACTTCATCCTCCTCGATCTTAGTGCCGTTGGTGGTGGTGTTGAACACCTTGTAGTGTTTGAACTCGGGCAGTGTTTCCAAGCAGAAAATGACGATGGAGAGCAGGATAACGAATACGGAGATGATAGCAACGACGCGGGCGGCCTGCGAGCTCTCGGGGTACTCGAACAGCAGCCAGATTTTGCGCTGGCGTTCGTTGGAGGGCAGGGGCTTCTCCTCCTCCTTGATGAAGCCCTCGTCTTCGCTGTAAAAAAATCGCTACGGTTAATAACAAAGCCATGCTATCACGGATAGAATTGTTTGTCATGACTTTTACCGGAATTTGTTGGTGGCTTGCTCTCCAAGTTCGTAGAACTTGATCTCTTCAGAGAATACGTCCAGGGGTACATTGACGGGGCGCCGAAGACGGCCCCCGCTTTGGTAATAATACAGTATGGCGTCGAATGACGGCCTGTTTCTGTCGAAGAAATACTCGTTCCTGTAACAAATTATATTATAAATTAACCTTCAGAGTAAAAACAACAATCTAGGACTTAGCCTGCTTGACGCAAATTCCTCTGCAAAATATCGGTAACCTATTTTGAAGGAATAAGGGGGAAACGAAACGTTCTCGCTAAGGTGCGGCGTCTCTCCCATAATAAAAAACAAGGTTCAACAGTATAGTTCTTATAGTTTCGAAAAAGGTGGCTGTGACATACGAACGGACAGACAGACAGACATGACGAATCTATAAGGGTTCCGTTTTTTTGCCATTTCGCTACGGAACCCTAAAAATACGTAAACTCACCGTAAAGGATCGAAGTATCTTATTCGTCGTGATGGGTCGCCCAGAAGGGTTTCTGGAAATTGATTTAATGTACGCAGTTGTGTTTCGTATTTCAGTCCGCTTATCTGTAACAATAGAAAACAAAAATGTTACAATCAAACTTATTTGTCCGAAACGGCGGAGGCGCCCCGCTGTTCCACCCGCGTAAGCCCCAATCCCGCAGGAATTTCGAGATAGCCTATGTGTTATTATAGGTCTCCAACTATTTAAATTACAAGTTCTAACACAAATAGATTGGGAGCCGATCGTTGGCAACCCTCCTCATCGAGTACCAAGTGGGGACTAATATGGTGGAAAGAACACTAAAAGTTAGTGAGTCTCAACTTGTTACTCGATGAGGTAGGGTTGACCCCTCGATTGGTCCCCTAAAAACGGGCTGACTGAAGACGGGCCCAGGCTTTTTTAGGCATAACTTTTAGTGTTCTTTCCACCATACTAGTCCCCACTTGGTACTCGATAAGGTAGGGTTGCCAACGATCGGATGCCAATCTTATACACAAACTTATACCTTTGTACTATTATTAGGATTTTATCTGAGAAGAAAACTGGTACTCTACACAGACAGAAATAGTGTTCTGAATCTCCCCTTGACCTTTGACTGCTTTTATTTTAAAACATGAAAAGGAATTCCTTATCTCAGTTTCGCCGCTACATCTATATCACTGTAGCTGTTGTGTGTGTATTTTGAACTCTATTTTGTAACCTCTCTATAATAAAATAAACTTGTGTTAAAATAAACAGTCGGGATGTAAAGTCTGTCTGGTGAAGCGACACGGGGACGGGCAATTAAAGATTCTAAAACGAATTCGGATGTTAATTGAGTTTGTCTTGAAGATGTAATTTTTGTCAAACTTCGGTGGCTTATTTCAAGTGCTTATGTTATTCGTTTTGGGACAAGTTCTGGTCTTTAACCTCCTTAGGGGGCGTCCATAAATTACGTGAGGTGTTTTTAGAAATTTTCTGTCCCTCCCTCCCCCCCTGGTGGGATGTCGTGAGATTTGATTCAACCCCCTCCCCCATCCTCCAATCTCACATGAGATTTCTCACCAACGTAAGATTAGATGAGATTTGACTCGATCCCCTCCCCCCCTTAAACATCTCACGTAATTTATGGACGCCCCCTTACTTATAAACATTGACTAACTTTATGTAACATTTGTCTTTTACTGCGGCATGAAGTTTCAAATTTAACAGACAGTGACAAACGTTACATAAACTTAGTCATAGTTTATAAATAAGGCGGTAAATTGTTTGCAGGTGATTTAATGAAATAGGGTTTGAATAGAAAAAATATACTTCTTATTTTCATCCTAGTTGTGCGGTCCACCTAGAGTTTTCATGTCGCTCCTAGCTCCCCCAATTTGGCCTGACTACTGCTATTAGAGATAACAATAATATATAACTAACTCTTGATAATATTAGAAGATCTAACATCCCAATAAACATCTATGTATTTAGAATTCAATGCCTGACTGACCTAAATTTCAACGCAGAGCCCAAACCGCTGGTCCTAGAGACATGAAATTTGGAGGGTGTGTTCTTTGTGGTGTATAGATATTAGATATCCAATCAGGGCTTCTAGGAAATCCCGAAGGGTCGGGACTTACGCAGCTGAAACCGCGGGACTCGGTTAGTGTGTAATAAATCACACGTGTATCAGCCATGTTTATTTCTGTATCTAAATAAAATAACACTGAACCCTATTTAATAAAAACAAAAGACATCAAATCTGGTTTTAGAATACAAAGAAATGTGGGTACATTACGTTCGTTGTAAACATTCCCAAAATAACAGTCAAACAGCTGATTTTTGTATGACGCTTTCTATCCGTGCGTGTAAAATGAGGAAAATCACTCATGTCATATTTGCGCGGATGCGCTAGTCAATGTGTCATGTTAATAAAGATGATGTACCCTTGAAAATAACAATTTCTTGGTCCGTTGGAACTTAGTAGCTCAATAGAGGTGTTAATGGACGTAACCACCCACTTAGGCGCGTCGTAATATACAATAGACAACAATAGATTTATTAAGTGCGTAGTGGTATAATAAATTTATTATCGTTTATTAATTTGATATCGATGTAGGTACATAACATTGGAAAGTGCAATATGTAATGTAGATAAAGTAGGTAGGTTTTTCGAAGGTGTTTGACCGCGTTTAAGGCAGTCGATAGTGCAACAGGTGGTAGCAATTGTCGAGACCGGGGACGATATATAGGTTTTATTAGAGGATGTCGATCAGGGAAGGTTCGCTCCATCCGGGAGGCGGCGCGGCGCCAGCGTCGGCGCGGCGCGGTGTTAACTATTGATCCGCCTGCTCCTACTCCTATTGATACTAGACACTTCTGAGAACCTCGTTATTGTAACGTCTGATCATTTTATGTTTTGAAAGTAAACATTCTAATGTTATGACCGTTTATTTTTGTTATCCGACCTACTTATTATTTTGATGAGTCTCGCTCGTCCGACGTCTGTCGGCAGCTCGCTTCAGCGCGCAAGCAACGTATGCTATGCTATGATAAATGAAACGTCAGTACACGGAGAGTTCCCGCGAAAACTTAATCGAATCAATATTTACTACTGGTGGCGAAAATGCGTTATTCGCATAAATTAATTTTACGATTCCCGCGGTGAGCGTGCGTTTCACACAATATTTCTTTCGTCGGCGCGGATGTTACTCTGCGGCTGGCAATGGACGCATCCAAAAATACATTTTACTGTAAGTTTTCCAAGGGCACGGGCGCGTGCGGGGCCGCTCGCTGCACCGACATACGAGTTAGTTTTAACTATATTTTCCGCTGTAAACCGTGACCGCAAGTTGGTCGGACACACGGTGTGACGTGCGCCCGCTGCGGCGGCCCGTTCGACGTCGTTGCGGTTATCCTATACGACACAACTACGACACAGCACGGTTTCACTACGCTCGCGCTAGATAATCTATCTATACTTATTGCTCAGAACCGTATTCACAAACGACCCTATGCGAGGACCCCTTGTGAATGATAATCAACGTCAGTGGTTGGTTACTTGTTGGTCAGAAGTGAAAGTAAAAAGACGGGACTTACGACTCGTTTTCCTCAGTGGCTGCAACGGTTTACGAATCCGCTTGAAGAAGCAAATTGGATTATCGATCTTTGTTGTAAATCGTCACCACCCATCGTTAATGACAACCTGCGGCCAAAGCCTCTAAAATACTGTATAGCTCTACGGGTCATGGGTGGGTGCGACGTGTAAATCCCACTCTCAAATGAAAGCACCTCAACGATTGTACAACACACATTTTAATAGCACTTAAAATGTAATGTGCTTTTAAATGCAACCGTGAATTGGCTGCAACTGCAATCGATCACTCGACGTTAAACGAAAATTAGTCAGACTGGCAACCGAGCATTACATAGCGAAATTATCTTACAGTGCGGAAATATATTATTAATTACCTAGTAACTGTGGGATAGTTACTAGGTTTAAAATACGCTAATGCCCCAAAAACTACAATCCTTAGGACTCTTCTAGCCTTATTAATAAACGTGGAGTAAGGTCGGAGTAGTGAGAACATGCTTTATCTTTTTCCGTGACAAGAAATTTTAAAGTTGACAGAACAGGAACAAAAAGTTCCAAAATTACTACGACTTTACTCCACGTTTATTAATAAGGCTATTCAAATACTGCTTTTTGAAAAAATGCTTTTAAAAACTTTAGTACCCGGAGGGATTCGCCGGGTACTAAGTGTGGATTAACACTAAGAAATAATGTTTATAAGGCTATTCTAGTCTACAGTTACGTATCTTCCAAGCAATCCAGCTCGACCGACATCGTCAGCCTCTTCGGAACTGCCCATCAAAAGAGATCAAGACAAGCATAAGCCTATCTCGAGTAAAACAAATTGATTGTTTGCAATACATACATAATATTGCAGTACCCTCGCGACCAAGACCATTGTAACATTGTTGAAACGTCGAGGTAAAAAATAAATAATAAAGACCCTTGAAAATATAACTATGTTAACAAATCGAGTGAATTTAAAAAGTTTACATAATATTATGTATTCGAAATGTATTCAATTCTCTAAATAATATCCGAATGCAAGAGTGAGCAGAGGTAGACGCTAAAGGCGTAGTATTCGGCAGGACGCGGCCGCCTTGACCCGATCTCCGACGCGACCTATATTCGCAGATCCCGGAGAATATACCTCTCAGAGATATTATCCCGGAACTAGGTTACGGTCAGTAGAGTATGCAGACTGAAGATAAATTATTTGGTAGAGAATTTCGTACATAAAATGTCGTATACCTAAGTCGAAATGTTTTTACGAAATAAGTATTTTTGTACTTAACTCCGAGTGGTTTGTCTTGTAATAAAACAGCAAAATGCTTTTATAACTTTGTATCGATGAGCTTTCAAAATATATAAATTCCGTGATATTAAAAATGCATTAATGTGGGTCATCCTAACTAAACTTCGATACGCGTAAGACACGTCACAAGCAAAATTAACTAGTACCTACTATATATATCTATATATATTCCTCCTCATCTAAACGATGTTTCCGGTTGCACAACTCTCGTCGTACCTTTCTAGGCCCTACTGCAAATAAATCTGACAATGCTTTTTTTCTACGGCCTGCCGCCGCTTACTTGCCTGACACCGACCCTTCATGGGACCAAGCAGGAGGAGCAGGAGGCTACACGGGTGAAACCGCATACTTTTATCTTCTATCTATATACGAGTACGCATATTAAATTCAATGTCCTTACTGACCTATATATCAACACAGAGCCCAAACCGCTAGTCCTTGAGATGTGAAATGGATTGGAGAGTGTGTTCTTTGTATTAGTCCACTAACAAAGGGATTTTGGAAAACCCCGCGGGATCAGGACTTACGCGGGTAAAACTGCTAGACTCTGCTAGTATACTAAGTATGTAAACTTAGTTAGTAATTCTCAATGTTAAGTTACAAACGAATACACCTACTTGTTAGCGTTTAAATTGCATCAAACGAAACTATTAGGGACCTACCTAAGTAAACATCTAAATGCAGTCACCATTTCGAAGTTTAATGTTAAGGTTATTGATTACAAGAAAAGAACTATTACTTTCGTTTATTGACAAATGTGTCATTTCAACTAAACTAATTTCGTTTGTATAGTTGAGTTGTTTGGTCTATGTTAGGTTTCAAACGAATACACCCATTAGTTAGCATTAAAATCGCATCAAACGAAACAATTAGGGACCTACCTAAGTAAACATCTAAATGCAGTCACAATTTCAAAGTTCAATGTTAAGGTTATTGATTATAAGAAAAGAACTATTACTTTCGTTTATTGACAAATGTGTCATTTCAACTAAACTAATTTCGTTTGCATAGTTGAGTTGTTTGGTCTATGTTAGTTTTTTTTCTATGTTAGGTTTCAAACGAATACACCCATTAGTTAGCATTAAAATTGCATCAAAGGAAATTATTAGGTACCTATCTAAGTAAACATTTAAATGCAGCCACCATTTCAAAGTTCAATGCCAAGGTAATTTATTACTAGGAACTATTATTTTCGTTTACTGACAAATGTGTAATTTCAACTAAACTAATTTAGTGTGCATTGTTGAGTTGTTTGATCTATGTTAGTTATTCTCTATGTTAAGTTACAAACGAATACACGTTCTAGTAAGCATTTAAATTGCATCAAAGAAAACAATTAGGTACCTACCTAAATAAACATCTTGGTAAATGCAGTCACTATTTCAAAGGTCAATGCTAAGGATATTGATTACTAGGAACTATTGTTTTCGTTTATTGACAAATGTGTCGTTTTAACCTTTTTTTTCCTTTAATATAAAATTAAAACTTAAATAACATGATTTTATTTTGCATAGCATTAAAACCACTAATGGGTGTAGTACGCTAATACTGAAATCTACGAAGATATTACAAAAAAAATACCAAGTGCGGAAGAAACAAAGTTAGATTATGATTGGTAAGATGCACATTTATCGAACTAGTCGAAAGATAAGAAACCAACACGGTAGGTACTCGCATCAATAATAAGACAATTAATAAATTGTGAATCGATATGTAGATATTTAAAATATACAAAGGTTAGCAGAACATTCTAAATAATATTACAGGAGGAGTTGGGTATATACAAAAAACAGGTTCTAATAGATTATGATAAAAACGTTTCCAAATTATAAAGGTTGCGTAGACTAGTTAGGTAAACTATTATTATTATTATTATTACTATTATGGGTAAACCTATGGCCGCCTACCACCTTTAGGCCATAGGGAGCCCACACACCGCGCCGCTCTCCCCCGAGAGTGGCGTGATGGTGCATAAGGCTGCATTTTCTCCACCCTAAAAAAAAAAAAAAAAAAAAAAAAGAGTTGATTGCTTTCGTGGTACCAAACGTCGCTCTCCGACTCCGATGAATTCTTAAATTGAAGATCTAATGGTGTTTCGGAATTTTTACGTCGCATCGTAATTTTTCCATGTTCTCGCTTTTTGTAAATTTTTTGTCATTTCCGTAACAGATAATTTATGTTTAAGAAATATACATGGGGTAAATTAAAAGTCCTTGTTACGATTTTTTTTTATTATTTCATGTTCATGACGGAACGGTGAAATTTTTTCCTATATTTTAATGCAGTTTCAAGACAAATATGTTGAAGGCAAATCACATTTAAGTCAAAGCAGTCCTTTTTTGTTCAGACAAATTATTGTGAGTATTGAAACAATGCTAAAAGTAATACGCGATTACAATCGAAAAATTAGTTTAATTTCAAACAATGTCATATAAAAATGTCTGAAATTGGATAATCAAATCACATTCACAGATATTATATGTAATCCAAAAAAATGTAATTAAATAATGCAATAATAAGCATGTAAGCGCGTCGCAGCGCAGACACTTTGTAAATAGAAAGGATTCGGAAATTCAAGCGAGCTCTTCCTTGTCCTTATTTCCTTTCCCTTGGGTAGGCAAAGTGTTCGAGAAGAAGGCCGAGATTCGTTAGGCTATGGATCATTTCCTAGGCTCTGACAAGTATTCGCAAAGTGCGCCATACAGGCGCACTTTGCAAAATGAGCACTCAGAAAAAAATGAGCATTTCGCAGAATGTTCATTTCTCACATGGGGCAATTCTCATAATGTGCACTTCTCAAAAGGGGCATTTCTCAAAATGCGCACTTCGCAAAAAGTGCACTTTTCCAGGATATTGAAAAATGTGATATAGGTTAGCTATAGAGGACTAGCAAAGTCCTGCGGTTTCATCCGCATAAGTCCCGATCCTGCGAAATTTTCCAAAAATATGTAAATGTGTAGGAATCTACCCTTCCTTAGTAGATTCCTACACATTACAAAGAATACACTCTTCAAATTTCACGACTCTACGACCAGCTAAGGTTTCAGGTAAGGTACTAGGTTTGGGCTAAGCGTTGCTTGAATTTTATATTGAAGGGAGTCGCGACAAAAGCTAGTTACATTCTAATAAATTATGTGCACGTAGTTAGTTATTTTCAATGTAAGCCTAGTTACAAACGATTCCACCAAGTAGTTAGCGTTAAAAATGCATAAAAGGAAACCAGTAGGTTTCAAGTAGACCTCTAAGTGCAACCATTATTTCAAAGGTTCCGATTAGGTATTTATTAGAAACCAGTAAACTGAAAGTTGTGTTGGTTTCAGAACCGAAACCGAAAACCGCTATTCGGGCAGCGCACTTCTTATTCCTTGTTCATAAGCTTAGCATGATTTATGCTAAACCGGGCCGTGGCCGGGCCGGGGCGGCAACGGGCTACTTTTATTTATTTATTTCGTATGAAGACAGCACGGACGCGGCACGGACAACATGCAAAACAAAAGCTGTCTTCATACAAAAGTAGCCCGTCCCCGCCCCGGCCCGGACACGGCCCGGTCTAGCATAAACCATGCTTTAGTTTTATTTTTGTTTTGTGCCTATACTTTAGTGCTACGTACGTTCCTTTCTACTTTTTTATTATGTTTTTTTTTCTTTATGTGTTGTGTGCTTGTCCGAATAAACGTATTTTCTTTCTGTCATTCCTAAGTCCTTCTCCAAGGTCCTTATAACTCTATATTGTCTTCGACAGTTCGACTGCTGACATTCGGAATTAAATTCGTGGTAGATATTTACCACTAGACCAACATCTCAGATCATACGCCGTACAAAAACACCGGCCAAGTGCGAGTCGGACTCGCGCATAAAGAGTTCTGTACCATTATCACAATCGGGTACGGAACCCTAAAATAAACTCTGGACCAAGCGAAATCCGTGTACGCAACCGCAACGCCCGATTGCATTTATCTTTATCACTGACGCCAATTTATCACTAGATGGCACCAGTGCCAGGCACCGCCTTACAGCACACATTATAAAGAAATTCATGCATGTGTGCTGTAGGTGTGGGTCACTGAAATTAAACTATACAAGTACACTGGAATTGCTATGCCATACAAAATGACATGAGATCTTTGTGCCGATTTGAATTGCGCCATGTTGCGCTGTTGTCGCGTGTTTTCTATTGAATGTGATGGTGACCGTCTCCGGAACTATTAGTTCCATGGACGGTCACCATCCAAAATAGGCACAAAATTTAGTGCGACACACCTCCTGTCCACATAATTCAGGTCAGTGGTGTAGGTTCTATAGGTAAATTTGCAGTATCAGTGTCGCCCGTGTATTTTTAGCTTTAGACGTAAAAATCTTCGGAGTTAGGCCTGTAGGCACTAGTCATCGTATTTACTAACAGTGGCCACATCCATCAACAGGTATGATTATACTTGACCACTGACCGAGAGCGCTACCGTTACTGCCACTCGACATGCATGCCAGTTTCTAACAAAATCGATAGCTAAGATCGTGTCGGCGCGTGCTAGAGGAAACTAGGCTTAGTGGGTTTTCCCAATTAGACATGCGGCGGTTGTTTGTAATTTTGTTTATTAATAACTTTGTTGGTTTGAGTTGTAAACTGCGTAAAATAGGCATCGAATAATGACGTGTAGAATGCAGCTACTCTATGAACTCCAACACCCTGTATATAGGGTGATTGCTAGAGTAATTGACCACCCAATAGTAATTGACCACTTGGAACAAATTGATCAAAATAAGGTCGCAAGTGAATGAAGAAAACAACAAATGTGCCTATAATATTTTCTTATTAGTTTTTAATCTTTTACCTAGAGATAGCGTACTCATTCGTGGTCAATAACTGATTTTCTTGCCTAATTTGATTTAATGAGTCGTGTTTAATAATAAATATTCAATTTTAATAAAGTTTGTTTAGTTTTATATTCCTTAGAAAATATTTTACATCGATTGGTATATCGTATCTGTACTAAATCATTTTTTAAAGAGTATAGAAAAAAAAATCCCTTAGGCTGTATCATTCACCCTATTATAGTACGCGTAAAAATGAAAAATCTTACTTATAAATGCGAAAATAACTACAGCTATCAGTCTGTCTTGTGACGCTTTTATACTTAAATCACTGAACCGATATTGATGAATTTTGGTATACCTAGAGATAAATAGGACCTTGGAGCAGGATATATACTACTTTCGATCCCGTAAGTTTTGCGGGATCGGGACTTACGCGGGTGAAACCACGGGCGCAGCTAGTATAACAAAAAAAGTAATATGGATTTTTCTTCTATTTTCGCGGTATTGGATTGAAAGACATTTTTCGGATTTAATCGCGTGGTATTTATTACTTTTAGCATTGTTTCAACGCTTAACGTTTCGAGACCTTTACAGGTCCCTTCTTCAGGATTGACTGAGATGTGATTTGTCATTCTAATGTATTCAATAAAAAATAAAAAGTTACAGTGAAACTACCGTCTTATCAAAATTAAAATTAATAAAGGTATCAAAACGTTCCTGTGTACGCAGACTCTAGGTTGAAAAATGTCTTTAATTTCAAAAGCAATATATGCTCTAACATAATATTTTTAGTAACGCAGTACCTACCTATAAACGATTTTAAACTTACATGGTTATTTTCACTCCAAATATTAAGAAATAACGGGGTCTCGTAAACAAGCCAGTCGAAATTACTGGCGAAATGTCAAGCTGCGTTCTAAACCCTTCCTGATCAAATTACCTAAAAATCAAATTGACTAAGAAGCAAAATGCCTAAAGGTCATGTCTAAAAAAAGAAATCCCTATTAAGCAAACTACCTAAAATTGAGTATGCCTAAATAGTAATTTGCCTCAGGATTGTAAAGCGCATGAAGCAAAAAGCATACAAAGCAAATTGCCTAAAATTAATTATGCTTAAACATGCCTAAGAAATAAGAAGCCTACGAAGCAAAATGCCTAAAATACAAAATAGCAAATATAAACTACTTTGACTCTATAAAATACTTTTGGATTACCAGCATATCATCAGAAACGCAAGTGGTCAGATACGCATTTCATCAGAAACGCATTTTTTCATGCGCAACTTGACAGATTCACTTCTTTTCGATCGAAAATAAAACGAAAGACGATCGAAATAGAAACAAAAGACGGTCGAAACTAAAAAAAAGGCCTATGAAAATATGTCCATCAAAAATGGAACAAAAGATGATCGAAAAAGGAACAAAAGGCGGTCGAAATGGAAACAAAAGACGACCGAAACCAAAAGAAAAGCTTATCAAAATATGTCGATCGAAAATAAAACAAAAAACGATCGAGATAGAAAAAAAGACGATCGAAATGGAAACAAAAGGCGATCGAAACCAAAACAAAAGACGATCTAAATCGAAAACAATATATTCTTCTTTTGTTTTCATATTGATCTTTTTTTTTTCTATTTCGATCGTCTTTTATTTTATTTTCGATTGACAAGAGTGGATCTGTCAAGTTGCGTATAAAAAGATGCGTACCTATCTGTCACAATGCGTTTTCTGACGTAATGCGTATCTGACCACTTGCGTTTCTGACCACATGCGGGTAATTGATATTTTTACAAAACTATTTTGTAATTTGTCTTTGAAGCAAAATGTCTAAAAGGCAGTCATTATACGTTTAACAGATTAGTCTATTTACTCTGACGGCATTCTGAAAATAAGTCATTTAACAATTTAGACGTTTTGCTTTATAGACGAATTACAAATTAGTCACTTTTGCTTCTTAGTTAATTTGATTTTTAGGTAACATGATCAGGAAGGTTCTAAACAAATTAAAACATCATTACTATTAGACACGAGTCTAGATCGCGTAATAGATAATCATTGTTAAAACATGGTAAATACCCCGTTATTTAATAATATTTGTAGTTACGCAGTAAATTTGAACTCAATCGCGTCTAGTCCTTTTCGCTAACAGTTGTACTTAGTTCAGACACGTCTACAGTATCGCGCCGCACTGTAAATGTTTACATCAGACACAAATATTTACATTGTTTGGTGAGAATCAAAGACTATCGAAAGTTTGACATACCTATGTAACTAAATATGTTTAATGTCTGGTGTCTTCTGATGTTTTGGTGTTGAAAATATCAGTATATATAACTAGGCAAGTTTGTGTCTTGTTGGCCCACGCTCAGTGTAGGGCAGGGGTTCCCAAACTTATTTTGTCTACTACCCACTTTGAGAATATAAATTTTTATAACGCCTTTTACTACTTAAAAACCCTACCGTTTGATACAGGAATGCACAAATCGGGTTACTTAATAAAAACTTGATAAAACATGATTGCACGCGGTCTTTTATCTACCTACGAAAATGACCTATCTAGGAATACTAATAACTATTAAAATGCGAAAGTGTGTCTGTTGCCTTTTTATTTATTTGTTTGTGTCTACTTTTATTTCGAAACGGAGCGACCGTTTGACATGAATTTTATTTAATTTATTCATTAATACGACAAATAAATGAACTACACAGAGAGAAATATCGGTCCGAGTCAGTTTCAATAATCTCTTAATTAATATTAGTCGATGTTCACGAGTTGTAGTCGAGAGTCGAAAGCTCAGTCGGTGTCTAAGAGTCCCCCAGATGAAATTACAATTATTTTTCTTCTGGGTCTTTTACCGCCCCCCTTTAGGCCTGCAGCGCCCACAAGGGGGGGTTATCGCCCACTTTGGGAAAGGCCGGTGTAGGGTTTCATAGTTCCCATAAAGTATCAGGGATTGCAATTTGATAAAATGTTTACAACTAACACCTTAACTTACTTACTTACTTAACTACGAAACCTTTTAAAGAAGGCTAGTTTAATAAGTGGCTCGATCCGGTCGTAGTATAAATGCTACGACTGCAGCTACGACGCGTAGCAAGAGCTTGCTACGAAATATCTACGAGTTCCTTACGAACAATTAAATTCTTTCAGGGCTCCAGGCAATAGACATTCCCACAGGACATTCCTTTCCAACGGGACAAAAAGGATGTAAACTATATTGAACAATGGTTTTACCATTTGTTCCTTCAGCAGGACAAAGTTTAGCCGGACAAATGGGAACTAGCCGACATTTTATCCATTACAGCCGACCGTTTACCTACAAACTTAACATAGCAAGAAATGATAAATGACAAAGCAGTCTAAGAAGTAGCACGTTCACCCAGTCTAGAAGATATTGTATCGGAAACCGGATTAGTTTGTTTGGCGATACGATTTAGCCAGTGGGTGGTGACAAGGCGCGACCGAAGAGGCTCTCAAGAACTGCCTTCTCCTTTAGCACCACTCACGTCATGAGTGAGACAACAAGCAACTATGATCTTTGTTTTTATGGAACTTTAGTGCCCGGGACAATTTTGGAAGGAGTCGGCTTTCCTAGCACGTATACTCTCCCAATCTAGTCTACCATGTCCAGAAAAAAGAACTGGTCAACTCGTCTGGAACTAACTAAGTTGTGGGTTTCGTCACGATGTATTCCTTCATTCTTCTTTATTATTTTACTTTAGTGGCATGGCTCATCTTGTTTAAGGGTTTTTAGGTCGCTCTAAGACCTCACGACTGTTACCAGAGATGACAACCGGGACCAAGTGCTGAACGTGCCTTCCGAAGCACGGAAGAGCTCGTGAAGAGAATTTTTGCCAGAGAAAATATTGGGCATCCATACAAGTTCATGTGGTTGGGTTCCACTCGGGAGCCGGGGGTCTGCTTAGACCCCAAATTATTTGGGGTCGGCACAGTAGATAAGTCATCATTAACAATACCTACTGCAAATTGATTTTGCAATATTTTTACGGCCGGCTGTCTGCCTGTCACCAACCATTCTAGGAACCCAGCAGTTTAACTGCCACCGGCGGGAAGAACTCAAGGTTTGCTAGTCTCCCCCAGATCCCTTAGTCGCCTTTTCGACACCCACAAGAAAAGATGGGGCATAGGGAAGAACTCAAGGTTTGCTAGTCTCGCCCAGATCCCTTAGTCGCCTGTTTCGAAAAGATGGGGCATAGAATTTCCTATTGCCCCCTGCCGATGATACACGGTCAAAAAACACTACACTTATCTGTTAGAATCAATTTAAATTCCTCAATGAAACCCAACCGACCCAACCAACCCACCGGCCCAACCGTTGCAAACGAGTAGTATACATGGCAGTTAAAATAGTGCAACCGTGTAATTCATATCGACAACATTGTATCGTGTGTTGTTGTTAATGCGCTTCGCTCGGCCCCTGCCACTGACAACTGTTTACTGCTTCACCTGGATATTTATTATAACTACATAGGTAGGTGTACTTTAACTAGCGTAGCAATAAACGTGTTCTAAGGTGAGATTATAGATTCCAGTTAACCAGGTTTCGCTGTACATACACTTCGTACAGATAATCTTTAATACAAAAATGAATCGCTAAATGTGTTGCTAAGCGCAAATCTCGAGAACAGCTGAACCGATTTCGCTCATTCTTTTTTGTCGTGTTTGCTATTGACAGGAGAATGTTCCTATGGAAGAAAAAATGCTAAACCTATTACAAAGTCGTATGAGTTGGGTAGGGTAGTCGTAGTAGTAGGGTAGGGTAGTAGTAGGGTAGGGTAGTAAGTAGTAGGGTAGGGTAGTAGTAGGGTAAGGTAGTAGTAGAGTAGGGTGGTAGTAGGGTAGGGTTACTACCACCCTACTACTGTAGGGTAGAGTAGTAGTAGGGTAGGGTTACTACCCTACTACCACCCTACTACTGTAGGGTAGAGTAGTAGTAGGGTAGGGTAGTAGTAGGGTCGGATTGTAGGTTTTTTTGTATATATCCGGCAGGACAACGTCTGTCGGGTCAGCTAGTTAACTATATAGTCGATTGGTTGTACGAAGGTTGCGGGTTCGATTCCCGTCGGGTGCAAGTACCTATTTATGATTAAAAATTAATAATTGTTTCTGGTTTGGATGTCTCTCTATCTAAAATAGGTTTGTATTTATAAAATAAAAATAAATTTAAGTATTATATTATTATCCGTTTGTCTAGTCACCGTAATACAAGCTTAGTAGCTTACCACAGGGCTAGATGGCTCTGTGTGTTTTTCACATAATTTATTTATTTATTGTTCTACCTACTCCATTCAAAACTTGTAAAGAAGAAAGCGCTCTCAGCGATATGGCAGAACCTTTGTGCACATTAATTTTAATTTTTGATTTTTCACTCAAGATCATCAGGTGCAGCTATTCAAATGAGTTTGTCAGTTTAAGAGTAGTAGAAATCTCAGAATACCAACGCTAAAATGCAAATGCTTTACATTTTTTTTATCCTACCCTCAAACGTGTGTTTAAAAACCGGTCTAAGTACTCCACAATGCGAGTCTTAAAACACGAAAATCCGAGTTAATACCTTGAATGAATTAAGATGTCGGAATGTAGGTCACTATGAGTGCCTTACGATAATCTTTAGGAGAGACTTGAACACGTTTTTTAAGCCTTACACCGGATCAAAAAAAAAGATTTTTGTAGATAAAAGTCTAACTTTTTTCTTAACTTGACGAGCTACTATGTTTAAAATGAAGTACGACATTTGTCGGTAGTACATTATTTAAAAAAGAATAACGCCATTTATTAATTAGTTATGGGTGCCTACTATTATCTGTTAAGAACGCGGCGACTGTTACCATTTCCATACAAACTTAATACCAAAATAAATAATGATAAATTTAGTTTTCTACCTTAATATCAATATTATTCGGATTAAGATTTTACTTTTAAAGGGTCCCCACTACAATGTTTTCCAAAATATTCATTCGAAATGAAATAAAACGAAGAAACATTTTTTTCATTTTAAAAGTAAAATCTTAATCCGAATAATATCGATATTAAAAGGTAGAAAACTAAATTTTTGATAATTTATTTTGGAATTAAGTTTGTATGGAAATGGTAACAGTAGCCGCGTTCTTAAATGTTCGTACGGAATTTTGGCAAAACGCGTTGTTTAATTTCGGTGGGATATTATTGAATTTTAGTGTAGTGTATAGTGTAGTATAGTGTGTATGTGTATAGTATAGTGTAGTATAGTGAAAATGAAAACCAGTCCTAAACTGGACCTTTATTTTTCTTCGTAACACCATACATTATTTTAAACACAGAGAGAAAACACCAGAAACAAATAATGAACACTTGCATCGAATACTTGCATTAATATTCCATCGGTGCAATTATCGCGACAATTTAGACTGTCTTAATGCTTTAATATTCAAGCGACATTGAAACCGATACGACCAAGGTATAATATAATTATTGTAAAGTAATTAAAGTAATAAAAACAGTATAAAATAATATAGGAAAAGGATATTTATTTTCCTTTTGTAAATACACACATCATTTTAGACATAGAGAGACACCCACACAAAAAACAAATAATAAACACTTGCATCGAATACACGCATTAATATTGCATCGGTGCAATTATTGCGACATTGAAAACCTATCTTACACGCTTTAATATTCGAGCGACATAGAAACCGTACTACCTGTAATTATTGTAAAGTCATTAGGTAGTTTTGTTATTTTATATATAGATAGGTAGGAAACAAATACACACTTGCATCGAATACATGCTTTAATATTGCAGCGGTGCAATTATCGCGACAATTAAAGTTGTCTTAAACGCTTTAATATTCAAGTGACATTGAAACCGTACCACCTGTAATTATTGTAAAGTCATTAAGTAGTTTTGCTAATAAACACTTTCCTGAAGAACATCAGTAAATAATTACATATGATGAAATTGAACTCGTATCTACTAACATGGTAAAACATGATAAAACTTACAAACTCGGCTACCTATTTTTATTCTTTTAGATAAAGTTTGGCACCTCTACGCATAATACTAGTAAATTGAGCTAGTTGACAATGCAGTCTTCGTTTGTGAGGTGCTTTTAATGTCAACGCTTTGAACACCTTGTCTTGTTCCTGAAGCAAGAAGGCCCTAGCAAAGAGGAGGAACAGTCTCATTTGAGACCAGAGAAAACTCAAAACTCAAAACTCAAATATCTGCCACTGCTGGGGTGGGTAAGCCTCGTGTGGCAGATTGGGGTCGAGGTAGCACACGCTTTTATGGGCTTCGGAAAGTAAGTACTTTGACATCGCTCCCGCTCGCTCCCGTATGTTTGTCTCCCAGACACTTTCCGTCGGTCGTGTTGCCTAAAATATAGGTGGAAATCAGCTTGGAGAATTAACGTAAGGTAAGTTTTTTTTATGTACCTTGATGACCTGATATCTGAGAATTGGCCGTCGCAGCAGGCTAGCAAGTAGGCATGCGTTTTCAGTACATACTAACACTACACAATCGACTACATTTCGTTCGTTAGAAAATACGTGATGTCTGCCGGCCCTGGAATCTTGGATTAAGATTGGTTAGAGCGCCGCGAAGCGCACTAACCATCAGGTTCAACTATTAGTATTAGTAAACTTTGGTAATAGATACAAGTTGAAACTCGAAGGTTGAAACCATATAAAAATATGAAGATCTGTCGAGGATCTTCTGCGTAATGAACAAAATAATTCCACAGATTGTTACCATTTGGAAGAGTTTTTACCCGACGACGGCGCGACGCAAAGAAGGGTTATTTGTGATGGACCAACATCACCCTTCTTAAAACATTTCTAAGGCCCTAAGAATCATGGCAAAGCAAATCAATTGTTCAAGGAATGCAGTGTCCATCATTTAATAACTTTTCGGACGCTTCACTATAACGATGGACGACGTTGAATATAACTATAACACTATCCTAAAAATTATTTCTTATTGTTTGCCACATTAAGGAAATACTGCTTTTCTGCTGCATTTTTTAGTTCGAGTCTCGCCGGGTACTACAATTTTTAAAGCATTTTTCACAATCAGTAGGTACACTATTATTTATTCAGTGCAAAGAAATTACTAGGCCGGCATCAAAAATGGCGGTAGCGCACGAGATTACAAGATTGTAACAGCCGGAGAGTACCTACCTATACAAAAATTCTTTAAGAAGTCAATATTATTTATCTAAGCAAGTAAAGTTCTACTCACGTTTATAACAACCCTCTCGCAGAAGTCGTGATCATGATGTATTGGTTCGAAGGTGATAACTCCTCCCTGTGGTGGCTTGCCTGTCTCTTCCTCTTGATTGCACAGTTTGGGTAGTGACCTGCGGACAAATATGATTCTCATTAACATTGGAACGGACTTGTAGTTGCATACCTACGTCTTTGGGCAGGTCGGCATATTTAAAGAAATAACCATGTCACAGTCGCGAATTGAAAAGTATTATTTTATAAAAAAAATACAATTTTTTTGGCCAAAGGTAAAAAAAAACAAAATGTAAGTTACACGAACAATAAAAAAAAACGGTTGCACTTCAAAAATTAAAACAAAAAACATTACATATTATTCATTTTCCACTGGTACATTTTAGAAGCCGTCGCGTCCGTAATCGAAAAAAAACTTGAATTATTATAAAGAAATTAAGAGACACAAATAATTAACTTCAATAGATAAGTGCAAAATTATGTCTCGGAGAACTCTGGAAAGATTAATATTTATTCACAGTCGCGAATTGAGAAGTTATTTTTTTATAAAAAAAATACAATTTTCTTGGTCAAAGATAAAAGAAAAACAAAATGTAAGTTACATGAACAATAAAAAAAATCGGATGCACTTCAAAAATTTAAACTGAAAACATTACATATTATTCATTTTCCACTGGTACATTTTAGAAGCCGTCGCGTCGGTAATCGAAAAAAAAACTTGAATTATTATAAAGAATATAAGAAACACAACTAACTAACTTCAATAGATAAGTTCAGAGGTATGTCTCGTGGAACTTAGGAAATATTAATATTTATATATAGCGCCAATTCCCCACCACAGAGCTTCTTATCAGCTCCTCTCAATGCAAGCGCGTTTATTATGTTTATAATGAACTGAGAGTTATATCGATAAATTAATCTGAATTAAAACAACACTCGTTAAAAATAATAAATTCGCACTGTCAACTTATTATTAACTAAAAACTTACTAGGTACTTCTATTAATATTAGCTTATTTCGGTACTCAAAATGTTACCCACAACTTTAAATCAAAATATTAAAAATTGTTATTTTTGGTAAGTCTATTCAATCAGTAAATATTTTAAAATAAAAGTAGTTATAATATTTTTAAATATTATTATTTATTGATTTATCCGTAACAAATTGTATAATTTAAAACCCAAACCCAAAAAAAAAACAATAAACAGAAGAAATATTAATATTTTATTTAAATACTTTCTAAACGTGTATGTCACTGTATATCAAAATATAAGTTTACTTTTAATTAGTTTATTGAAGATAACATCGACAGTTTGTGAAGTATTTCATCATAATTTTTGTAACTGTTTTTTAATACTTTTTTTCAAAATGCAGATTGCTTTTTTATATTGAAAACCAATCAAACAAAAACAGGAACACGAATAAACATCCACAAATAACAAACATCACCAACATTTCCAATAAACTCATCGATATTCTCTAACTAATCCCGCTCCGATCGCAAAGAACGTGACCTAATGACTTCTCGGCTTATGGCAATCAAGTTGCAATTTCTTAGGGATAGGAAAAAAAGCTCAGCAAAATGATTTAGAGTATGCGCAGCGGTGATTCAGATGGCCTAGTCGTGCTCAAGTCTCAACAGCTCTGCCTCTTAAATATTCACTGACATATTTCACGAAGACTGCAACACTATTAACCGGTGCTGGGGCTGCATGAACACTGAGGTTCAGACTGAAGCGCTAAAGCCTTATATTCACTTTTATTGGGTTAAAGTACCTAGTACAACTTGTTAATAATTAAGGTTGTCGATTATGGGGCACTTATCGTTTGCCTGCGGTTTTACTTGTGTTTCCGTGGCATTTTTTACTTTATTTACTTGCATTTTTTTTATTACAGCTATTCACATCTTATACTTATGTCAAATTAATATTATATCATTTTTTTACGGGTACCTAACTTCTTCTTTTTTTGGTTCGTTCTTTATGTTATGTTAATATTTGTTGTTTTCTTTTATACTTTTTATATTGCTGTTCTTTCTTTTGTGAGTTTTGTTGACAATAAATATTTTCTACCTATTCTGTTTTAAAATTTTGTATGTTATAATAAAACATTTATTGTAAATTATAAATAACCTTTCTTACTTTGTTTGTTATTTGTTTACGAGGGTTAATATTGTGTAGTTCCAGGTTAAATAGCAATTGTTCCGGATTTACCAGTAAGATACTTGGGTAGATAATCCTATCTACTAATATTATAAGTATGCGAAAGTTTGCAAGTAATATATGTATGTTTGTGACTTTGTTACTTCTTCACGCAAAAACTATTGAACCAATTGTGATGAAACTTAGAATATAGATAGCTGGAGACTTAGAATGACACATAATTATGCTACTTTTTATTCCGATATTCTCGCTAGTAGGTACTTAATATTTAGGAGTTTTTAGAAGTGAAAAGTATCTTAGTAGTTCTTAATATAAATCTATCTTTACCTACTAATGTTACAGGTGGAAGGATTTATTCATTTATTTGTAACGAATTGGCTCATCATTTCTTATTTTTCATAAATAAGAACTCATAAATTACCAATAGAAAGCTACATTACCGAGAAGTAACATAAGCTATTTTGATCCCGATATTTCCACGGAAACGGGAATAACGCTGAATGCAGTTATCTTTGACATAAATCAACCGAAGCATTATTTATATCGTAGAACCTGACGTGTTCCACTTAGTTGCATTGTAGTTACATGACTGTAACAACTTGGACCTTTTCAATCGAAGCATTTACGGACATTTACTGACACTTTGATGGTACTGTAATGAAAGACGTAGGTAGGTAATGCCAGTAATGCCCTACGTGAGGTGTCATCAGAAATCGCTGTGTTGTGCACTCGACCGATTTTCGAGCGCAATGTAGTGCCCTTATCACAATCCGGAAATTACTGTAGGTACCTGTCTGACGGACATCATGTTCTTAATATACATCTATCTTTTCGAATATTACAAGAGAAAAGGTTTATTCATTTGTTTGTAACGAACTTCGATCATATATAACCTACATAGATGCACGGTCGCCACTCTAGAAATTGGGCCGTCAAAACAAGGCATATTTCAGCCGGTTACAGCGAAAGAAGGCATATCGCTGTCAGTCGTGCATAAGTGTTTTACAACCTTATTGCCCAGTGATTAAGGTTTACATTAAACTGTAAACCGTATAAGTAAGCGTTGAAGTAGTGCCGTTTTTTGATTTCGATTTTGTATGGGACCGTGTATCTATAGTTTATATATGATCGAAAGTAACGAATCTTATTTTTTATAAATAAGAATTCATAATTCAGAATCCAACGGGAACGGGACTTACGCGGAATGCAGTTATATTTGACATATGCCAAACGAAGCATTATTTATATCGTAGAATAGTAATTAATGACGTACGTAGGTAATGCCAGTAATGCCCTACGTGAGGTGTCGTCAGAAATCGCTGTGTTGTGCACTCGACCGATTTTCGAGCGCAAGTAGTGCCTTTTTCATAACCCCCGGTGATGGAAATTACTGTAGGTACTCGTACCTGTCTCTGTCAAATTGAATCGTGCTGAGCTTTTACGATACCTCCCTGAATACCCCCTCTTGGTGTTTAGTCGGCAACAATGGCCGTTTCTCGTCATCTCGCACGAGTGCCGCTTCACTATATTTTAATTAATTTCAAGCAGATTCATCGAGATAAGATGCTGATCGGAATAAAATATGTATTGAACCAAGTACTTATATATGCTCGGTTTTTCTTTAAATAAATAAAATAAGGCTAAATAATAGAGATCCCTAGTAGATATAAAATTCCAAGTCCGGACCGGCAGACTGACTGAATAACTTAATGAACTATATATCAACGCAGAGCTCTAATTTCTTAATTGTAATATCAGGTTCAAATATTAGTCCCATCTTTACTAAAAATTATCAAAATTGGTAGCGTTTTTGAAAAAAAAAACCGTTTAGACGTGAAAACGTACCAGACACACAGATAGACAGACAAAATTACTTTCGCATTTATAATATTAGTAAGGAAGGATATTAGGCGGAAATACGGCGTAATACGGCGCTATGACCTAAGTCATAGCGCCGTATTCCGATACGTAGACCAGTGCAGCCACTAATGTCTTTTACTAGATGAGCGTGCTAGACTTTATCACTGACCATCGGGTGAGATATAGTAGCCAAACGCTCATCTATCGTGTATCCGAAACCACATAGGTGGTCCTCATCTTGTCGGAAAGGTCAACAAAATAAATAAATAAAGTCTAAGTACTTACCAATTACCTACCTACCTACCTACCGTGATATCTCATTCGTCCTTGACAGTAAAAAAACGGTGATAAACCCACATTTATAAATGAGAAAGTTTAGATGTCTGTGTTCCAATCACGCAAAAACTACCGAACCGATTGCTATGAAACTAGGTACACAGATAGCTGGAGATCTGGATTAACAGATAGGCTACTGTTTATCTCGATACTCACTCAGGATAGGGACTTACGCGGGTGAAACCGCGCGCTACTAGTTAAAAATAAAAAGAAAAAAAAGAATAACCTGCTTTATTGATACAGGGGTTATCTATCAAAATAACAAAATCCGATTGAGTTAGGTAAGTATACATATAACTTATTTACTTATATAATGATATATACATATGTATGTTTGTTCGCGTGTTTTTCAAGGCCAAACGGCTCGACTGATTAGGATGGAATTTTAAACCTAAGAGGCAGGAGAAGAATATAGAGTTCTATAACTGACTTTAAATGGAAGTTTTAGTTATAAATATATGTTGCCTGACGTCGCATACAGCGCAATCTAGCCCCAAACTAAACACTAGGCTTGTAATATGGGTACTAGACAATGGATATACTACATATTATACTTTTATTTTTGTAAATACATAGGTATATATGATACATCCAGAACAGAAATAAATATTAATTTTAAGCATAAATACTTGCACCCGGCGGGAATCGAACCCGCTACCTTCTGCATTGCAGTCAGGCTTTCGGACGACGCGCCACAGACACAATATAAACAAGACGCAGTAACGATTCTTAGTAAATCAACTTATTAACTATTTATTTACCGAAGTAGCCACTAAGTTAAAACTTATTAATTAAAGAGAAATAACTAAGTCCTTATGCCAAGTAAATTCAAGGTAAATAATTCATTAAGTTCAATTTCTTTGGCTTCATCCGAGTTATTCTTAAGAAATGGTTGCGCAAGGTAACAGGTTAGAAATATTAGAAACGTGACATTATTTTAATAAATAGAAATGTTTCACGAGAACAGCTCTAGTAGTAGTTCAGAAGTAGTTCTAAAGAAGCTGTAGAAGCTTCGTTACAGTTCGAAAGTTGGACAATAACATTTCTAAAGAGAACTCTCGTTCCCGTGCTCGTTTGCGAAAACAACGGTTTCACCACGTTTTCGAGTATGAATCCGAAATCTAAATAAAGATGGTTTTATAAATAGCACCGCGTTTAACACCGTTACGGCTTGGTCATTGAAATGTGCGTTTACTTTGAGAGCCGCCGCACTCACGAGGTAGGTAGTGCCTACATACATCGATAAGTGCTCTGAACCACAATTTTATGATAGTAACGCACTTTTAACGAACATATTACATACGTAGTCCGTTTTTAAATTGAATTAAAATATTGTTTTAACAAAAACTCTTCACTGAAATGAAAATATGATCAATAGGTACCTACAGCTTTTTATCTTTCTTATATATTAAATTTCCATGTCACAATGTTAGTTACCGTACTCCTCCGAAACGGCGCGACCGATTTTTACCAAATTTTATATGCGTATTCAGTAGGTCTGAGAATTGGCTACTATCTATAATTTATAAGACAAAACAACGTTTGCCGGGTCAGCTAGTAACAAAAAATAAAATTGACCAAACCGAATTTGCGTTATTAATCGACAAAAACAAAATAGCTACCTATGTTACTCCTCGATAATATAGCTTTCTATATTGATGAAATAATTTTTGAAATCGTAGTCGTTACAAAAAAAACAATCAAATAAATATTATTTAGGTACAATATTAGTACCTATAGTTTACTTTACCAAGTTATGATAATTATTACTGTAGGTATATGAATAAAGATACCTATATTGAAAGGTATTAAATTGCATAATAATTTGTGGTTGATTAGCCCTCTTACTTATAAACGATGACTAACAGATGACTAAATAAGGTTTGTTTCTGTCTGTCAACTTTTAAACTATATATCACAGTAAAAGACAAACATATTTAGTTTATGCAGTTCTAAAGGTGTAATGTAATATGTTAGTCGGGCTTTTTTAATTAGGTCGGTATTACGCTCCGCAATCGTGTTTCAATAGTGTGTCGATAGAATATTAATCGTCATATTCGACACATTTGGCAGTTTCCTATGTTAACTATTCTATCGACACACCACTGGAACACCATTGCGACACCACTGATATGCCACTGATCCATCAGTGGCATATCAGTGGTCTCGATAGTTGTCAAAACTCTAATGACAGGATGGATTTTTAACAGACTTGACAGACAGACAGACAGAGAAGGTTGGTTACCATGGTTACTATTGCAATTCCACTGAGACACCATTACGATACTATTGAAGTCTACCAAATTTGTCACAGTCTCGATATAATGGCAATAGTGTGTCGATATAATCGTAATAGTATTGTCATCTGGTGTCATTTAGTTTAATACCGGTCCTGACGATCTGACGTTATGCTTCTTTGCATTTGACATTTTTTCTTCAGGAACACATGTTCCTGATTTGATGATTTCAAATCATAGTCTAAAAATCCGGCCAAGTGCGAGTGGGACTCGCGCACGAAGGGTTCCGTACATTTTTGAATTGAATGAAAGGTAAATTGCGGTTTACGGTTTATGACGTATTAAAAAAAAAACTACTGGCTAGATCTCGTTCAAACCAATTTTCGTTGGAAGTTTACTTGGTAATGTACATCACATATATTTTTTAGTTTTATCGTTCTCCTATTTTCACAGGGGTCACAGAATACATCTACTTACCAAGTTTCAATAGTTCTTATAGTTTCGGAAAAAAATGGCTGTGACATACGGATTGAGGGACAGACAGATATGACCATACGGATTGAGTTTTTGCCATTTGGCTACGGAACCCTAAAAACGAATGTAGTGTTAGTATTTTCCCGTAACAGGAGGGTTATTTAATTCAATGGAAGAAAGAAAATCTGTCATCCATTCGTCCGAAAATGGATGACGGATTTTCTTTCTTTCGTTCGTACGTTTATAGAATTAAAGTCCAGTACGTACGGACTGCATGAATGTTCACCGTGTAACATGTTACATTACACCTCGTGTAAAGAGCGGTGTTGGTCTAGTGGTAGATTCCCCGACTTTCATTCCGAGAGTCGTGAGTTCGAATCCAGGTTTCCAGGCATTTTCTTTAAGAAAAAGTTATGTGCGTTAATAACATCGCTCTTACGGTGAAGGAAAACGTCGTGAGGAAACCGACATGTCCTAGGACTCACCACGGTTCGAAGGCATGGGATATTCGCCAATCCGGAGTAGGACCCCGTGGCGTCTTACTGCTTAACCCCTCTAAGAAATCACGTACAATGGCCTAATTGTGAGGCTAAGTCTTAGATTAAAACAAAAAACTAAAGATACGGTACGTAGTCTCGGAAAATGAGATGATAAAACTGCGTCTAGCTGACGTACTAGCCTCAGTCGTATGTCGAACCGTTTTGCCGCGTGAGCACGTGCTGTCACATTGCGATTATTTTTTTGACATCCATAAGAATGTCTTTTTGCTTATATACAAATGTCTGAATCATTCTTGAAGACAAATGTTTTAAAATATACAATAACTTTATGAAAATGCAAGTAGGTTACTAGCTCATGTTTCATGTTAGAATATACCGTATCTATTAATTTTGTTTTCATCTAAGGGCTAAGTGCGGAAAAAGGCACAGCGTAACTTTTTACTTTACACCTCGTGTACCGTCGGTCAGTAGGTACCCACCGTTAACGTTATAAAAGCAATGTGGACGTGCTGTGTTCGGACAAGTAAATAAACTTGGCGAGCTATGATCGGCGTGTGTTGAGCGAGTTTATATACACATTGATACACATTTCAATCACGACGCCATTGAGGTACAGAGCGCTGCCTTTTTGTCCGTCTGCGAACTGTGATTACTTGACTTTTTTACCCGACTATGGCGAGAGGAGGGTTATCATTTTGAGCGCAACGTATGTATGAATCCATTGACACGATTGTTAACTGCCCCTGTTCAAATTACAGAAATCTGTATTATGATGATTGTAATTTAACACATGACCACAAAAAAGAAAAAAAACCCTTGAGTTTTTTGTGGTTTCTTCTCATCGGAGGGCGCGTTCCGAAACCACACTAAAATCATAATCGTAAGTAAACATATCAAAAAGGTCATGTATTTGTATAGGTTGTTCTAACTGAATAAATGAATTTGATTTCCTATTCTTTTTCTTCTTATCGTATAGTGAGTGGTGTCGCTCACCTGGTGTTAGAGTTTTCAGGCCTCTAACTTGACTTAACAACTGCTATCAGAGATAACAACCGGGACCACTGGTTAACGTGCCTTCCGAAGCACGGAGGAGCTCGAGAAAACGATTTTTTGCCACACACATTATCGGTCACCCATCCAAGTAATGACGGCGCCAAGCGTTGCCTAACTCGTACGGCCGTTCAAGGTCGGCTAGTGCAGCTAGACCAACGAGCTGCTAAAATGATATTGCTATAAGAATCGCGAAGTAACCTACAGTTGCATTGCAAGGTGTCATACGACGACGGCTATCCACTGAACAACACGAGACACGACACTTTATGAGATTGCCTACATAAATATCTCTCCGTATTTTTCTTGGTTTTTACTTTTTAGAGTGCGATTTTTACGTAGTTTGTTTTTCTAATGAGTTATATTCACTCATTTACTTTGCGAAATAATATATGACTCATATTTTAAAAATAAAAGTAGATAAATATCAGTGTTTTATTAGTTTCAAAACTGATAAGTCGCGGAGGATGCAGGTTCGGAAACTCGTCCAGAAATGTACAAGGTCAATAAATTTTGACATTAAATTTCGACAGTTTAGCTCTTACTTTAATAAAATGACATTATTACATACATATTATCGCTTTTGGTAATAATAAACCCTCACTTTTTGTAGCCACCAAATTTCAAAGAAGAAGAAAGAAAATCTAAATAAAATCTCACTTTTTGTAGCCCCCAAATTTTAAAGAAGAAGGAAAATCTATAACGAATAGTATAAGGACACATCACGGTTTTTAGCCGTGAAATTTCCTAATTTTTTATAGACTGACATGACACATTGTTAGATGGAACTCTTACAAAACAATTCACTATTGACGAAGAGAACGGATAACTGAATCTGAATTTGATTCTTATAAATCTATGGTGAGTTTGTAATTTTTTAGCCAAGTGACGTTGCTTTGGATATTCATATTATTAATAAACACCTAAGAATATAGGTTTTGTTCTGTATTCTTAGACACACATCTATTTTTAGTACCTACCTACTATAGGAGGACTGTAGGAGTGTATGTGACACGTGACATTTGTTCTATGTGTGGGTGTGACTACGTTGATGGGCCACATGTATAATGTTTTCCTACATTAGCACTTCAGAACTTTGAACGGTTTGCATGTGTTTATGATCTTCTTGGTTTTGTACTTTGAGCGATAAGCTTACTATGAAAAGGTTAATTTTAAAAAGATTAAGATAAATATTGTAATGGTTGAGGGGTGGATTACTGACTCCACCCGAAACACTATCGCGACGCGAGCATACTTATTATACCTTCTTTAGACGAATGGTACGTTTTCTCAGAATACGAAGTATCCAAACTTTAAATTAGAGTCTTTAAATTAAAGTAACGTACGCATTAGGCGACAAATGTCGCGCGACTCATATCCCCGAAGACATAAGGCGATTTTGCGCGACGTTGCTAGACCTCCCCGGACATGTCCCGCGAGCACTGTGAAAAAAAGGTCAAGTGCGAGTCGAACTCGTGCGCCTTGTTCCGTACCGATGCCGATGCCGCCATGATAAAATAAAGTGCCAATTAAGGGCGTTTATTCCATTCTCTTTCTCCATACAAACGTAGTTTACGTTTTCCTCCCTGGATAAAGACATTAGAGCAAATATGTTTATGCCATGAAACTTATATCTGTCATGACTATTCATCTTCCGAATTATTTTTTTCATTTTTATGAAAATTCATTTATTCATTAAAGCATACATTAAAATTACAATCAACTTAAAAATAAAAACTAAAAAACCCAAATTAAAACCTAATTACAATTAAACTTAAAAACTTAAAAATAAAAACTAAAAAACCCAAATTAAAACCTAATTACAATTAAACTTAAAAACCCAAATTAAAACCTAATTACAATTAAACTTAAAAACTTAAAAATAAAAACTAAAAAACCCAAATTAAAACCTAATTACAATTAAACTTAAAAACTAATTAAAAACTTAATTTACCAAAACAACAAAGTCATTTTTTCATTTCTTGTTTTCATTTTATATTTTTTATAATTATTTTAATTAGAAAAAAAAAATGTTCGTACATTGACAAGACATGGCAGATATAGGTTTTATGGCATAAACATATTTGCTCTAATGTCTTTATCCAGGAAACGTAAACTACGTTTGTATGGAGAAAGAGAATGGAATGAACCCTCTTAAGCTAGTCCTTTAAATTGTATAGGGACCCATACAACTAAGACTGGCTTAATAATAATAAATAAATAATAAATAAATTCTGTGAACAACACACAGCGCCATCTAGCCCCGTGGTAAGCGACTAAGCTTGTGTTACGGTGACTAGACAACGGATATAATACTTATATTTATTTTTCTTTTGTAAATACATACATATTATACATAGAAGGACACCCAGACCAGACACAAATATTTATTTTTTAAGCATAAATACTTGCACCCGGCGGGAATCGAACCCGCAACCTCCTGCATTGCAGTCGCGCTCTCGCACGACGCGCCACAGAGGTCGTCAAGTGGCTTAATTGGCTCCATCTTTGAGAAATTCTAAAAAAATATAACAGTAGAAAATTAAAGGGTGTATTTGTGCTTTACATTGCTTTTTGACAATTTTTATAACAAAAACAAATTTTAAACATGATTAATAGTTCTTAAGAAAATCGGTGATAGATAACAGACAGACAGACGGACAGGCAGACGGACAAGGGGGTGATATTATCAAGGGTTCTTTTTTACGCTTAGAGGTACGGAACACTAAATATTCTTCTCAACTGCGAATGATACAATGCGAACTGTGTAGCAGTGAAAGCGCCCAAGACATGACATCGAGCGAACGTAGAGGACGGTGTTGCGCGATCGACCCGGAGAGAAATGTCGGTTTATAAAAGTTGCCTAGGGGGAAAGCGGCTTTATTGCCTTATTTATTAATGACAGCGTAGGAACCTGTCAAAAGAGTCAAATTGCGTACGCAATCGAATTCGAACTAATTTTAGTTAACACATTGACGATTTGTCTATTATTAGCATTTTAGGCTCGCTGATCGACCAGAGGTAAGAATTCGAGTCTCGAGATATTTATCCTTGAACAATCTAAATATTTGTGTAGACAATCCTACTTTTATTATAAGTGTGAAAGTTCTTGTGTGTAAATAAGAAACGAGTATGTTTGTTACTCCTTCACGAAACCACTTCTGGACTGATTGCGATAAAACTTGGAATGCAGATAGCTGAAGATCTGGATGAACAACACATATGCGGTCTCAAAAGGTTGCGGGTTCTATTCCCGTCTTCTATGAGAAATTCATACCATTTGAAAAAAGTTTTACTCAATAATCTCAAACTATGAAGGTTCTACGTCAATTATTATTCAAAGTAGCTATTACAATAAGACAGCAAATTCATACTTTACATTATATTTTTTTATTGGAAATACATCCCCTATGTATTTCCAATAACAACATCATAACAATCCGTTGTCTATAGTACCCATAGTACAAGTCTAGTGCTTAGTGTGGGGCTAGATTGCGCTGATTGCGTCGTGCAATATTGATATTTCATATTTATAGAGTTTTAATCCCTATTTTCACGGTGACACTGCGGGGCGTAACTAGTAATTTCATAAAATACCGTTTCCAACCGGAATTGCAGTTTGCAGTGCAGACAGACTGCCATATTTCTAACTAATTAACTATAATAGTGTGAACCACGCGAACTTATTGCATATCTAGATGATAATGGGGAGCGCACGTTCGATCAAAAGTGGTTCCCCACCGTAGAGTTCTGAAATTGCTAATATCACAATGTTTTGTTTTGAAAACTGGACTTTGCTGTCCAGTGGCTTAGCATACAAGCACGAAAAACATAAGTGCCTTATCACCCTGGCGTTTTGTGAGCAAATTCAGAGCGAAGTTATCACGCAGCGAGTTCACCGCTATCGACAGGAAAGGTTCCTTCTCTTTTGCTAGTCCTTTGAGAGAAAGAGACAGAAACTTTATGTCGATTCGGCAAAATGTTTCTCGTGCTCGAACACCTGCTAGGCTAGCATGACAGTACGAGATAAAACTCGTCGAATCGACATAAAGGTTCCTTCTCTTTTTCTCGTCGTTTGAGAAAAAGAGACGGGATCTTTATGTCGACTCGACATAATGTTTCTCGTGCTGTCATGCTAGCTGCAGTTAGTCGCTGTCGCTGGCCACCAGTGGTTGTGATCGGTGGTCCGTTTGCGTCAAGCCTTAAAGTCTAGTTTGACGATTGAAAAACTTTACAAGGCCTTGTCTTTTGCAGCCTAACTGTACCTACTCACACATAATTTTGAAAAACTTCCTGCCTTGCATAATAAATAATTATTAAAATATTAGCTATGTAGACTGTTGATTGTAATTTTCCCTCGCATAAGTATGTTATGGTATTTACGCTATAATAATATTCCTCACCTAGTGGTGTGGCTCCCTTACCCCCTTTTTTATAAACGATGACTAAGTTTATGTAACGTTTGTCACTGTTAACTTTAAAACTTTATGTCACAGTAAAATTAAATAGTTAAAAAAACAGGAATGTTTTCAATAAATGTATAATCTAAATGCAACGATATATTTTTGGAACTTTTTCTCTATATTTCGAGTCACGGCGGGAGGCGCGACGTAAAAAAACTTAGTGATTATCGTCTCCTGACAATGTACCTATTAAATATAGGTCTACCACAATGCATGTGAATAAAAAATTGTAATTTATACATGGCAATGTGATCTACATCTGCCATGCATGATCACCATGTCTATAATAGGTACGCTTAACTAGTTTTGATACTATTTGCATACATTGCTTACATAGGTAGGTATATAAAAGTATCAAGAAGGTATAATCCAATTACCCAATACTGTATACAAAATTTATTTACCCTATTTGCAACCGATTCTTGTAAACCTATATCACGAATTGGCAATAGTCACAACAATATTTTGCGACTTCTGTGTGAGCTCCCTTAAATAGGTGAAACCACGAGTCGCTGCCAGTAATCCAATAACCATTTTTTTTCATATGAAATCAAAACAAAACACTATTTCCCAATGAAACATGACTCCATACAGTAAACTTATTGGTCTATTATACAAAATGGGGACACAAATCAAATATAACAGCAACAAATGTATCACATGTATGTGCTTTATCACGTATACAGGTGTAGCATGACATGTCTTTTATGATGTCGAGCTTCCGGGGTTTTATTCGTACGCTTTTTACACAAACATGAAATCGGCTGAGAGTTGTTGTTAAGTGTAGCCCAGGCTTAGAAAAGGGGTTACTCCATCTCTTCCCGTCGGTGTCGTAAAAAACGACTAAGGGAGCCTAGCAAACCTTGAGTTCTCCCCGTGCGGTGGCGGGTGAACTGCTCGGTCAGTTTGAGGGTTGGTGTCAGGCAGGCGGCCGGTCGTAAAGATATTTCCAGATCTGTTTGCGTATGGTCAATGATGTTGATGACTTACCTACTGTGCCGACCGTAAATAATTTGGGGTTTTAGCGGACCCCGAGCTCCTGAGAGGAATGCAACCGGGAACATCGCTCAGGTGAAAAGTTGTTGTATCGTGTGATATGAAACAATTAAATAAAACCTAAGGCTACTCCCAACTAAGGGTCTCTGTATACGTAAAGTTTCCCGCGGGACGTGTCAATTTCTACATACAAAAACCCGCCGGGGCGACGATGGAGGGGATGGCACGGGATTTTTGTATGTAGAAATTTACACATTTACACGTATGCAGAGTCCCTTAGTTGGGAGTAGACGATCAGACTTATTATTTAATTGTTTCATATCACACGATACAACAACTTTTTATCTGAGCGATGTTCCCAATTGCATCCCTCTCGGTAGCCCGGGGTCCGCTAAAACCCCAAATTATTTGGGGTCGGCACTGTCTATTTCTACATACAAAAATCCCGTGCCATCCCCTGCATCGTCGCCCCGACGGGATTTTTGTATGTAGAAATTGTGACGTCCCGTCCGGGAAACGTTACGTATGCAGAGACCTTAAAACTTGTTGGAGAGAAATACTTTGCGCAATGGTAGAGTGCGCGGCTAGCACAGGCACAGGTTCGAATCCTGTCATGGGTAAATTTTTGATGATGCATTTCTCCTTGTAAAATATTTTTGATAAAAATGCCTTGAGCAATAAAAATGAAAAAGAAATATCAAAAGTTATTTGTTTAATTAAACTGGTAATATTTTAACGTTAGTTGACTAGCTTTTTAACCCTGGTCTCCCAAACTTTAGTTTTCTACCTTAATATCGATATTATTCGGATTAAGTTTTACTTTTAAAGGGTCCCCATCGCAAGGTTTTCAAATTAGTAAAATCTTAATCCGAATAATATCGATATTAAGGTAGAAAACTAAAGTTTTCATAATTTATTTTGGTATTAAGTTTGTATGGTTGGGCTGGAATAGGTTATGAGGCTTGAGTCCTTGCATTCTGCCGCACGGGGCTACAGGCATAGACGCGTAGCTTGTACGAGCGTATATTATTTGTTTTACTTAAAATAGAATA
The DNA here is from genome assembly GCA_958496205.1 of Idaea biselata. Classification (NCBI taxonomy): domain Eukaryota; kingdom Metazoa; phylum Arthropoda; class Insecta; order Lepidoptera; family Geometridae; genus Idaea; species Idaea biselata. The sequence goes on along the minus strand of OY292394.1, from coordinate 30,456,649 downwards.
TTAAGTTAAATTATATCAAACATTCCGCACCTAATAACTATAAAGACAAATTAGCTATCGATTTCATCAATTCGTGAACATCACTCCAGATAAGTCTTCTTAATGAATTATAATCGGCTGAGTGAGTCTATAGTAATTCAATAAGTGATATTGACTTGTATATTGATACCTCTTACTTAGTTGCTTCATTTGATAAGGAATTGACGTAATATCGTATATTTGACAGCTTGGGGTGTTCGAGTGCGAATCTGACTCGCGTACGAAGGGTTCCGTACCATTATCACAATTGGGTTCGGAACCCTAAAATAAACAATGGACTAATCGAAATATGCAACAACGACGCACCTTTGCATTTATCGTTACCACTGACGGCAGTTTATCACTAGATGGCGCTAGTAGTAAAAATAAAATGCGCTTATGTTGCGTTTTACCGTGAAAAATCATGTTTGTTGTATGGGAGCCCCTCTTAAATATTTGCTTTATTCTGTTTTTAGTATTTGTTGTTATAGCGGCTACAGAAATTCATCTTCTGTTAAAATTTCTCTCTAGCTATCACGGTTTCTGAGATTCAGCCTGGTGATAGACGGACAGACAGCAAAGTCTCAGTTATAGGGTCCCGTCCCGGAACCCTAAAAACAGAGCTCATTTGTGGTCCCATTGCTCCTGGGGAGGAGTGGGGTAAACGAATGACCCCACAAACAACCCTACTGGCAGTAGGGTCGCAAAGACTTTTAAAAACTAATGTTTATACTGTAGGTACGGAGTCAGTAATAACAAATATGTTTTCTGCGAAATAAGTACCTAGCCAAAATTTGCAAAATTACAGATGCATTTAAGTTTATGAGAGTTTCAAATCCCGACTAAGGTTTTTAAGCAGCTGGAAAGCAATGTAATAGAGTGGTGCAATGAAAAATATAATTACATTTCGATTTAAACTTGATCAGTTTTATTAGAAACGACCGTAAGTATCTGTTCCAAAGACTTAATATTTTTTTGGACGTTGGATATATAATATTACTAATCTGAAAAGCATAAAAAACTTCTGCGCTCAAGTACTTTGCTTAACCTTAAGTGTTACTTCCGTCTGACAGACTAGCACACGTTAATAATGAAATGAGATCTTATTACCTGAATTGCGCCTTGGAGATACGAGGCATCACGAAAAATTAAGGACAATAACACAAGATAAACAGATCAAATTGGTTAAAAACCCACTTCAACTATTATGTAATTTAACTCAAAACAAAGTTCAAATCGAAATTAGAACACAAGAGCACGTCATATTTTCATCTCATTCCCGCCAAAACTCCAACCTACAATATTTCATTGCAGTAACAAGATTTAAAAATGGAACAAAAGAAAAAATATTTCAGTCTTGAAGTTAAATACGTAGACTTGTAAGAAAACAAACATTGAGTCAGACGAAAATGTGAGCTATATAGTGATCTTCTGAAGTGCGAGTCAGTCAGTACTTCTTCATTTCGTTTAGAGCATATTGTACTAGCATCCAATAGGGCTACCCTATCTTTCCCGTATATCGAAAAAGGAGACTAATGAACCTGGAGATCTCCCCGCGCGGTGGCGGTGGGGTCAGGCAATTTGGTGAAAAAATATTGCCACGTCTATTTGCAGTAGTTACGGTCAATGAAGACTTACCAAGTAATGTGGGATAAGGGCAGGAAGAAAGAGAGCAGCATAAGGTACTAAAAGCACGTAAGACCATTTTTGTCCATTGTTCAGAATGGCGTATAGGGTTAGAGCTTCTAGGTTGGGTCAACAGAGATGAGCGAGCTACAGATGCGTTTGGAACCAATAGAATCGTTGACGTCGTACCATAACACAATAGCGGAACAAGGATAGCGCTAGCGAATTTCAGATGTGTAAAAGAAGGACGTACGATGCGACTATGCGAAGTTTTAGATCAAAAAATCCAATATTTGCTAATTGGATACAAGGTAACTAGACAGTTTATCAAAAAATGTGCTAAGCATATTCGGGAAATAGTTATAACCTAAATAATAAAATTACTAATTAAAAAACTACATGGTTCAAAAGATATTCAGTATAATATCTCAAAACACCAGTTTTTCAGATAGTATTTTTTCTATCGTGAATTTGTTTAACAATCATGTTTTCCACGTTAAGGTAAACGAAGCCATATAATATATTCTGTTACTAAATTTTAATATTTTTTATTACGTGAATACCATCAATAGCGAGTTATTCGCAAAGGAGGTCGACCACCTCCCCTACAAGCTTTGGCCCTCAGTGAACACCTGTTAATAGCCTACGACATTATAGTTTAGGGTTATACAAGCACATCCTAAAACATATTAGTTAAGAAAAGAAGACGTCATTACAAATTAAAACTAGTACTCGAAGTGTTTGAATTTCCACTTTATTATTTTTAATTTTTACAAATAATATGAACTTAACATTACCCTCGCCCGACGCGCCACAGTGGCCGTCAACTAGCTATCCCTATAGCCAAAAATAGCTGTTCCTATCTGGGTATAGAGATGTATGTTGACATGGAGGGATTCATGTTAAGATAGGTAGTGCAGTTAAAGTAGTTTCCAACAGAAAGGTAAATAATTAGGTACTTACTTGTCGAACCCATTGCTGTATTATTGAACGAACTTCTACTATTACCAACTGATGACAACGCAAACGTCTCATATTTATACCACAATTAGCACATCGAGCGTTCCGGTCAACACCTTGCAAACCCTGAGACGAGGTACTTGCAGTCGCCAAGCTACTTTGGTCTGCACCAGGGGTTCCAAAATCCGAAGACATGTTGGGGTCGTTAGTGTGTGCAGAGCCGCCCGCGTCGGTTTCCATATTGAGGCCATTATCATCACTTATATCGGGTTCGGTGTCCAGGTTCATGCTAGGGTTTTCAATGAAGGCAGTTTCGGAGTCCATGTTCGTAAATAGGTCGTAAAATAGTAAGAAATCACAATAACAAACAACTTAGCTCTCGAACTCAACGAACGTGAAGTGATTTGTAAACAAACAAACGTCAAACGAATGAGCGACGAGAAAAATAAAATAATTCCTGTGTATTATAGGAATAGGTCAGTACCTATTATTTTTGTTTATGATTCAGTAATCCAAAACAAAAATAATCAAGAAAATCGGTGATTTATCATCTTTGTTTATGCACTGATTTTTAACCGACTTCATCGTAGGTAATTGTTTTTGATCAAATATACTTAAATATATTTTATTACTGGCGAATAGATAGCTTTCTCCTTTTTTGAGTCGGTTAAAAGTACCCTTTTTATAACATAAAATACTTAATCGATTTTCGTTTTTTTTACAATCAACAGAGGTATCGATTTTTGTAATCGACAAACTACCGACAAATGAAGAATGGCTACACAGAAAACCGGAAGCTGTGTAAAACAATGGCCAAAAAACGACAGCAAATCGTAAATGTACTTATTATTTTGGTTTCATTTAAACGTCTTATTTACTGATGTAGCAAAAATACATCAGAACTATTTAAATCATACGATGATTTCTGTCGTTTCAAAAAGTTTGTTCACTGTGGGCCGTAACTTGGCGGTCCCCTTTATCGGAGCAAAATTGACAATGGTGCGACGGTTAAATTCGATCTAAAAGGACGTTCCCACACCGGAGAGCTGCTTTTTTTAACAAAAAAGATACGTTTTGACACTTACTATCAAACTATCACTATAAACACACTTTTAAACTTAAACGATTTCCGTCCACCATTATTATTAGATACAGTCAGTCTTCTTGGGACCACGGCCGGTATAACCAGGTTGCCGAAACGTCGAGGTAATTTAAAATAATGATTATCTATATCACTATCAAATTATAAACGTCTCAAAGTGAAAAAAACTCAAAATGGCCAAAACCGGGCCATCTGCCCTACTTATATTCGTGTAATAATTTCTCTCCATTATCTCAATAGAGTTGTTTTGTATTTATTCTGTGTTCGTCCTTGAACTGGTAAATAGCAAACGTATTTCGGTTTACTATTTCCAATTATTCTATTAAAACTCCCACGATCAGTTATTTACATTGAATTCCCAATTTCAAGTGGATATCATCGTCTCAAATGTCAATTCTCTTGCCAATAAGAATGTTGATTGTAGATGTTTTGACGAAAATCAATTATCGCTGCTTTTATATTGTTTTTTTGCTTAGAAGGCGTTAGCCGGGGCTTGTTACCATTGGTCTAAGTCGTAGCGCCAAGCGGACTCGTCCATGTTCCGTTACGTTGGCCGGTGCAGCCAATAAGGAAGACGGGTCGGATCTTGTTCCGCTGCCGTCTTCCTTTTTCTAGATGAGCGTGTTATAACTTAGACATATCGTGAGATAGTGGTCAAACGCTCATCTATGAAATGAAATTATAAAACACAGTTGGTATCTTTTTTTTAATTGCGACCGTCTGTTCTTTATTATTTCTTAATTGTTGGAAGATGAATTTAACCAACTATCCCTATCTGCATCAGTAGAACTACCAGTATTAGGAAATGCTCCTATTACGAACTCTAATAATTGTTGGAGATAATAAAGGGTTTTATTTGTACGAAATGCTGGTACAACTTTAATATGGTTGAGGAGACGTAGATTTTAGACTCAATTAGAAAATTAATAATAGAGTTTTATTAAAGATTTGGAATTGTATGAATTAATAGTGAGAATGTGATTTCCAACTATATGTAACAGAATTATTCTGTTTAGAATTAAGTCCTGACTGTTTAGTGAACCAGCGTGCAAAGAGCACTTCCTTCCCACCGCTCTTTACTTTTGTGTTGAAATATGCTTTTGTGTTATTGAGATGGTTCATGAAGCGTGCATCAACGATCATTAATCTTTCCGGCTTTAAAAGGCCATCTTCAGGATGTTAACTGCGACCGAACTGTGTAAGTGACAAAAGTTAGTATCAACCTCTCACGTTGACTCGCCGACAGCCGGAACAAGAGAACCCTCTCGACTCTCGTTCACTCTTGTTCCTGTCAATCAACATCCAGTGAGCAAATAGGGTCGGCCAAATAAAAATCCAGTATGAATTTTGCTTTCAAAGGAATCGATAATTGTGAGATTAATGTCGACAGTCTATAAATACGATGTTTTTTACTTCACCGCTCCTACGGTTTTAGAAAACATGGCGCGGAAACCTTCGTCTTTAATTCAAGTACCTACAATGGCTTTTGAAAAACGCCCAGCTTAACGCGGACCGTGTACCTAACTAAACTTATCCAAACTCGCCAGTTTTTTGGATGAGTGGAGCATAGCTGGCGTAGTTTGCGGAATTGGTCTACTGGTAGATACCCCAACTTTCATTGCGGAGGTCATGCGTTTGAATATCTGCCGACTTCAAACCAATATCTTTTAATTAGGAAAAAAAGTGCGCTGTTAACAACACTCTTACGCCGAAGAAAAACATCGCGAGGAAACTACGGCTTAAAGCCACTCAAAAAGGCCCAGTTATAGGCTACTTGCTGAAAACGCTCAGAGAACTTTTAACTTTTAGCTTGCGGTGGATGCACGCACGCACATGATTGAATAACTGGCTGCATGTGGAGCTAAGCTAAGCTAATTTAGTTAAGTCGGCGGTGGACGTACGTGTGTGACTTAAATATCGACAAAATAAGTATTTTCCAATAGTTTGCTATATTTTTATCAACCTTCCTTGTTTCAATCCTAAATACTGGTCCAGTCGCTGCGGTGTTAGACGATATTATTCAGTAGGTACAAGTAGACCTTTATCAATCACAATAACGGAATCAATCAGAAAGTTAATTGATTGGCAATCAGGATTTTATACGGTTGATAGGACTTTCGGAGATGAAATGGAAATGGATCAAAATGTTATACATTAAATGTATTTACAGCTTAATTAGCGGTTGTGCCGCGATTATTATTAATTTATGTATCCTTAAATTATTGATAATGAATGAAATCAAACAACAATGGCAGACAGACTGGCAATGTATCGCAAAAAGTGGAATGGGAGTGGAGAATCGTAATAATAGATAATAACTCAATGGCTGCAAAGTAGGTAGGTAGATTTTGTGAATGATTTCACATTATGAAAGCTCGTCACAATAATAGGTAGGTAATATTTTGTAACCAGCTTTCTTTGAGTTCGTCACTATTTCTCCGATTCCGCAATATGGTAGTATTTTGTGTCACCATTTCGAAAAGTTAATCCGAGAGGGCGGTAGATTTTCATCTTACTTCTGCAGCAATCGATACCCTTAGCATAGAATACCGCAGTGTACCTATGTCAAAAAGGGGAAACGGGTAAAGCCGATTCACAGAGGATGTTAACAGAATTTATTATTATACTGAACCGAGGTCAGTGTTGCCGTACTGATGTGCCGAGGATCAAACATCGTCGACGGTAATCCGTCTAATATGCCGCCCAAATGCACTAATGCCTGTCTAGTCTATTTTGCTCAAGCCAAACGCACCTAAAATACTGGTACTGTTCTATTGAATTAGGTATAGGTAGGTACATTATGAATCCAGCACCTTTTTATGTGCCAAATATTCCAGATGAATTTACCACATCGTATGTAATAAAGACATAATATTTCCATTATGTTTCTAACGAATCTTAATTTATAAACTCCGGTCGATTTTTACGACTATATTTATATTGTTTCCGGTGTGGTTAAACTAACCACCAAGCTTGGTCTGTTCTTAATTTTTTTTCTGTCGAATGATTCAATATTGATAGGTACGTGGGGAATAGAGGCGCATTGCGGAAGGAACACCCATATATCTGTATTCCGGGGAAGGAAACTTTTTGCTTGTAGGCATTTCTTATGACTCGGTAATAACAAAATGCGAAAAGAATCAAATCACCGTAAATAAAGAATGTATTGATTAAGATAGAACGTTGAGATACGCCATATACTCGTATACGAACAGTGTTGATGTTTCCGACACACGGAATCCAGAACGTCAGTTTACGATACCAATCATCGATATTTTTACAGCTAGCAAAATCACAGAATCTGTCGTCGCCTTGCCGCCGATGCCGAGTAGCGTTGAATACCTAGTCTCTCCAACAATCGGAATGCAGACAATACCTACCAGACATTGGAAGTAGAACGTTTTATGAAGGAATTCTAAAGATCGTATCTTTGCCGCTAACATTGCACCGACACGGCTCACTTCTGCACGATTGACTTCGAAGTTAATTGAGGAATTTTCTCGGCCAATTGATCTGTATTTCGACTTACCGCAAGATAGTAGGTAGGTATAGATGTTAGTGTCGCAACGCGGTAGGTGGTGTTGGGGACGTTAATGGTGTTAGTGCGCTCTGATGCGGTGCACTCACCAACACATATCGAAGGCCATGGCGCGATGGCGGCGCGCGGGCGGCGTGCGCGGGCACCGCTTGCTTCGCGCGTATGTCGACCGAAGATCGCGCGCAAAACCATCATGCGTCACCCACACTGGTCATATCCTGACCGCAGCATCGTTTACGACCGATGATGATGCTACCTACCTATCCAGGCTTATCTTTTTACTGGGGTATACTCGTACGTACCTTTGCTCTCCGCCTTCCTCCTGGGCCCGGGGGCATTCCTGCCTCGGCCTGAGGACAGGCGTCAGCCCCCATTTCTCGATCAACTCTATACGAGCAATGGTGGCTGCTCGAGTTCAATGGGTCATCGGGTCGGAGGTGTGAGCGGACGCGCCCGGCCAGCTGGAGCCGGCCGGCAGGCTACTCGTGCACCATGACGTCTCGCGCCGCGCCTTCCCGTGCCGCGCGCTCTACTCCCCGCGTCCTGCTCGGATCATACTGGCTCCTAGCTCAGAGCGCGGACAATGCGGCACGCCCGCGCCCATACAGCGCGCCCGCACCGCGCACTACCCGGTACAACTGCGCAACTTTCACATCAAACTACGATGTTCGCCTTCAACGACACTCTGTCTGTCCTTTCTTTATCGAGATGGTTTTGATTTTATCTCGAGTCTTCGCTCGCTTCGAGTATGGTTTGTTTCGAGGATTCGATATAACAGTGTTGATATGTAACGTTTGACCACCGAGCCCAGTCGTGTCCTTACGTAAGGTTACAGGGCGCAGACGGCGGCGCCTCACCGGGCACGTGGACTCATGGTCTGCACGGGCCGCGCGTAAGTGAAAGCGGTGGTGGGTGTGAGCGAGGCGTACGTCGCTCTGTCGCGTCGGCGGCGTACTGGATGGGGCGCGCGCGCGTGCGTCCCGCCCGCGCCCTTCTGGTCCCCGCAGTTCCCCTCGCTAGTCCGCCAGCGTATCGACACCGCCCGCTACAACCACTGCATCACGACCAGGCGCGGCCCGCTGCCACGCGCCCGCCACGCGCCTCGCTCGCACGCTGCACGCAACACAACCTCCCCTCTCACTCCCCCCCTCCCCTCCCCTCGCACCCCGCACAACGCTGATTTCGCTCCCGCCCCGCGCATCCCGCCCGGGACCCACTAACACCTTACCCGCTTCTTACGGAAACATTCACTTTCCTCGTACATCAAATGTTTCCGAAAAAAAGAATCGCAGCCTGACGTATGAAAGGAAAATTGACAAATTACCATAGACATAACTTTACTGGGCTTGTTATGAAAGCTGAAAGGTGAACTTACTCTTTTTGCCTGCATACCTACCAATACCTACATATACTTGCTTACAATACCTTAGGTATTTTGAAATGGTGTGGGCATAAGGTTATTTAGGAAAGTTACACTGTAGCTATTCAGTTTAAAAAAGGTTGTTTCATAAGACGTGTAGGTACCTACCTACCTTGAAAGTAATATCTAAAAATTTAAAAAGGTTAAAAAATCTGAATGTTGTAAATAAGTACTGCCTACTATACCTAAATACTGCAAGTATACTTTAAGAACTCAAAATAAAGAGTATATTTAATAAAGGATCATTCAGTATTTAGTCCTATTTTATAAGGTTTCATAAATTCTTAAATTTATCAGCTTCAGGAAATATTCAATAATTGAAAGACTTTTTATAAAAGTTTAATTCTGTATCTTGGTTGTTATCCTACCGTTAACTACTAAATACCTACGTTATTTTGACAATGGTAAAAAATATCCAATTGGGATAAGAGAAATTTAAACCACTTCTTTTGATCTTATAATATTGTTATTATTATTGACGAACAAGAGAACGAGTATTTGATAAGACAAGTAATAATGTAAGCTTATTTTAAAGTATAAAGCACTTGCGCATGATTCATGTATGGCCCTCGCTTTAAATCCGTTCTTTATTCACCTCAATTGCATAATTAATTAGTGATGGGTCAACTCGGAATAAACGTAACTCGAGTCAACTCGAGTTAAAATGCACGTAACTCGAGTTAACTCGAGTTGCAACTCGAGTTGGTTGGCATGAGTAAGTAGAGTAACCCAATTAATTATTTTATATACTTTTCCGCTTTACGCCAAAACAAACCTGTTCCGATTCTGACGAGACTTAGTATGTAATTAGCTGGAGACTTAAATTATTACATACATACATTTTATCGCAATATTCCCACGGGATCGAAATTTTTCAATCTCAATATTTCAGCAAGAACGAGGCTTACACCATGTGAAACCACGACATGTAGTTTTTTTTACATTTGAATCCTTCGGTCCTTACCGAGATAAGGCAATAGGACCGAAATAAAAATTAATTTATCGAACAAAATAAACACCAATTATGTATTTTTAGGTTAAAATTTGTTAAAAATAGTACTATTATTGAACTCGAGTTCGCAAGGTTTAACTCGAGTTGACTCGAGTTGATCGCAACTCGAGTTAACTCGAGTTGGCTACTCGAGTTGACCCATCACTATGCATAATGATCTGTCCGTTTGTCCGCACCTTAGCTCAGAGATGCTTTGTATAAGAGACTGTAACTATGTTTTAGTACCTACATAAATGTTTTTTTCTTTTAAATTACTTCTTCAAAAAAAAACCTTGTTAAAATCGTACTTACCCATATTCTTATATGGCCAAAAAGGCAACTGCTTTAGTATGTTATAGGTACCTCCGCAACGTACCTGTGTGACGTATGACCACTAGAAGGCCGTTTCCACCGACCGGCCTATTAAAATAAAGATCGAAGTTGCCTCAAATTGCATTCCCAATGTTTGATCTAGATTGGCGAACGGGGCACTGCAGCATTTCCTCACATACGCTCATGTCATATTTCGTAAAACCTTCTGCTGGTTTTTGCTTTTTTACGTCGTTATCAGTGGCGGATTTACAAATTTTCAAGATATATGCTGTGAACTTTTTGCCGCCCTTGCCTCTACAATTTCTATGTCCTAGATTATTTTTACAATCTAATAATGACAAATGAGAGGGGGGGAAAGACATCGGCAAAATTTGTTGCAGAGCTCTCTGTAAAAACATCAGATAACCGTCACGCAGAAATTCTTTTTGAATTAGGTAGGTATATGAAGTAGCAAAAAAGCAATCCCAAATTTGCCGCCCCAAAAATCTGCCACCCTAGGCTCCAGCCTACTCAGTCTGCTGGTAAATCCGCCACTTGTCGTTATCAATATAAACATGACGCTGGAGTCAAAACTTGTGGATCAAGTTCGGACTCTACGACTTCAAAAGGTTAGCGTGCTAGATTTTAGAGCATGAAGATATACATCAAAAGCTCACAATATTATCCGTCCTACGAGTAGGTATATAGAACTAATATATTTAAAGGTGAAAGAAACCGCTAAACCGGTTGCAATAAACGGGGTATGTAAAGATAGCTAATGATAGCTTCTTCTTCTCATCGGAGGGCGCGTTCCGAAACCACACTAAAATCATATTCATAAGTCGACATGTCTAAACGATCATGTAATTGTAATATTTACATTGGTCTGAAAGGATAAATTATCTTGAATTTGAATTTGATCTGGCATAACCCATTTCTACTTTTTATCCTGAAATCTTTGCCTGCGGGTTCGGGATTTACGCGGGTGAAACTGCAAGACGCTGCTAGTTACAACAAAAAAGATCGGAATATTTAAAGAGACAAACATATTCGTTATAATATGTTAGAACTGGTAAAATACGCCTGATATTAATTTCCAAAATGGCCCATTAATCAAATGTTATTGGACAAGGTACGATTCAATATTTTCGTTTGAGTACCGTGGCATGGGTGCCATCCCTTCGTAACGTTCGCATTCTTTCCTAGTTTTGTAACTTTCGTAAACTTTAGAATTCATTAACAAATAACACGCACATTTATAAAAAAATTCTTGGTGTTGATTGTATGAATATAAAACTATTAGCTGCGCCCTGCGCTTTCACTCGCATAAGTTCCGATCTATAGTCGCAGATCGTAGTCTGAAATAAAGTTTTTTAATTTCAGTTTACGATCTTACTTTTTAGTTCTTTTAAGTTGAAAAAAAAATCAAGTTAGAGGCCTCAGGACTAACTGAAAACTCTAACACTAGGTACACGAAAAGAGAAAAAAAAGAGGAAAAAATAACTTTATAATTAATAAGTGAAGCTTGGCAGTAACCTGGTGCCGTAAAAGCCAAGGAACTGGCACTAGCCGGGATGATGTAAGGCAGTCCTTGAGTTTGCTATTGGTAAGTATACTGTTGGCAGCAGCTGAGGGCTGCCTGACGCCATGGAGCTAGATCGCTAAGTGAAATTCCCCACTTATCTATATCATATCTAGTTTATTTTTGTCAAATTACTCTTGACAAATTTTGCGCGATCACAAAGCTTTATTTCACGCGTAGCTTCACCCTAAAACCACCCCTATTTACCCGACTGCGCGACGCACGGAAGGGGGTTTGAGAAATGCAGCCTTATAAAAAAAAATCATTCATTTCGAGCAGCAATACAACTCATATTCCAATCAAATCAGTATTACATCGTCAACTTTAAAATAATATAACGGTAGGGAGGAATTACATGTTCAATTATTATCAAATTGAACTTTTAAATAAAACTTTTCGGAAATGTAGGAAATAATGTCATACCCCTACTATTTATTCTAACATTATTTATCTTATGCAACATCACATCACGCCACTCTCAGGGGAGAGCGGGCTCCCTATGGCCTAAGGTTTACTTACTAAAACTCCACCGATTGCCCACTCATGCAGCGTACTACGGACGCGAACGCGATTGCGAAGCGATCCGATGCGAATTCGATGCGGTGCGGCGTGACGCGGCGACTCTGTCCTACGTGCGCGTGAACCGTCCTACACCATTACCGCTTTCCTCCGTCGCCGCCGTTCGCGCGTAAATGTCAAGTCGACAGATCGCGTTCGCTTCAAATCGTGCCACCCGCATCGCACTTTACGTGCATTTGGTCACGTAGGACACTTCAATAGCTATCGACTGTTTCTTGTTTTCGCGCCGCACCGCGCCGTTTCGCGTTCGCATCCTATCGCCCACGTAGTACGCTGCGTTACCTTGATGTAAGGGACTATGGGCCCTTGCGAGTGTTCCGCAACCTAAACCCGGCCTAGGTAACCGATCGTATTTCCCCATCTATACTTGTATACTAATATTATAATGAGGTAATTTAGGTACCTATGTATTTTCTGGGTAATCTCTGAAACCAGTGAACCGATTCCAAAAAATCTTTCACCAATAAAAAGCTACATTATCGAGGAGTAACATAGGCTATTATTGATCTCGATATTCCTACGGGATCGGGACTTACGCGGGTGAAACTGCAGGACTCTGCTGACTGATGTAGGTATATATCAACGCAGAGCCCAATATATGTACGAATATGCCAATAAAAACAGATTTCTAATACGAATTTCCTTTATGTATTACACTGAAAATACTTACAGCCGAATACAGAAACGGGATTTAAAATTAAATAGGAACTTAAAAAATTGAGCAGCTTCTAAATTCAAAATTAGCATTGGATTTTTTAATTTTGAAAGCTGCTTAATTGTTTGAGTACCACTCAAACTTTGAGTGACGTTTCTGTATTCGGAAGAGTGTATTAAATGAAGCTACGTAGCACCGTACGGGGTTCGGTTAAGCGGTCGTTCGGATATCCGTCCTACTGTACTTAAAAATAAAGCTCTAACAATAGACTATCTCAATGACTACATAAATCTATATCGCTTGACATTTCGACAATAATAAAATAAACGTAGGTCGTACGGTATGAACATGTAATATCGAAAGGTTAATTAGGAAACATCGAACGAGGGAAAAACAATCCTATATCTTTGACATAGAGTTTATATTCGATGTCAACAGCCGTGAGAGGTGGGCGAAGATTGTCGGGAGCTTGATGTTGCGACCCTGGCTGAGACTGAACCGACCTACGGTTGGATTTCCATCAAGAAGCCAAAGGATGAAATTTGCTGATTAATGATGACGCTAAAGGATGCAGATTCGACTCTAGACTAGTAATAATAATTGTTTATTATAGGTACGTCTAGTTTCACGGGGCTATGGAGTCCAAGAAAGCCAAAGTCAATCCTGAACCTTTACAGGTCTTTTCTTCAGTCAATACTGAAAAAGAGACCTGTAAAGGTCTCGAAACGTTGCGTATTGAATCAATGCTAAAAGTAATAAACACGACGCGATTAAAACTGAAAAAATTGTTTAGTTTCAGTCCATCATCGTGAAACCAGAAGCAAAAATCTTTGAAATATTACTTTTATTTACTGAATGTATTGTTAGGCGAGCATCCTAACTACTGGACAACGAGTCTGGTTGTTGCTAAAACACTGGCTGACTAAAACTTGTTCAGTCTGCTTCCACCCAAAAAGGTTACAAAACAACTTAATTCAAGCTGTAGGTACCTAAATTATTAGATTCTGATGCCAAATGACTCATATTCACTTTGTTTGCTTAAGAACCTTTGCCAAAAACGAAGAGAAAAACAATAAGTAATGGAAAAATAAGGATTATATAAGTAGAGATTTTTCGAAGGCCCAGGGAGACTTTATGGGTCACTCATACGGTGTCTGTTTCCGTGCTATTTCACTAAAACAACGCAACAACAAAGCAAAAAAAATGGATTTATTGGGGCAAATGGGAAGATAATTCCACAAAGTATTCCTACAGTACACAGTGGGACAAAATTCGCGGGCTAAGGTTACAAAAGTAAGAAAAATAATGGCACAAATGTGTTTTTTTTTTCATTTCTCCTGTTGAAGTCGGGTGAACAAATCGGTTTTATAACTTTAAAAAAACTTGAGAGGTGTCAAGGGACACCCGGATGGAACGAGGTTCTTTTCTATGAAAGAGAGAGAGAGAGAGAGAGAGAGAGAGAGAGAGAGAGAGTGAAACACGCGCACGGCGCACGGCTTACAACTATAGCAAAATGTGTCGTTACAATTTTGGTCTTAATTTTTTCCGTCTAGCCCGCTTTCGCAACGCGCGATAAGGAACTTCGTTCCAAAAATAAAAATTGCCACCATGGAGAAAGAACAACACCAGTGATTGCAAAAAGAACTTGTTGACTTTCAACATCTGTGAAACAAGCCATTCGACAAATCTGTCTGAAATTATGATTGTAATCGTTATTAAGATGGCGCTATATGATACATTTTATTTTGTGTCGGTGGTGCCTTCAGTCGGTAAATACGGGAACTAATCATACAGCCCTCGTAAACAGGGTTACCGTAGCTGTAGCTACTACGCTACGAAGCTACGGATGTAGGAGCTACGGGCTACTTCTTCTTCTTTTCGTTTAGTGGTGTGGCTCACCTAGTTTTAAAGTTGTCAAGGCCTCTAACTTGACCTCACGACTGATATCAGAGATAACAACCGGGACCATCTGCTTAACGTGCTTGTCGAAGCCTCGAAGCACGGAAGGGCATTGGATGGAACTTGATTTTTTGCCACACAAATTATCGATCACCCATCCAAGTAATGACCGCGCCATGCGTTGCTTAACCCATACGACAGTTCAAGATCGGCCAGTACAGCTAAGACAAAGAGCTACTCATTGGCAAACTCCAACGATAAACCTTTACTGACTCCTCTGACGTGTACTAGACCGCATTGCAGCAACAAAGAAAGACGGAAAAAACTAGTTCTACTGCCGTCATCCTATCTTCTAGGTGAACGTTAGACCATGCCATAATTTACCATCAGGTGTGCCTTGCCGCCGGCCATAGAATAGCCGGGGCTACACTGTACATACCAGCTACTTTACGGTTATCCGAAAATTATCACACGGACGAAGACGCGGGCACAGTTTCGATTATAAAATTAGTAGTAATTATTTGAAAAAACGTAACAAAAAACAAGAAAGTAAAACAAACCTGTCATTTGATCTCGTCATTATTAAAACAGAACAATATACTTTGTTGTTCGAAGGAAGACTGTAGCCTGTACTCCTACCATAAGTTAATACTTGATACGTAAAAACGTAAACTGACGCGCTAACAGTTAGGGCATGTACGCAACGCAAAATATCGGCCCACGCGGCTGACAAGCTGCGACCGGCACGGGCGGGAAAAGTCTGAGCAGTGTCCAACGTCAAACTGTTAGGCCGGTTACAGTGCTCGACCGGCCGTCGCGTCGGTGCGGACGATCAGTCCAGACGGTGGACAGTACAGAGCAATATCCACAGACAGGCAGGCGGACAGTACAGAGCAATATCCGCGTGCGGACGGTTAGTTTAGCATTGTAAATATTTATGAATTTTCATATAAATAACAAGCGCGACTGCACGCGCGCATCGACGATCGGCCAACCACCGGCCTTAACGTTACAGTGCACGTATTTACGTAGTGACTCATGGTAGGGGTACTGTCACCGAGCTGTTCCGTATCGGGGTGTCTGTCGAGTAAACGATATCTTTGGCAGAATTATCTGAACTTTGCTCCGCGTCACTTTATTTACATCTTAAGAGGACAGTCTCCATTATCTTTCTCCATACAAACGTAGTTTACATTTTCCTCCCTGGATAAAGACATTAGAACAAATATGTTTATGCCATAAAACTTATATCTGTCATGACTATGCATCTACCTTTTTATTTTATTATTTTATATTATTATTCTAATTAGAAAAAATAAAAATAAAAAGGTAGATGCATAGTCATGCATGACAGATATAGGTTTTATGGCATAAACATATTTGCTCTAATGTCTTTATCCACGGAGGAAAATGTAAACTACGTTTGTATAGAGAAAGAGAATGGAGACTGTCCTCTTAAGAAAACTGAAGACTTTGTATATTTGACAGCCTCTGTAGCACGTCGTCGGGCGAAGACTCGACTGCAATGCAGAAGGTTGCAGGTTGAAGGTTGCGGGTGCAAATATTTAGGCTTAAAAATAGATATCTGGTCTGGGTGTCTTCTATGTATCATACATATTATAGTTTGTATTAAGAAACCGTGTTGTAATATTATTAAATTCGTCAATCATCCGAGAGTTGAATAGAAGAAATGGCTTTTAGCGATAAAATCAACATAATGTTCGATTTCTGAGGTTTTTAAGTTTTTTGATGTTTGTTTCAGGACGAGAATAGAAACCGACACCTTCTCACCATACACCATTGAAATTACAATGCAAGAAATAACTTCTTGGAATTTCGGGCCCACTGAATTGGTGGGTTCGAGATTGCAATGCTCACTGACTCAATGTCAGGGCCTTGTAAGGCTGGGTTAAAAATGTACCTAACTCCCTGACATTTTTAACAAAGCTGTGTTCTATGGCAACAAACCGCAGCTGAAGTATACCACCAAAAACCCCTTTTTTTTGTCGCCTTATACGGACGGGCAAGCGATACCATAGCCATATTATTTTAGCAGGGAGAAAAAAGCAGCCCCAAAACTTTTAGTAGCGTCTCAGATAGCAAGTGTCTCTGCCAAAGATACTTGTTACTCAATCGTGCATCGAAAAATCGTCCCAATTTAGCGGAGGGCAAATTTGTAGGGCAACCCTCCACCCGTTCTGACGTCACGAACACTGCATTACAGCGCAACGAGCGTACGCCAACACTCGCAAATTCGTTGCTTACCGAGTTACCCCACCCCTTTCTCACCCCTTGCTATGTAGGTAGCTCGTTTTTTGGATCTTGGGCCGTATTACAAAAGGTGTGAATCAGGCGGAGGTCTCGACTTGTAGGTGTTCTAAGGTTGCCTGGAAGAAATCGGTGTTAGCGGTAGGTAAGGTCGCATTGTTTTATTTTTGAGATTTTTGTGTTTCTATACTTTTATTCTTCTTCGTGTCGATCAGGGGAATGTGGATAAACCCGCCCACTCTAGTTATTCTTTTCGTATAGTGGTGTGGCTCACCTGGTTTAGAGTTTTCAGGTCGCCTTAAGGTCTCTAACGAAAGCTATCTGAGATAACATCTGGGAACCTGCTTAACGTGCCTTCCGAAGCACGGAGGAGCTCGAGAAAATGAATAAGTATATTGCTAGGTCTTTGGCGTTTTCATTGGCTCACAAATGATCAACCAACGTACAGCTATCTTAATAAAAAAGTAGCCCGGGTTGGACGCGGCCCGGTCCAGGCCCAGTCTAGCTGCTGGGGCCGAGCTGGAGGGGCATACAAGGTGTTTCTATACTTAATGTATTGTACCTTGAGTTGTGGAAATAATGCGTTCATCTACCTATCTATCTATCTAGCTAATAGGTATTATAAATGTAAAACTTTGTGTGGAAGTTAGTAAACGAGTATGGTTGTTATTCCTTCACGCAAAAACTACTGAACCGATTGCGATTAAACAAACCAATCCTGCTTATTAACAGAGAAAAGCACCAAGTGAATCGACGATCTTACTATCTTACCTGCCTTGTCACATCTGCACTATCTATCTATCTATCTATCTTTACTTATTTGGCGCGGCGTTTTCGGCGCTTTAAAAAGTGTGTCTTAGTTAACGAAATATCCTTTTTATCGAAAGAACACACTCTCCGATTTTCAGCCCTCTGCTATCAGCAGTTTAGGCTGTGCGTTAATCAGTCTGTCAGTCAGTCAGTCAGGACAAAGCAATTTATAGAAATAGATTACGCGTGTCCGTTAAGATAAGTAGTGCTCTAGCTTAACCCACTTGATGTATCAGTCGGGAACTATCGCGGCACCCCTCCCGACTGTGTGGGACGTTCCGGCGCCACGCCGCCTCCGGGATCGAGACAATTAAGGCCGAGACACAGATTATAACGTAGTTTGTTACTGACTATTGTATAATATGGCCAGGGTTCTAAGATTGTAGGTTAGATAGAACTTCATTTAGAGAAATTAGCTTCTGGATGCTTTTGAGGAGGTCGTTGGTTAGGTAAGGGTAGGTTAGCTCACCGATCTTGTATATTTATGCGGATTAAGCAACGCCTGGCGCGGTTAGTACTTTGATGGGTGACCTATAATGAGTGTGACATAAAAAACATTATTTCAAGCTCCATCGTGCTTCAGAAGTTGGTCCCGGGGCCTCTAATTTAATTCTACGAAAGATAAAATGTCATCGTTTTGAAGAACGGATGACAGATTTTCTTTCTTTCGTTCGTACGTTCGTAGAATTAAAGTACCCCTCCGGTTATTTTCTCTGATTGCAGTGGTTAGGCAAGTTGTCAAGTAGTTAAGAGGCCTTAGGGTGACCTCACTCTAAGACTAGCTG
Source organism: Idaea biselata (assembly GCA_958496205.1). Lineage (NCBI taxonomy): Eukaryota > Metazoa > Arthropoda > Insecta > Lepidoptera > Geometridae > Idaea > Idaea biselata. Next base: position 30,438,104 of record OY292394.1, on the reverse strand, counting down.
AGCCATACTTACCACTATATGAAAATAAGAAGATTCCGAGAAAAACTTGTGATCTTTGATTGTACTTTTTAAATTTATAAACAGTTTGTCTAACTCATCTGACCAATAGGCAAAACATCCCCTTATTCTTTTCTCCAATAATTAATTGCAGTTTAAACACGCCAGGCAAGTCGAATAAGTAATATTATAATTGCCTAACGTAAAAACCGGTCCCACCACCTTCTTATTTTCGTGTATAGTGGTGTAGCTCACCTAGTGTTAAAGTTATCAAGTCGCCGTAAGGCCTCTAACTTGATTGTTATCAGAGATAACAACCAGAGCAGACTGCCTAACGTGCCCTCCGAAGCGCTGAGAAGCTCGAGAAAATAACATAGGAAAATAAATTAAAAATTTAAAGGGAAGGAAAATATACAAATCTAAATACAAAATAAATCAACGACGATAAAGCATTCTTTGTGTAAGTACGTAAAGTGAATTTGCATAATAGTATAGATTTTTTTGAATATTAGTAAAAAGATTTCAATTTTCTAACTACGAAACATATTTTCGTACTGCAAGCGCCATCTACCTAACGTTCTTGTAAACTTTAGTACACCGCCATCTAGCTTCACATGTGCTAACTATTAGTTTCCACCTCTTTCAACAGAAGCTACAACGTAGTACCGCTATTCACTACTAGATGGCGTTGGCATACAATAAAAGTTCCATTCAAAATTGTTCAAGAATTGTTGACTACAAGGTGCAAATTGACCATTTTTCCCGCCAAAAATGTGGCATTTTCTTTGGTGTTTGTTTTTATAACCCTTGACGGGAAAAAGGGAAGTCATGAGTTTGAGTTTCAGCTGAACCTGTCCGTGGCAGCGTATCTCACGACGAACAGATGAATCAATTTTGATAATATATTATTATGTAGTTCTTTTTGTTTGATATGCGTGAGTGTTTATTTATTATGTTTAAAAAAAACTATAGATTTAAATCTGACATTATAAATTAATTAATTTTCCCTTTTATTATTTTTTGCATTTTTGCCCTACGTTTAGAGATTTTTACAGATCTGTTCTAGACTACCATAAATACTATAATTGATAAACGCAACGCGATTAAAGCCAGATAATAAGTTTCATTTCAATCCTACATCGCGAACAGTAGAAGAAAAATCATTAGGAACATGTATTTTTTCAAGTACCTCTTAAGTATTTTTAAATTAAAATCAATCACTTTTATGGCGTGTCGTCCATAGCGCCAACCAACTACGATGATTTTAGTTAAAATCAGTAATTTCAGTGACCATTTCTTACGAGAGAAGAAAGTTGTTTCCGTTTCATCTCTCGTGACTAAAATATCAACAGGTAAAATGATTGAAATCATATAGAAACATATACCTAGATAAACTCAACATACATAAATCCACAAAGTAAAAAAAACTTAAAATTAATTTGTACAAATGGGCGGCCTTATCGCTGAGAGCGTGTTTTTCCACGTGCTACGGATTTGAAGCCTTCTTCATGTAGGAGCTACGATTTCGTAGCCCGTAGTCGTGAGCTACGAATATCGTAGGCGTTAACAAATTTCCTATCTCGCTTATAAGAGAATAAGTTAGAAAACCTGTTTTTTTCTTTGATCTACGGATATTGTTGTCCAGTCGGTGCAGATCCGGCCCCTGATTACGTAACTCTGTTGCTAACAATCGCAATCGCGTTCGCATCCAATCGTCCACGTAGGACGCTGCGTTACAGTCGCTAGTTTTTATTGCAATGGCAGTTTCTTAGCAACTTAAAAGATGTGAAAAATGACGTGAATTTACAATTTCAATTGTTTCAATCGAGATTTGTTAGCAACAAAGTTACAAAATAAGGCCCCAGGATTTCAAAACAGTCAAATGCCAAGACAATGGTGAGACGTTAATAGAATAGACATAGAATAGGTGCCGTGATACCTACGCATAGATAGAGTATTGGAATGGAAACAATACCAATTTTATTGGATTCCTTTATTTCGCTATCGAGTTACGGATTACGGCTAACGACTGTTAGTTTCTGTTACGTGTACAAGTTATACGTATAAAGGTAGGTATATGAGTATACAGTACATTTCGGGGATAGTGATTTAAGTTTAATGTGGATAGTTCTACACATTTTTTCGCCTAGACGTATTGAACAACAAGAATTATGTAAGGCTTTGGGCAAAAAACTTGTGGCAGTTTGAAGTTCTTTTTTTTGGTTTTGATTTGAAAGTTAGGTTTTCTTTTTCGAAAATTTTGAGTTCGTGTTTGACTGAAAAAAAAGGCTGTTTTTTTAAAGTTAACTTAACTTAAAAAGTTAAGTTTAAGTTTAAAAATTAGGTAGAATTTCCAAATAAGTCCGGGAAGGGATGATTCATACTAGACTGGGCCTGGACCGGGCCGCGTCCAACCCGGGCTACTTTTTCATTAAGATAGCTTTTGTTTTACATATTATTAATTAAATAAATAAATATTTCACGACGTTTTACACACAGCGCAATCTAGTTCCAAACTAAGCACTAGGCTTGTAATACGGGGTAATAGACAGCGGATATACTACCTACATATTATAGTTCTTTTGCAAATACTTACACATGGTACCTACATAGAAAACAGCCAGACCAGAAAGAAATATTAGTTTTTAAGCATAAATACTTGCAGCCGGCGGAAATAGAACCCGCAACCTTCTGCATTGCAGACGCGCCACAGAGGCCGTTAACATACAAAAGTAGCTGGGTACAGACACGATCCGGCCCCAACCCGGTCGTCTATGAATCATCTATACAATATTATTATCTATTTAGTTTCCCAAATTTAAATATTCAAAGTGTTCATCCGTAATGGAAACCGTTACAGGACTCCTTAGTAAGAACAAATTTTCATCTCTCTGTATCCCTCTAATCCTTGAAGAGGGAAAAAGGCAACTGCGTTATTGAGAATCAATTTAGTAGGCAGCTGCCGCCAAGGATTCGGAGGTAACGAAAATTTATGTCTAGTTCTTCTAGTTACACATTTTTGATATCGTTACTTTAGTGTTATACTTATTTTGAAGCGATAACAACTTGTGCTATTATTTGATAGAACGTCGGAGCCGCATTCCCGTGAAAAATGAATAAAAAAACCGGCCAAGTGCGAGTCAGACTCGCGCACGAAGAGTTTCGTATCTTTTTGAATTGGATGAAAGGAAATTGCAGTTTAAGGTTTATGACGTATTAGATAAAAAACTACTTGCTAGCTCGTTCAAACCAATTTTCGGTGGAAGTTTACATGGTAATGTGTAGCACATTTTTTTTTTAGTTTATCATTCTCTTATTTTAGAAGTTAGAGGGAGGGGGGGGGGGGGATACATTTTACCACTTTGGAAGAAAGTGGTAAAATGTATGCGGTTCACAGAATACATCTACTTACCAAGTTTCAAAGGTAGGTATAGTTCTTATAGTTTTGAAAAAAAGTGGCTGTGACATACGGGACGGACGGACAGACATACAGACATGGCGAGTCCAAAAGGGTTTCCGTTTTTGGCCATTTTCTATAAAAAAATTATTAAGAGGAGTATCAACGCCAACGACCTTGAAACTGAAAATCCCTGTCGGCTCATCGAAAATTGTTGATTATTTCATGACGGAATGTCGTAGAACTTTTTTTGTGCACAGATTGTAGGTGACATTGTTTCCTACATTTTGGTGTAGTTTTAAGACAAGAACCTCCTATTGGTGCAAAGCCTATCCAAATTTCAAACAAAAAAATCTGATTTGGCTAAAATGTCGATAGGCTTCAATACGTTTCGACATATTTGTATGGAAACTGCACTAAAATATCGGAAACAATGTTGCCTACAATCTGTACACAAAAAAAAGTTTTACGACATTCCGTCATGAAATAATCAACAATTTTCGATGCGCCCGACATGGATTTTCAGTTTTTCAGTATAGGGCCCTTAATAAACTAAACTATAACCACACAAGAGTGGGACTCCGAAAGCGGCAAGCTCAGCATCTATTTACTATCAGTGGTATAACTATTGCATTAATTTAAGCAACCAACTAACACTAATTCATTCTACTACACGTCTACTGCTGGAAAAAAACCGATCAATCACTGAACTTGGCCTACCCAATGGAGACACGGTTAAAAAAGTAAATCAAATTAATTAAATTTAAATACAAAATGTAAAAATTGTCCTGCAATTGGAATTGCTCTAGCATGGCAACCCTACTCTCGGTACAGTGTCCGGGGCGAAACCCGATTGTTGTGGACACCAATTATTTTATCCTTTTTATCCTTATTTTATTATCTCTTTATCCTTTTTATTTTTATCCAGTTCCGAAATGTCCGTTTTATTGATAAAGAGGTTATGTTTTCAATGAATTTGGATTTAGAGTCGCGCTGTTGTCGTGCGTTGACTTCTCATAAAACTTTCTTCTTTTTGTGGTATCTACCTATGTATGGTCTTGTCGCAATATTTTACGTTATTGGTGGTCTGCTTACCGGATATTGCTGTGCTGGGTTTCTTTATTAAAATTACGATTTGTTTTAGTTACGGATAGTAGCTAGTGAATAGTATTTAACTTTCTATTCGTAAAGTAGTGTAGTTCTACTTTTTCAACGATAGCAAAATGCAGTGTGGCATCATCAATAACCCACATAAGTCCAATTCCCGTTAGAATTTTCAAAAAATCTTTATCGGACGCCTACATCACATAGAGAACATACTCTCCAAATTTCAGCTATCAACTTAGCTCCGCTTAGCTAAGCAAACGATATATATATTTCATTTTTCTCATAAAAACACTTCGTATAAAATGCAATGAATTCATAAAAAAAACATGAAAATAAACAAATTTAAAGAAAAATGATTCTAAACAAGTTTGAATATAAAAAAATATTAAAGAAACATAATTTTCAAATACCTACTTATTCAACGATACCCCACTTGACATAGTCTGGCTACTTTCTTTTTCTTTTTTACAATATGGCACCTGTTAGTCGTAATTTTGAACGTTTTATATCACCTATTTAAGAACCATTGCACTGATAAGGCGAATCTAACGATACCTTAATTAAAGAAATCTCTTAAGTGGTTTAGAAGATTGAGGGACTAAAGAATATTACAAACATACAAGATAGGCGCGAAAAACATAATCCTTGGTTGCAGCCACGTAAAAATATGATCTAGCTGAACTTTAATCCATCTTACTGATGGGACCAAATGGTAAAGATATAGGATTATATGGCAAGCAGCGTTTTATTCTGTGCAATGTTCTCATGTTTTTTTCAAATTTTATAGGATTACCCTAAAGGTCATAGCACACTTAAACGACTCTGCTCCAACACCGCTCCCATCCAACACTGCCCTAAACTAAGACGACTGCTCGCAGTCTACGCGGCGACAGCTAGCAGGCAACCAGCAGTCCACGCGGCGACAGCTAGCAGACGGCCAGCTGTCCACCCGCCTTTACCGTACCGTACGATTTAAATCGTACGGTTGGCAGCACTCCGCGACGACGCGCGCGGCGACTGCTAGCAGTAAGCGTGCGGCCAGCGAGGCGTCAACTCCCGAGCAGTCTGACGGCGGTAAGCTCGCTGAAAGCGAGCTGTCTGCTAATTTATGATGCCAATGTAAAATATATCTAAAGAGCAATATTTAAAGCCCATATTTGAATTATATTATTTTTGCTGGGTGGGAGCGGAGTCGTGTAAGTGGGCTATGACCTTCACCTCCCATGGTTGTCATCAATGTTATATGGGACAATCAGTAAGCCTCCCCGTGCGGTGGAGAGTAAACTACTTAGTCGCAGGGAGTTAGGAATGTATCATGACTCAACTACTGTGTTTAAGCGAACCCAAGGCTTTCAAGACTCATAACTCAGATAATGTAGAGTATTATAATATTTGGGGGGTCTAGCGCCTCACTTCGCTTCTATGCAGTATTTCTTATGCAACTATTGAATATTAGGAAACCCAGCGCATAGTTACACATTGTGCCTACTTATACAATAGAACAATGACCATGGTAGGTACATTAGACTTATAATGGAGAGGTTGTTCGCTACATGTAGATGTATGGAGGTGTGTGCACCACTGAACTCTTACAAGTACAAGTTTATTATAGAGGTCAGTGGGTACCTGTACAGTGTATGGTAATATGGTAGAATATAAATGGGAATTTGTGGGGTGCTCCCATACAATGAACGTGATTTTTAAATTTTAAACACAATGATATCGCGATTTATTTTTACCGCGTCAATCGTAAAAAAAGTGTCAACGTCGCTTAACGTTGTCAAGGATTTTGTACTTATATAGATAATGGTATGGAACCCATCGTGCGCAAGTCCAACCAGGTGGCCGGTTTTTTTGGAAAGTCTTAGAAGGCTTTTTTTGTCAAAACTGTCAAAACAAAAACAAACGAAAGCGATGAAAAAACTTCATCGCTTTCGACTGTATCATATAGGTATAACTTAGGTGTTAACTCCGCTAGTGCAGAGTCCCGCGGTTCCACCTTTGTAAGTCTCGTCCGATCCCGCGAGATTTTGCAAAAACCTTTTCATAGTGGATACCACAAAGAACACATTCTCCAAATGTCAGGTCTCTATCACTAGCGTTGCGTTGGTTATAGTTAGGCCAAATCTACCAAACATTGTATTTTATACACATAATAGATACAGGGTGCATACAAGCACTTATATTGTTAGTTCAGTTATACCAGCAGTTGTCTAATATAGGTACATTTACCTACGCCTGTAAAGTGACTTAGTTGAGTGAATCTACCAATTAATCCAGGTACGCAGGTCCGGTATCCGGCTAGATTGAGCCTGAGTGGTTTTAGCCGTCATGAATTAGCAAAGTGCAAACTGTGCGGAAGTTAGGTCAGTTTACAGTTACCTTGTCTATACAGGGTGGTTCATTTAGGGGAACAAATAGAAACACGTGCTTAGTAGATATTTGTTCAAAAATAGGTAATTAACATTTTCTTTATTTTAAGGGGTGTATAGGTACGAGCTAAACTTAAAATACCTGTCGGGTTCTTCGCAAATTGTTGATTATTTTATGACAAAAAGTTGTGGTTATTTTTGTATGGATTGTAGGCTTTAGGTGACATTGTTTTCTACATTTTGGTGATGTTTTCACCAAGGTGTTGATCAACCCTACTGGGTCTATTGAAAAAAATCATCCCGAAGTATGCCCGAAGTACAAACTTTATTTATATTACCTATTTTAATTACAATTCAATTAATAATTTTAAATATAAGTAGATACATATACGTTCAAATACAAATACAAATACAAATTCTTTATTTCCAAAATATAGTTACAGAGTATCAGTTTCCAGGAGATTCCACACAAGGCTGAGCCTGAAATGATTTGCCATGGACAAGTTTGTAAAAATTATAAAAATTAAAACTTAAAATAAATTACCAAAATTATAGTTTGATTAAAACTAGGAAAGAAACAAAAGAAGAAAATTAATAAAGTAAAATTAATAAGGTAGGTAGACGTGTTTTTCTATAGCTGGATGCCGAAGGACGTGCGAAGTTGAGACTTAAAATAAGGAAAGCGGACCTGACAACTGAGAACATCACTACTCTGGTGATGATGATGACGTGTTTTTCAATAGAATTTATATTAATAATTTTATTTTTACGATAGAATAGATAAAATGAATAAATTGAAGACTTTTAGTAGGCAAATATGTACAAAAAAATAGGTCAATAAAGGAGTTGGAATTGTACAGTATAAAAATATCAAATATTGCAATGCACCAGACGATAAGGTAGTACAGTGTGTTTGTCTGAACCATGTTGCTCCATAACCGCACCGCGCTCGCAGTGAATGTAAAAACTGGCTCGTAAACTGTGACGTTGGTAGGGTTGTCACGTCCTATAAACTGGATTAAGGGCCCTATTCTGAAAAATTGAAAATCCATGTCGGGCGCATCGAAAATTGTTGATTATTTCATGACGGAATGTCGTAGAACTTTTTTTTGTGTACAGATTGTAGGCGACATTGTTTCCGATATTTTAGTGCAGTTTCCATACAAATATGTCGAAACGTATTGAAGCCTATCGAAATTTTAGCCAAATCAGACATTTTTTGTCTAAAATTTGGATAGGCTTTGCACCAATAGGCGGTTCTTGTCTTAAAACTACACCAAAATGTAGGAAACAATGTCACCTACAATCTGTGCACAAAAAAAAGTTCTACGACATTCCGTCATGAAATAATCAACAATTTTCGATGAGCCCGACAGGGATTTTCAGTTTCAAAGTCGTTGGCGTATATACTCCTCTTAAAATAATTTTTGAAAAAATGCTTATCAAAATTCTGTCCCCGGCAGGTTCATCGTTCCGCCTCGTCAGACGCACTGCGACCGTGAACAGAATTTTGGAAAAAATATCACGAGTGTAGAGTTGATAATATGGAAGATAATAAAAAACATGTCATACCGTCCTAGGTGGTTTATTTAGAGCCCACAAAACTTCATCACTATGATGAAGTTTTGTGTATCTTCGTTGAAACAGTTTTTTTTGTGAGCTTCGTGGTTAGGTAGTTGTCCGTAGGTATAGTGCAATAGAAGAAACAATTATTTTTAATCTACAGTGTATTATTTGTCCACGAAATTGTGTCGACAAGCAAAAGCAAAGAAAACAAAAAGTTGGATTATTAGAGCAGATCCCTAACAATACTTTTTGTTTTCACAACGAAACTTGGATACTTAGGAAACTGGGTGCTCATACGATTCAAAGCGATTGGCAAAAGTTCTAGACGTCTCGTGTAGTTCGTATGATTAAAACCAAGTGCATTGTTACAGCCAACTAGCTTAATAAGCCTTTTAAGCCTAGTCTGTAGATTAAGAGGAAAGGATACCTACTCGTTCTAGTGGCTCTGACGTGTATGGCGCACTTCGCAAAATGAACACTCACCAAAAAATGAGCATTTCGCAGAATGTGCATTTCTCACATGGGGCAATTCTCATAATGTGCATTTCGCAAAATGCGCACTTCGCATAATGTGTCCTTCTCTAGAATATCTTTTAAAATTATATAATTACTGCTTAAATCTACATACTATTTTTTGCATTTGCATGTTTATTTGTAAAAATATGAGATGAGTTTAGTATAATAATTATACTTCTAGTGACCTAAAAAGTGATTGTTATTTGGTATTTACAAGTTTAAAATGCGATTAATTATTATATTTTTTTTGTATAATAAAGTAAAATTATAAAAAAAGGAAATTGTGATTTATGATATTTTTTGTAAGGATTATTTATTTACAGGAATATTATTTCATTAGATTTAACCTATAGTTTTTTCGAAAATATTAATATTTTAACGTTAATATATTTAACTGACGATCAAAACCTAGTCCGGATTTAAAATAAATGATTTCTTAGTTGTTTTTTTTTTGTTACCTCATAACAATTACAATCTAGCCTTGAGGCTAATAAGTAATTTAACTATAACTTAATTTGCTAAAAACTTTTAAAGTAAAGAATGTGTCCATTGGCACTTTTCTTATGGTCTCTATTATAATGGAAGTACACTTTGTTCTTGTGTTCTACAATGGTAGCACTCACACTAAGACTAATTTTATTCCGTAACACTCATTTCACTAAACTAACTCAAAAGGCTTAGTCCTTTTCAGTCTCCTTACTATGTCCGTGGTGTCAAGGAGCTGGATAGCCTCGACATTCACATGTTGAAGAAGTCTTTTTTCGTGAGCTTCGGCGTATTTTTTTATAACCTTAGCTACAAGGTCCACTCCTAAGTCCCGGTGGATGTCCTCATTTCTAATGTACCAGGGAGCGTTTACTATATTCCGAAGTACTTTGCTTTGAAATCTTTGAATTATATCAACATTGGTGCGTTTTGTACAGCCCCAAAGCTGAATACCGTATGCCCATACGGGCATAAGTACTTGTTTGTACAAAAGTACTTTGTTGTATACTGACAATGATGAATGCCTGCCAAGTAGCCAGTGCATATTCTTGTAGCGAAGATCTAACTCCTGGCGTTTCTTTTTGACATGAGCCTTCCAGCGAAGCTTTGTGTCAAGCGTCATACCGAGGTATTTTGCTGTATTTTCATATGGTATTATGCGACCGTTAATATATACCGGTGCATAATTAGGTTTTCGATTTGTGAAGTCTATATGAATCGATTTGGACTCATTTAACTTAATTCGCCATATTTTTGTCCAGTTGGTGATAGAGTTGACGGCAGTTTGCACTTTCTCTACGGCTTCTTTGTGAGTGACACCTGCTGTGTCATCTGCGAAGGTTGCAATAATGTTATTTTTTATTTCTGGGATATCACAGGTGTACAATAGGTACAAGACAGGTCCAAGAACACTTCCCTGTGGTACTCCAGCTTTTATTTGCTTGAGATCTGAATAGGCATCTTCATGTCTGACTCTAAATGTCCTCTCTGCTAAGTAGGATTCTAAAATATGTGCAAATTGCTTTGGAAGCATTTTTCTTAACTTATATAAAAGACCTTGATGCCAAACTTTATCAAATGCCTGAGCTACATCCAAGAATACCGTAGAACAGACTTTCTTTTCTTCCAGTGCCTTTTCTATAACGTTGGTAATTCTATGTATTTGGTCTATAGTGGAATGTTTTTCTCTGAAGCCGAATTGGTAATTAGGGATCAGTTTTTTTTCTTCAATTATTGGTTTTAAACGTCTCATAAGTAGTTTTTCAAATAACTTTGAAATAATTGGTAGAAGTGATATTGGCCTATATGATGTTACCTCTCGAGGGGGTTTTCCGGGTTTGGGGATCATTATTACCTCAGCAACTTTCCAGATACTAGGCACGTATTTCAATCGAAATGTGGCATTGATAAGCGTTGTAAGTTTTACAATAGCTTTGCGTGGGAGATTTTGGAGGAGTTCACCAGTGATAAGGTCGTATCCAGGCGATTTCTTTTTAGCCAAGTTATTGATCATATTTTTGACTTCTTTTGGGGTAACTAGTTGTATTCCCAAATCATCATGGTAAGTGACATCAATTGGTATATTTTCCGTGCTTTCCTCACCGCTGGTTTGAAAAATTTGTTCTAAATGATCTGCAAATATAATTGCTTTCTGTTCATTACTCATGGCCCATTTGCCATCTATTTTTTTGATGGGTGAAGCATAAACAATAGGCTTCTTTAAACTCTTAGTGGCTTTCCATAATGAGTATTCTGTTTTTTTGCAACTTGTAAATTGGCTAAGGTAGTCTTTTGTAGCATCATCATTAAAGTTTTCTTAGTGAATGTTTATAGGTACACAGAAACATTTTTTTTTTATTTTGAACTATTTTCCACGTCAGGTTTTGTCATATCCTAGAAAAGTGCACATTTTGCGAAGTGCGCATTCTGCGAAATGCTCATTATGAGAAATGCTCCTTTTGAGAAGTGCACATTATGAGAGTTGCCTCATCTGAGAAATGCACATTCTGCGAAATGCTCATTTTTTGGTGAGTGCTCATTTTGCGAAGTGCGCCATACACGTCAGAGCCGTTCTAGTCGACTGTTTCCTCTTTGGCTAAAGACATTAGAGAAAATATGTTTATGCCATAAAACCTATGTCAGCCATGACCGACCAAATGCTGTTTTCTGGAGTTAAGGTGGAATTAACCCCCTGTAATAATTATCTAGTAATTAAAAAAAAAGATGTAATATTAAAACTAGAGACAGCCCTAAAATGTCGCAATACGCTTACGCATTGTGTTGTTTACTTTATTGTAGACAACAGGCTGAAGTGAGCAGTTTAATAAGGCTTTAGGCTTTACCATACGAGTCTTGTTCCTGGCGTGGTTTGTTTGTGCGTATGAATGAGCTATTTACGGCCTGCTGTTTCACGTTTAAACGTATTATATACCTTTTAGTCTAAATTAAAGTATATCATTGTGTCGCACAGTGTGGCATTTGACCTTAAAACCTGGCCATTAATTTTCATTTATTATTTGTTTCTAATACTATTGATGTCTATTTTTTTATTAAAAAAATATAAAATATTTATTCCTTTTCATCAACATTAAAATCTAAAATGTTTACATTAACAGTGTTAGGTTTGAAGCTATATTATCATTCCGTGCGTCGGGCAAAAAAGAGACTGCAATGTAGAAGGTTGCTGGTTCGACTTCCGCCGGGAGCATTTTTCTAAATGTTTTGGATACAGTATTGCCACAATCTGTTTGCTGACTTTGAAGTTTTATGAAAACAAACATAATGTAAACAAAAAACACACCTGAATCGCGCAAGCAGTATTTTTTTCGGATACAATGAAAATTCTATGTGATAAATAAATAAATAAAGATACCGTCGACTTAAAAAAAGGCACAAATAACCTCACCTATATGCAGTGTTACCGACATATCTGTTATGTAATCTGAAGTCGGGCAGCTCTTTACGGGGTAGGTACCTACCCCGTTATACAGATTGTAGTTTGGTTGCCCGACTTCACATAACTTAACAGATTAAGTCAGACTCACTGTATGAAGCTGAGGTTATTTTTCCGAAATAAAAAAAAAAACTTTATTTTCCCTGTTCCGATGCCCTACCAGAGTTCCGTCAATATTTCAAAGTCTTTTATATGAAGTTACCAATATTGGTTGAAGTTACATGCATCTTTAACCCTACCGTTCAACCCTTTCCGTTTACCGTGGCATGCATTTATGTATAATAAATAACGCATGAATATATATGAAGCGTTTGAGCGCCTTCGGCTTGGCTCAGTTAAGCGGAGTGCAATATGTATCATCATCATCATTTCAGCTGTAAGAAGTCCACTGCTGGACATAAGCCTCCCATAAGTCATAAGCGGCCTGCATCCACTGTAAACCCACGTCCTTAACCAAGTCGTCCGTCCATCTCGTTGGTGGACGTCCAACGCTGCCAATATGCCAACGTCCAATACGTATAGTTCCTAACAACTTGATGGTGATGAGGTCCTCAGTAGATCCATTGAACAGGGGTTTAAAATAGGTTGTTAGGAGATGCTGCTAGCAATTCTTGTTTTAAGCAGCCGAATCTGTCGGCATTGGACTAATCAGTCACCAACGTAGGAACATCTCCAACGGACGCTACCACTTAAATCATGAGATGATTTAAGTGTTAGCGTAGATGTTACTTGCCAATGATGATGATGATGAGTGTCATTTGTATTTGCTAACGCACGCGGAATTTCCATACAAATTCCTCACGAATGCGTGGGAATTTGTATGGAAATCCCGCGTACATACGCATGGCGCGCCTGCGCCGCCTGCATGATTTTTCACACTTGATAAGCTTGGTTCAAGAACTGCTTAAGAGGACAGTCTACCTACTCTTTCTCCATACAAACGTAGTTGACTGTTTCCTGGATAAAGACATTAGAGAAAATATGTTTATGCCATAGAACCTATATCTGTCGTGACTATGCTATCCAAATATACCCTCATGTGATATTTGTTATAATTTTTTGTTGGTTTGGCTTCATTTTTAGTTGGATTTTTAATGTTTGTTATTGTAAAAGTGTTTTGCATAGTGTACCTGTTTAAAATGTTAATTACCTACCTACTAGTATGATATTGTTAATGAAGAGCGAGATAGCCTAATCGCCAATCACTAAATAGCTATGTTTGTATTAGGTTGATGAAAATAAACTTTTATTTATTTATTACTAGCTGACCCGGCAAACGTTGTTTTGCCTTATAAATTATAGATAATCAAATTTTTCCTGAATTTTCTTTGCTATAAACCTCACGGAGCCCGAGACCTTTCCAACGAATGCAAAACCGTGGAAATCGGTTCGTGCGTTCTGGAGTTATAGCGTCAGGAAGGAAAACCCGACTTATTTTTATATAGTAGATTTTATATGCCCCAACGTTTTGTTTTTTTTTCATTTTCAAATTAAACTAACAATAAATTTAGAAAAATTTGAAAATTAAATAATCAAAACGTAGGGGCATAATCATGGCTGATATAGGACTTATGGCATAAACGTATTTGCTCTAATGTCTTTATCCAGGGAGGAATCAGTCGACTACGTTTGTATGGAGAAAGAGTAGGTAGATTGTCTCCTTAAAACAATGAAAATACACGTAGTACATCCAAGCCATGTCTCAGATCTTACTCATACGAATTGTAACGTCTACGTTTTTGCCACACCGTTAAACTCAAATTATTCCACTAATTAAAACATGTACACATCCCTAACTATTATTTCAAGGAATATACGTGTTAATTAGAATCCATGAATAGTGAATAGCGTTACACATGAATTTAGTTGTCGTAATTACAACGTCTTTCATTTTGTCCTTGTCTACTGTAGAGCAATCTAGGGCCTATAGAAAGAGATGGGATTAGGCACAATTTTATCTTACTGTACCTATGTAGATTATGTTTGAAGGTTTGCTGTTTTAATTAAGTTGATGTTGTTACTTTAGCTACGCTTTGTGTTTTATCCGTTTAAGGGCCAGTTCATATTTTAAGATTACCATTTATTTTTGGTTTTGATTACGGTTGGACGTCGAATCGAATCGAATCTTAAAACCGTTACGTTGCCAATTACAGAAAAAAAAACCCGGTCAAGTGCGAGTGACACTCGTGCATGAAGGTTTCCGTAAAAAAATGCTTGACAACGTTATGCAACGTTAGCATTTATTTTTACGATTGGCGCTACTAGATGGTGTATGTGGTCAAAATAGATCGCGATATAAACTTGTGTTTAAAATTTAATAATCACGTTTATTGTATGGGGGCCTCCTTAAATATTTTTATTTTATTGTTTGTTGTTATAGCGGCTAATACATCATCTGTGAAAATTTCAATTGTCTAGCTATCACGGTCATCAGGTTGTATCATGAGATACAACCTGATGACAGTCGGACAGACCGACATCGAGCAGAGTCTCGCAGTAATAGGGCCCCGTTTTTACCCTACGGGTACGGAACTTTAAAAGCTATAACGGTGGTTAAATAACGGGCAAAGCTACACTTACCTATTAAATAGTTTTAATACATATTGATGGCACGATGAATAATTATGTCCCGAAACTATATTTACAACAAAGTGTCTACCGATCGTAAAAAATCTTAACGACCGACTGAGAAACGAAAGGTGAAGTCACATCCTGTGGAAATATCAGAATATACAGTCTATTCTATTTGTCATGGGGTTTTTCCAATAAAAAAGGAGGTTTTCTATTCGGCTGAGGAAATTTAATATGAAATAGATTAACGAACTGGTGTGTAAGGATTGTTTTGTAGACATTGGACTTATTCGCGAAATAGCCTAGAGTCACTTATGGACTTATTCGCGATAATCCTCATTTTTAAAATGCCCTATTCGGAAAATAGGGGTAGGTATTAATTTTAAGAGTAGGCAATGAGTCCAAAATAGAACAGGGGTTTAATTTTGGACTCATTCGCAGAAACACTCAGGTATTATTAAAAATACCTATTCTCGATAAGTCGTATTTATCTTAGCATTCTTTAATAAAACTGTATGGTTTTAGTTTAGATCGAGAACGCTGACCTAAAAGATACGTTCACAGCGAGTCTTCCAAATAAAATTATGTTGGAATTACAGACTTTGACAACAAATTCCGTTCAATAGGAAAGGGAATGATAAAGCGAAACGCTTAGTGCGGGAATGTAAGATAATTTTATTCAATAAATGATGGAATCTCGTAAAGAAACCACTTCACTCCTTTTTGTTATACGTTTAAAACCGGAGAAATGATTGTACGCGTGCTTTATTGACCACGTTTCATAATAAACTTTAGGTAGGTACCTAGGTATACCAAGGTGATATTTTTACAATTGTTGTAAAAATAGGTTACATGATTATTATAATTGTTGTAAAAATACATTATTTTTACAATTGTTTGAAAAATACATGATATTTACAATTGTTAGAAAATACATATGATTTTTACAATTGTTATAAAAATATAATCCTGGCTGTTTTTTTTTACGCAGGATCGGAAGGCTGAAGCTTAGGATGATGAACTTAAGGACTAAAAACTCTTGGCTTCAAGAACTGGAAGAGAGCACCGTTGAATAGGGAAGGATTGAAAAAAGCCTTGAAGGAGTCTCTGGCCCACAAAGGGCCCATAAATAATTATATTCTAATCCTAGTTGTTAAGTTAAATTGTTACTAACAATATGGACTTTGTCTTATAATAAACTTTTTCAATTTCAATTTCAAAGGGCTGTAGAAATAAACACTGATGATAAAGATGATGTATTTCTACAATTTTAGTATGTTCCTAGGTAACCATTAAAAAGTTGCCTTTTCGATGACTTGAACTTACGACCTGGGTCCCAGTCTGCTCTCACAATCGTGTCTCAATAGATTGTCGATAGAATAATAGAATAAAAATCGTCACATTTAACGTGTAGGTATCTATTTGACACCTTTGAACACTATTTATGCTATCATACTATGTCTAAATCATGGTTTACACCAGGTCTGGCCTTAAAACTCATTTTATAATAGCAAGGTATTTTATTGTAAAGTCGTATTTTAAATTTTCTTTTTCAATTCCTAATTAAGTATTGCAATAAGCTTAACTGAACAAGTCTGTAAGAATAAAAGAACCTGCAGCATGTCTGCAGCGGATATTTTCTAATGAGGAAAAGTAGAGCAACAACGGTTAAGCTGCCTGAAAATTGGAAAATTGCGCCAACCGTTTTGTTACTTCTAAAACTTGGCCTATTACTAATTTTTTGACGTTCTGTTAAACTACACAAACATTTTACTAAGGCTTGATTCGAACAAACTAGAATAAGTAATGTATAGGTAACAATTCTCCGCATATTGAACGATTCGATTAAACAGCTCGAAAGTCTCTCGAATAAAAGACGATTTATAATAAATTGAGAATCGTTACTTATTTCAGTTTGGTCGAATCACGCCTTAAAGAAACAAGAGACAAAGAGATTAGAGATATATCTCTAAGTTTTTAGTATTTGCGAATAATCAATAGATAAGGTAGCTACAAAGGTAGTGTTACTACTAAAAACATTTCGTAATTTGATGTTTTAATGCTCTAGGCCTCTACTGGAAATATTTTTAAGGAAAAATACATTTTCAACATTCGCTGGATACCCAGAGACGTGAGAGTTCAAGCCTTGTTGACTTTCGACGACATTTAATCTAGAGACATAGTTTAGAGGTAGGTACCTACATATATGTCTCTAGACTCTAGACATATTATCCTCGTAGAGTATGAACTAAACCCATAAATAAACAAGTTTATATTATGTATTAGCAGTAGCGTCCCGCGGTTTCACCTAAGTAAGTCCCGATCCCTCGGTTGTTCAAACATGTTGATCAAACATTTGACACAGATCATCTACTAGTACATTATTTTCATTGAAAAGTAGTACCTAACATCTTTTTATATATCTACCATTAAGTTCGCAAATTGAAAACAGGATTCCACAATAATGAAGAAAGTACGATATTCTTCTTCATTACTGTGGAACCCATTCATGACTTATAAGTTAAATTATCGATTACTAAAAAAACTAGAGCATGAATTTATATTCTTAACCCTAGAGGGTTTCGTACAAAGGTTTGTGTTTGGTTTGTGGAGTCTCTTCACATCACAATAAGTCTGTTTGTCAATACGACTATTGGAAAAATAGTCGTTGAATCAACAACGTACACGGCGAGTGGCGACAATCTCATAGACTAAATCCAATATACCATGGATCCTGTTGATTTTACTTTATCACAGATATAGATAGAGTTACTTTATCCGTAACTCTGTCTATACTGGGTGTTCCTAAGAGGGGGTATTAGGCTTAGAGCGCACCGCGATAAATCACTATAATCTAAACATTAATTGCCTTCTTTTACAAAAACAGCTGTTTGTTCAATCAACCAACTTCATAATTATCGATTAAAAAAGTTCGAACTTCCAAAAGTCGTAGAACAATATTTGTTCGCCTAGACGTCTAGAACAACCCCCTTCCGGCTAATACCCCTTCCTTTGAACATCCTGTATATTTGTTAAGTTCTCACATCTAAAGTTCTGATGAAGTAAAGGATGGGACCTTGGAGAAGGACTCGACACAGTCAGCCTGAAACTAGAAAGAACTAAGAAGTTCAAAATAACAGATTTTTTAATTAACTAAATAATAATAATAATACGATCCATTATGTATCATCACAACTAAAATATAAATGGATGGATGACAGTATCTCTTCTGGAATTATCGTTTCGTATATCGTTCGAAGAATTTGAGTAGAGGCCCAGTTCTATACCACCCCAGGTCCCAGGTCTGGCCCAGGTCAATAAGGTGTCTATGGGCCTTAGCAGCCTGAAATAAATATTTTATTTTTTATGCCTTTAGTACTAACTACCTATATGTACAATTTGGTACGATAAAGTGTTTATCTAATCTAATCCATCTAATATATTTATTCTAATCTTGTACTTTTTATCTCAATGCCTGGAATTAAAGCCGTGAATCGCAGCTAGGCTTAATTAATTAGTAATAAACACTACTAAATATCTCTGAGTAAATACTAATAAGACCATCATCTTATTTAATTAACACATTATCATGACTGAGTAGCTTATCTTAATTAATCCTATAGAAATAATAATGTGGTACGTTTTGCTTCGCCGGGCAACGGACCAGAGATGCGGATAATTTTGATAACAACTGTCAGCTACATACGAGGTTTATTTTATTAAAATTATTTAAAGTTTAAGAAAACCGACTTCAAAAATGGACAAAATAACCACGCCTACACATGTATGTAGGCGAGGTTATTTTGAAGTCGGTTGCCACCGACTTTTGACTGTCACTAAAATCATCAAATTTATAACCATAATTTTATTCAGTGAGGAGTTTTATTAATAGAAGGTTTCAAGTGCTCCATTAACCTGTACTTACCTAGTTCTTTAGGAGCTGATTTTATTGCTAGAAGATAAAAAAATAGTAATTTACTGCATTCTGAAATGCTATTCTGATCATCATTTCGAAGGTTGGATTATCTGTCCGAGTAGTTTTTTTTTTTTCGAAAATCGGATAAAACATCCGAATAGATAACCTCCTCCTTTTCAGTAAGTCGGTAAAAAATGGGCCTGAGAGGGATGCAACCGGGAACATCTCTCGGAACTAAGAAGAAAAACTACTCTTAAATAACACTTTTAAAAAATACATTTGCCTGTAAATTTTCAGTAATTTATCGATTATGTTTTAACTGTGGCATTTGTCGTCGTCGTCGTGGCGTGTCGTCCAACTGGCAGTCTTAAGTTCCATTTCTCAATGACCGATGGCGATACGAAGTGCGCCGGGTCAGATAGTATGTTTATAAATAAATGTTACACATTTCCGAACTGATCTGTCAAACCTTATACATTTATATCGGCTTCAATGAATGAAGATAGAGTCATTTGGATAGCGGTCCCAGTAAACGAAGACCCTTTCGAGAACCATAAGCGATATATGTCCGAGAGAGAGGGAAAAATATAGTAACGACCGCATATCATAGAATAGAATAAGATGACGCATCAGAACTGACGTTTGAACTGTCGCCGAGCCCCGCCTACTTCGTTCACTAACATTGCGCGCTAATCACAGCTGTGTTGTTGATTGCCAATACTGAAAAAGCAATGGTTTTCGAAAAACAAATCAAAGCTTTAAAGAACATCCGCTCGCACAAGCGTATGCGGGCGACTAAAGCACCGCTCACATGAGACGTTTCTTTCTGTTTGTTAAGTCCTTGGTTAATCTTCATCATCATCATCATTTCAGCTGTAAGAAGTCCACTGCTGGACAAAAGCCTCCCTCATAGATTTCCAGATGCTTCGGTCATAAGTGGCCTGCATCCATCGTGAACCCGCGGCCTTAACTAAGTCGTCCGTCCATATAGCACGGAGAGCAGATGGTCGTTGGGGCAGAAAAGTTCTCGAATGGAGACCGCGGATCGGAAAGCGCAGCGTTGGACGTCCACCAACGAGATGGTTAATCTTAATAATCTTATATTTTTCCCAGACCATTGTAACATGGTTGAAACGTCGCGTCGAGGTAAGAAAATTCAAAAGTAAAGATGGCGTGATTAACCCTCTATTGCATGAATTATGAAGGAGATGAAAAAAAAAATTTTTTTCAGTAAATATTTCTTTTATTAGGCTTAATTAAACAATTTAAACAAAAAATAAAAAAAACCGTTAATTATTTTAGGAATTACCACTCGAAGCCATATATGGTTTGGTATGCAATCAAGTGAAATAATTTAGGGTTCATATATGGCTTTGTATGCATTGCTGGTGTCGGAAATATTACAAATTAAATAAGACAAAATCCAAATATTATTATACTCTATGAAATTCTGTGAAGCAATTTCTTTTGTCATTGTAGAAATTTAAATTTAATTTAACTTAAAAGAAATTTAAGCAAGTTGAATGCATAAGAAGCCATATTTGGTAATGATAGTACTTTGGCGGGATTGCATACGAAGCCATATTTGGTAGGCAGCGTTTTGTCCAGAATGCATACGAAGCCATATATGGCAAAGAAAAAAAAGTTGCATAAATGAAAAAAGGAAAGAAAATTCGGAAAAAATGCATCACAACCACATTGTTTTACTTGCAAAGAACACATAAAAAAAATAACAGATTTTTTACTAACCTTTTTGTATGTTTTTTTCACCAATTCAATTTGAAAATATTTAATTGCACTGTACTGGTCGGAGTCGCTGCACATAACCTCAAATCTAAGCCCAGTTAACTTTCACCACAGATGTTAACCCAGTTAACTTTCATCACATTGATATAGGTAACGATTTTTGAAAATTTTATTTTAAAAATATATTGATTGAATACTAATAAAATAATTTTAAAAATATGCAGCCATATTACAGCCCTTTACCGCATAGGAAGCCACCTATGCGGTAAAGGGTTAAGACCCGGGAAACTATATTATATTTAGAGTTCCAATCGAGTTAGTTTAAAAAGTTTGAATAGTTACAAATAGATACATGTCGTATGTTTTGGGGTTTATACTCGTAATTGGTTGCGTCCATGAAATTTAGCCACTTGTTGTCCCACCTGTACTAAAGGAGCCATCCCTTGGTGGAAGGCTTTGACTAGGATTTGTGACCAACAACGGTATAAAGTCGTAGAGCCTGACGGATTCGTCCGTGTCCCGAGACGGATCGGACCTTGCCTTATCGAACTAGTGAAATGATACCGTTGCAAAGGTCCGTAAATCACATGTGTTTGATTAATTGATGGTCCTTTCGATTTGCAAACTATGCTTAGTTCAGTAATTTGATTTATTAAAGTTCTAGGTGAATCTAGGTACTCGTTTTATTTCTTTTTTATAGTTTTTTTTTAAATATTTCTCTTTAACAACTTAGTTTTCGAAGTGTAAAGGCGAACATATCCACCAAACTGCTAACAACACGTTAGTTTACTTTCCTTCGCATAGTTGAGATAGATTTTCATACATATGAGTAAACCGTCACTTGTTAGAAAACTGGCAAGTTTAGCTAAACTGATTTAGTTTAGTTGGCAGTGGAAGTACGGCTTGAAAGGCAGTTGTAATATTATATCTAAAAAAACAAAGTTTTACTATAGAGTACGTTTTAAAATTTTAGTCTTTAGTTTGACGTTTTAGTTCATAGTATTTGACATTTTTTTTCAGGAAGATGTGTCAAATCGTAGTCTACAATTAAAACACGAAGTAATGGTACAGGTACACAGTATTAGGATTCCTTTGTTGGCATTGTTCAATTAAACAATAATACCGATTTAGTCGGCAAATGAAATTTTATCACCGCGCCGCCGAAACAATGTTATTATGTAGGTAGTTATTTCAGGTAGGTAATTTATTTCATAGGTGTTTGTGCATGAATTTGCCGTTATGTGTAGATAGAAATGAAATTAATTGCATTTTCCATAAAAAGTTTGCAATTTATTGAAATTGAAAAATCGGATTCATTCTATACTTAGGACTGAAAAAATATAATAGTAAACTGTCGTGAGTTATGATTGAAATTGAAACCATTCCTCCAACCATTACTGAGTCCAGACCAAACGAGCGAGAACAAGCGAAGGCAAAAGAACAGAATTGCTAACGATAGGGTTCGTTCTCTTTAATCGTCAGCCTTCCTTTGCTTTCGCTCGTTTGACCTGTATGCTCGTATGCTAAACTTACGCTTCAGTGTTGTCGTCTCGGGATTCGGAGCGCTCGGCGTTGGCCTGTCCACGGCGATGCCTGGCCCGCTGATCATCCCCAAGCCCGTATAGGCCAGCTACTGCCGCCATCGCGCTTCTTCTCAGCCCCACATCCCATCACACCGCCCCATCACTACCATCACCACACTCTACCATTACATAACTATACTATCTAATTTGGACGCATTTTATAGTACATCATCTAAATCACAATTTTATTGTAACTCGTCATAAGTTAGGTATAGTTTGTTACTACGTTCGCTCGTGTCTTCTGTTTTGTTTGCTCATATTTTCTCGATAATCTACGGTTTAAGTAACATTATGTATCAGACGAAGAACAACAAATATCGCGATTCGCAATGTATCGTAATAATATTTGCTATAAGCAAGTAGACCAGCAATTTAGTCTCAAATTTTATCTATTTGAGAGGTAATCAAAACAAAACTCACGAATATCAGTTTGTAATCGCTTGATAGGTTGATTATTAATTTCTAGAGTGAGTAGAGTATTAACAGATAAGTTATAATAATCCATTGATGAAACTCAATTCATTGCGATTCTCAGCGTATCGCGATATTTATTACGTGATAATGTCCAATAAACATCGTAATATTTATTGGACATCTAGCCTTCGCCATAATCAGAACGTGTAATATAATTAAGTATATTAAATCCATAATTTTAACTGTCACCGAACCGAGCGCGAGCGCACACTGGGTGAGAACTGATTGTACGGGAATAAAGGATTCAGGAAGTGACAACAATGTGAAAGATAAAGGCGATGCGATCGAGTGAAAAGATAAAAGTAAACAGTGAAATTGGTTCATTGACTCGGTGCGAGCCAGTGAGCCGGGTGGACCGGAGAAACATCGGGAGCCATGAGTGACAAATTAAAGTGGGTGTGTGAACACTTTTATACGTGATTTTAATTAAATTTTAAGTTGCTTTGTAGTTCTTTTTACGTTTACTGTAGGTACTAATAATGTAAATAATAATTAAATTTATTTATACCAAAAAACTTAGGTAAAATTACTTTTGGCCGCACAAGGGCAAGCCTGAGTTGCGGTAAACAAGTGGAGTGATTTTGTAAAATTGTAGCTGATCTTTCCTGTTTCAAAGCTGTTGCTGATTAGAAAAATCCATTAAAATGAAAATGAACTGTCAAATTGGGAATACAAAATTGGAAAATAATGAAACATGAAACATTTAAGTAGGTAGGTACTAGTTGGAAACAATAAAACACAATGTAATGAAGTCGGGTCCCCAAGAAACGGGGCCCTCCAGGAATGTGATCCTTTGGGATTGTCAATGTGTAGAAGTAAAAAATCCTAACCAGAGTTGTCATATTACCTTGTAAAATCCTAATTATAAAAAGGTATTTCTACTCGTCGAGGTGAGCGTGCTTTTATACCTTAGACCGCATCGTCAATCCATCTGGTGAGATAGTAATCAAATCTCACCTTTGTATTATAAAAAACCCCGGCTAAGAATAAAAAACGCGCTGAAAATTTAAGAGACATTAAGGTGGTTCGTACAAAAGGCAAACAGGAATATTTGGCGAATACTGAACAAGGCTTTTGGGACTTGACATTAATTGTACAACGTTTGGGCTAAATACGATTCCTTTATAAAAATCGTTTTCAGATATCGTTAACGACTTTTCGTAGGTACGAGGTACAGTCAGCAAAAACTTGCAAACCGAAACTTAAAATAAATACCTAGACTTTTCGACAAATAATCGAAACATTGCAAAGTTTATTATTGGGTATTATGATAAAATACGGAAACTTAATTATATTATTTTTTGGTTACAGTCTGACGGCGGTAAGCTCGCTGAAAGCGAGCTGTCTGCTAATTTATGATGCCAATGTAAAATATATCTAAAGAGCAATATTTAAAGCCCATATTTGAATTATATTATTTTTGCCGGGTGGGAGCGGAGTCGTGTAAGTGTGCTATGACCTTAAAATCCGAGGATTTGAAATCGCGGACGACCGCGCCCTACTGTATTTTTCTTAAAACTAAATATAATAACAACAAAAATATTTGAGAAAAATGTTTTGAAGGCTATATTCAGGAACAAATACAAGGTAAACCCTGAAAGGGGAGCCTGGGAAAGCTCATACTATGGTTCTTGTGAATGCGATTATTGCATTTCATGTACCTATTAAAGTGATAGGGCTCAAAGTGCGATGATCAGCAGAAGATCCTCCTCAAATCTTTTAGTCGCCTTCACGACCCTCGTGAGAGGAAATGGATTAGCTCCAACACTCTTAGGATTAAGAGGCTTCCGAATTTGATTATTCCATGCAAGCGTAATACGGAATTAATTTTCAAAGTGACCTTCTTTCAATTTCGAGAGTTACTAAGGTTTAAAATACTGTGTTGATCTTGATTTTCCATTTTTACATCAATATTTTTGTTTAGAACGTAATGGAACATACTTGTACCTGTCTAAACGAAAATATATAATAATTTCCTCTATGATGGCAAAATATTTTTGTAACATGTGAATTTTCCACTTCGACTTTTGACAGTGTTTATACTTTATTAAGGGTTATAAGGAAGTATTTTTTTCTTAAAGTTACTTTTTACCCAGAAATTTTAATGTCGTTTTATTTCGTATCCGATGAATACTACTAATATAATAAAGGTGAAATTATAGGTGTCAGTAAGTAAACGAATATGTTTGTACAAGAACTACTGAACCGATTGCGATAAAACTTGGTAGGTTACCTAACTAGGTATGCAGATTATAGCTGGACATCTGGGTTTCAAAAATTCCTAAGAAATAAATATTGAGTTTATAAACATTGAGATATAAACACTATCTAAATACTCTCTATCGAATTTTGTTAAGTTGTTACATTTTATTACAATAATTAAAACCAAAATACGATAACAAAATTAACGTAACTTATACCTATGTATTCTGTGGTAATACCAAAAATTAAATCGCATGTAACCTTTGACAATAACGTCAAAGGTTACACGATGCGGTTTAATTAAATTGACAGTGCACGTATAATCCAGTTGGAAGCATCAATAATTGGATTGATTTAACGTTTTAAACAAAGCGGATTATCAGATCATATTGGCAAGTTATAGCCATTAAAATTTACAAAATTGTTACGAGAGAGGCTTCGAAATATTATATTAAAGCTTATGATATTAATAGGCAATGCCGCAGATGGCACAAACGTCCACTGTCTGAAGATCGCAAGACAATTTGAGGGTGAAACTGTGACTAAAATATTAGAATAGAGACCATCTGGACAAGATAAGGTATTTAAAGGTTACTACATTGTTTTAGAAGTACGTTTAAAGTTCAAAGATGATAGAAATTAATACAAATGAGAAGATTATGATGTGTGTTTACTTCTTCGCAGAAAATACATTGAACCAATTGCAATGAAATTTTGTATCAAGAAAGACTAATAAATAAATATTTTTTCGGCAATCTGATACAAATTCCTATTTATCCCTATATTCCCGGAATCGGGACTTAGGTACACCGGTGATCCCAAGAGTGCTTGTGCAAAATTGTATTAAGCTAGTAAACAATAAAAAAACTGCTAAAGAATCATTAGAAAAGCTTAGGAGAGTTCGTCCAAAACAAGATTATCATTAAAAAAGGCTTATGATAAGATAAAATAATAAACGGTAAAAAGTACAATCTTTACATTTACCTATAAACAGGGTTATTTGATTCCAATCAAAAACCGTGCAAATGGTAGTTCTCAACATCAAAATGAACAAATTTTGTTCTACGACTTTTGGAAATTCATTCATTCAAACATTAATTGCCTTTAATTTTAAAAAACAGCTGTTTTTGACTTAAACATAACATTTAAAAAAAAACGGGTCGTTTAATGGTCGTATATCGAAAAGTTTATCATCTTGATGTAGAAAACGTTTTAATAAGTTAAGTTTGGTTTCATTTTAATATATCTCACATAGCTACATACATAGGTATATCGACAAAGATTTGGATGTATGAAAGTCGAGGTATCTTCTATTGACCAACACAGCTTCACGCTTCGCAAAATAAATGATGTAGAGTTATTCTGTATCTTTTTCCAAATATTTATCTGAAAGGAAATTAGGACTCCGTTTGGAATGTACAAGTACCTATGGGTGCCCGAACTGCCCAACAGTTAAAGGGTCAAGTTTCATTGGGTCGTATAATCAACATAAATGTGTCATAAAATTAGTAGGTTTTTATTTTCATAATATTTGGAAGGTACGCTAATTCAAAACTAAAATTAAGTAAAACGAATATTTTTAATATAAGCGAATACTAAAACTCAATAATATAATTTTATGTGCCTAGGTATTTGTTAAAATATGACTAGACTAAAAATGCAGAAATTACAATTGTATTGGATGTAAAATTATCAAACTTTTAACTTATTGACTGCTGACGTTGTAATTGTAAATCATCACAAATCGCAAAATCTAACGCAAACCCGAAAAATCGCAAACCAACACATGTGTGTTTCAACGTCGAGGTAAGAAAACGGAAATGAAGAAATAGAAATCACGCGATAAGACCTGAAATAGTATATAATTATGTACCAATAATTAAAGTAAATAGGTAATAATTCTTTTCTAAAAATTATCAAACTTTTAACTTATTGACTGCTGACGTTGTAATTGTAAATCATCACAAATCGCAAAATCTAACGCAAACCCGAAAAATCGTAAACCCACACATGTGTGTTTCAACGTCGAGGTAAGAAAAAGGAAATGAAGAAATAGAAATCACGCGATAAGACCCGAAATAGTATATAATTATGTACCAATAATTAAAGTAAATAGGTAATAATTCAAATTATTAAAAGAAAAGAAAGAGTCATGGACAAAAAAAATGTTTTGTTCTTTCAAGAATATTTTATAAATGGACTCAAAAGGTAACGATGTAAAAGAAACACATAAATTAAAATTAACTAAATCGAGCGGTTAACCGACCTTTTTTAATCTCTGAATGTTGTCTAAACAAGGTTACCGAGTCGATTCGCTATCGGTCTCGTGGGAACAATGTCCGGGATCGCTTAAAGTCCCGGATTCAGGAGATATTCCTACTCTTGGCCCCTGCTTAGCGTGTCTTATGCGCGACAGATTAAATCTCTGTTTAGGTAGTAATACATACATAATAGAAAGTTGTTTTGTCCCCGTGGTTTCAGGTGTTCGATCAATCTGTACCTATAGTTTTTTTTTATTAGAAGTACAAATATTAGTTATTATTGCATTCAGGGATGCTCAGATTCTAAAGGTTCTTATCTTTACTAACTTTAAATGGGAGACACTAAGAAAATATTTGAAGACACGACACTTTGAAAATATTTCATTGCGAGACGACCTGACCCGAGAAGCGACTAAAACTGACTGCTTGCGATCTTATTATAATGAAGAAGTCAGCAACATGACCAACGCGCTGCGCAAACGCGCGAGTCTCATTAGAATGCTATATGCAATTATAATATTCTAATGAACCTCAAAGCTCGCTTAGTTTACCTACATCATTATATACATAACATTCAAACAATTAGACAAAGGTATTGTGTTTTGCGATGGTAGGGATGCAACTAAATTCTGACCGCGATCTTATAATTGCGAAGAATTAGGATATTCCACCGTCCGTCAGCAAACATGCACTGCACAAATGCGGGAGACTCATTAGAATGCGATATGCAATTATTATATTGCATTCTAATGAACCTCTAAGCTCGCTTAGTGTACCTACATCATTACATACATAACATTCAAACAATTAGACAAAGGTATTGTGTTTTGCGATGGTAGGGATGCAACTAAATTCTGACCGCGATCTTATAATTGCGAAGAATTAGGATATTCCACCGTCCGTCAGCAAACATGCACTGCACAAATGCGGGAGACTCATTAGAATGCGATATGCAATTATTATATTGCATTCTAATGAACCTCTAAGGTCGCTTAGTGTACCTACATACATAACATTGCATACTTAACATTCAAACAATTAAACAAAGGTGTTGTGTTTTGCGATGGTAGAGATTTAGGGATGCAACTAAATGCTGACTGCGATCTTATAATAATGAAGAAGTCGGATATCCCACCGTCTGACAGCAAACATGACCGACGCGCTGCACAATTGCGGGGGACTCATTAAAATGCGATATGCATTATTATATTGCATTCTAATGAACCTCAAAGCTCGCTTAGTATATCTTCATCATTACATACATACCAACAAAGGTATTGTACTAGAAATATTTTACAAGGAAAATACATCATCAAAAATCCTCCCATGACAGGATTCTAACCTGTGCCCCTCGCTTGCCGGGCGAGTGCGGTACCACTGCGCCACACGGGAACCCGTGGGGGGGATTTTCGATGATGTATTTTCCTTGTAAAATATTTCTAGTACAATACCTTTGTTTAATTGTTATGTATGTAATGATGTAGGTACACTAAGCGAGCTTTGAGGTTCATTAGAATGATAATGGAACCCACGGGTTCCCGTGTGGCGCAGTGGTAGCGCACTCGTCCGGCAAGCGAGGGGCACAGGTTAGAATCCTGTCATGGGAGAATTTTTGATGATGTATTTCTAATTGTAAAATATTTCTAGTAAACATGCCTTGAGCAATATACATAGGAAAATATTAAAGGTATTGTATTTCGCGATGGTAGGTACGGGGAAGTATGATTATAAAATAAAGTCGGAAAGAAAATTAAATGTCGTATGTATACAGAATTCTATCCTGTTCATTAATTAATGGAGGCCGATGTTACGGGTTCGTTGCGATTCCCCCCGATGTCGATTCCCCCCGATAATTATTTATTATAGGTATGTATTTTGGTGATTTGTATAGCCAATAGTTATAGAGTATTTTAATTTTTTTTAAATAAATTAAAATAATAATGATGTAACACGGTGTAATCTATTTAATCTCTCATTGGTTCTGTCGTAGTGCGATGCGTGTTTGACTTAGTACTGTTTTGACTTAGACTTTTTTTAATCATTGAAATGACTAATGGTAGAACCACTAATACATACTACTTGTTAAACTGTGGTAATATCACCATAACCTGATACTAAAAACATCGCGGGAACATCTATACTTCGTTTTTTAATTAAAGAATACGATTTGACACATCTTTCTAAAAAAAATGTCAAATACAAGGAACAACAATGTCAGATTATAGTCTGAAATTAAAAAACGTACTATAGGAAAACTGTGGTAAAAAGTGGTAACCTTTTTTTTTATTAAACTAGCTGATCCGACAGACATTGTCCTGCCCGTTATATATATAAAAACCTACAACCAGACACCCATACCAACATAAGAACCTTCGCCTGATGATGACAAACACGACAAAAAAGAATTAGCGAAATCGGTTCAGCTGCTTTCGAGATTTGCGCTTAGCAGCATTGCATTGCATTCAGCGATTCATTTTTATATTACAGAAGATTAGCTAATGCAATTTACACATCTACATCTACACTAATATTATAAAGAGGAAAGATTTGTATTTTTGTGTGTATGTGTATCTGTATGTTTGTAATGAATAAACTCAAAAACTACTACACAGCTAGTTACAAATAAAATAATGCAGAATATCAATTAAAATAGTAGTAAATCACACATGCAAAACACATGAGATTCTTTAGTTTGTTATTATTATTTATTGTTGTCACTGTTACTTATATTAAATTCCAAGCAAGTGCAGTAAGTTAATTAATTCTAAAGCACAAACCATAAAAATGTAATAAAACATTTCCTTCACACGACAAAAACAGTAATCGCCATACATACGAAGTGAGATTGCAAAATGAACGCTAAGTTATTTGTAACAGATTTCACTTCGGTTTGACAAATGGTCCGAAGAAAATGTGACGGGATTTATTTATGATTGTAGTTTTCGAAGAGGTCACGTGTACGAGACATGTTGTAGGGGAAGGTCTTTAAGGGATTTCTTTTCCTACTCGTTCCCAGTGGGGAAATTGTTTGGAGGAACTAATGGGAATAAAGGAAAATTTGGACGGTGGGGACTACCAATCCATTTTGGTAAGCCAGTAAACTCAACCTCGTGAGAACGGACGGCCTGTCAGATTTGCAGTCATTTTGCACTAGCTTAGTATATCTGGCTAAGTGGAATGACCTTTCACTAGACAATAATGAAAGTGAACAATAAAAAAACCCAGCCAAGTGCGAAACTCGCGCACGAAGGGTTCCGTACCACTATCACAATTGGGTACGGAACCCTAAAATGGTTTACAACAACTTTGATTCAAAGGAAATCTGAAACTTATAAGAAACTCTTTGGCCAGTGAAGGCAGACTAGTATATTTGACAGATAGGGCAGCCATTTTGAATTCCATGACCAACTCGATTTGTCCTGACCAATCAGAAGCGACCTCACATTGTACTAAACTCATTGTTGTTTTTGAAACACGGTTGTTGTATGGGAACCCCTCTTAAATATTTGTTTTATTTTGTATTTGTTGTTGTAGCGGCTACCGAAACACATCTTCTGTGAAAATTTCAAGCGTCTAGCTATTACGGTTCATGAGATACAGCCTGGTGACAGACGGACAGACGGACAGACGGACTGACGGACAGACGGACAGACGGACAGACGGACAGACGGACAGACGGACAGACGGACAGACGGACAGACGGACAGACGGACAGACGGACAGACGGACAGACGGACAGACGGACAGACGGACAGACGGACAGACGGACAGACGGACAGACGGACAGACGGACAGACGGACAGACGGACAGACGGACAGACGGACAGACGGACAGACGGACAGACAGCGAAGTCTCAGTAATAGGGTCCCGTTTTTACCCTTTGGGTACGGAACCCTAAAAAGTAGCTCTGCGAACTTGACCGACGTACGTACGCGCATTTTATTGGAAGGACCTATCGTAGATAGGTATTTCAAACCTTAAAAAAGTAGGAGAATTTCAAGTGAATAGAATCAAAAATTAAGAACAAAACCAAAATTGAAAAAGATACAAATATTCGGATTTAGGTAGTTATAGGCCGATGGCAGATGTCATGTTTTAAGAAGCAGAGTTAGCCTAACCGTTCTTATAGTTCCCATAGCTCTCCTGTTCACGGGAACAAAGCGAATAAAAGCGAAAAATGAGTTTACTTTCATAACAACATCGCGAAATGAAAATTCGAAATAAAAAATATTACAAACTAAACGAAACTAACTATGTAAATTCATACCTTCCTAATAGAAAAAACCTAATCATCACCTGATAAAAATAAATTATAAACAAAGTTAAAATTTTTTTTGTTTTTGTCTTAAAAAAAATAATTTAATTTAAGAACAAAACATAACAGTTTTGTTCTTAAATTAAATTATTTTTTTATTTTTAAATTATAAAGTATCTAGTTTGCAGCCGCCGTGATTTAAAGAATTTAAAATATTGGTTGAATATAAACCGGACGATTCCTACCGGCATTGCGTTTTATAATTTCTAACTATCTACTATCTAGTATGCTTATCGCTCCCATGAAACCTAAACATTTCCTAGACCTAAAACCATTTAAACATTACTATTTTGTTTTAAATAAATTATAATAAGGTCGACTTGCGTGACACTGCGCTAAATGTATTTTAAAATAATTTAAAGGAATTTAATTTCACTCTATTATATGACAATAATAATTATTTATTTATTTTTCGGAAAACAAACAGCACAAAAACATCATCTAGATAACTATAGATACATAAAGCCAATTACATGTTTTCACTAATAGACTTATGCTAGGAACTAAATACTGTGTGTACACTTGTACAGGCAATAGAATGAAAAACTTATATAAAACTAAAGTAGACCAACCCATGGAAAAGGGTTAGAACGATTATACATTAGAAACAACATATCCACACAAGTTTAGTAGTTGAATAACTTAAGTATAACTAATTCAACTACTAAACTTGTGTGGTTAAAAATGTATTAGAATGTAATTAGCTTGATTTTATCAAATTAATTGTTTTAACACCATGACAGCTGTTTATTCTAAAAGCATAAGCTCGTAGGCTTGGGTATCAACTGTTAATCACTTAGTTACAATGTGATTAACAGTTGATACTCAAGCTTTAGGCCCGATTTTTGAGCTTAATTTGTCGAAGGTTTATTTATTCATTTGACATTTAAAGAGTTGCTTTTTAGGGTTAAATACCTAAAGGGTAGGAACGGAACCCTATTACTGAGACTCCGTTGTCTGTCCGTCCGTCTGTCACCAGGCTGTATCTCATGAACCGTGATAGCTAGACAGTTGAAACCTTTTTTTGTTATTGTTTTGTTTGACTACGAACGATCTATAGGCTAGGGCCGAAGCCTAAAAAGCCTTTTTATACTATATCTATACTAATATTATAAAGACGTAATGATGGTTTGTATGTATGTACATTGGGGGTAATCTCCGAAACTACCGGACTGATTAAAAAAAATCGTAACATAGGCTACTTTTGATCCCGATATTGGAATCGTGACTTACGAGGGTGAAACCGCGGGACTCTTCTAGTAGCTAATAAATAGCACCATGTCATCTTTTTCTGGGAATACATAAAACGAATAGTCGAATAGACAAACTATCGATAAAATTCTTCGAAATCTAATATTAATGTCCTATCTAAGAGTTTTAAGTTTAATATCTTTGTCCCTGACCTTATTGCAGACCAGGGAGAAACCGGACCGGTTCCAGAACTACATCGAAACCGTTTTGCTCGATAAATACGTCTGTTGGGATTCTGTTACAGTTTCCGCTGCAATTTATCAAGAGTAATAGAATCAGATATTCAAATAAAGTGTTATCTTTGCGGAGAAAATCAAAGTTTTCTTGATATTTGAAAAAAACTGCAGATTTCTCTAATAGTCATTTGGTATTTTTACTTGGAAAGTTTTCCGGGAGTTTTGGAAATTGGTAATTTTATAGATTTTGACGTGCTCTTACCGAATTTTAACTTTGCCACCTCGTATCTTTGGCGCTCGCGCCGCCATATTGATAAATGGCGCCTAAAAGCAGTTTTTTGATAATAACTCCTTTCCGACGCATTTTACAAGAAAAACATTTCTATACAAAATAATAGAAGAGAAAATTTCCTACAATTTATGTCATAACCTTTTTTTTCCTAAAACCAATAGTTTCGGCGTACGAGCGCCGTAAAGTGTAGTTCAACACACGTTTCGGCAGAAATACTCATTTCCTATACTCATCAAATTTTTTACATCATCATTGTCACGTCACCCGTGAACTTCTTATTTCGACATGCTGCTCGGAACTGGAAAAAGCTACGTCGCAAAATTTCTCAACTTCGTCACAAATATTGTACAGAAATGCCATTCCTAAAGTCCACTTGGATAGCACGCTTTCTTTGACTCCTCGACCATGAGTAAGCCCACCAAGACATTTCATCGTCCTCATTCACGATTGCTCAATTGTCAGATCTGACCACGTACCACACCAAAATTTGTCAGAACGTCTAATTGTGAAATACCCTTTACTTGTAAATTGTTCGTATTCTTCAGCTGTCATTCTCTCCTTTAAATTAAGCATGTCTTGCAAGTATAAATGACAAGATTTTGCATATAAGAAATGACCACTGGCATGAAAATAAGGTATCATTTTCTGGACAGTGTCAAGATGTAAATTCCAGTTGCCCATTCTTTCTGCCTCAATGAATTGCTTCAAAAGTGTAACCATCCGAAAATATTGAACCCATAATTTCGCTGTAGCACCACGTTGCTCAAGTTTAATCAATTCATTCTCAAATTTATCAGCAAGTTTTTTGCAGCATTCTTCCTGGTCCGCCTCAAGTATCACTGACCTATCGAAATTATCTAAAATTCTATATAATTCTGCACTGAGATCGGGTGTCAAATCAATAAATTGTAGGAAAATTTTAGCAATTGAAAGATGAGTCAGTATATGCGCTCTTACTGCACGTGAATACGCATGTCCTGCCATTGGACGTTGATTATACGACGATTATACGTTGGCGTAGTTGTATAATGGTTTACGGCGCTCGTACGCCGAAACTATTGGTTTTAGGAAAAAAAAGGTTATGACATAAATTGTAGGAAATTTTCTCTACTATTATTTTGTATAGATATGTTTTTCTTGTAAAATGCGTCGGAAAGGAATTATTATCAAAAAACTGCTTTTAGGCGCCATTTTTGCAATATGGCGGCGCGAGCGGCAAAGATACGAGGTGGCAAAGTTAAAATTCGGAAAGAGCACGTCAAAATCTATAAAATTACCAATTTCCAAAACTCCCGGAAAACTTTCCAGGTAACCTCTATTTTTTCGACCAAATGACTGAATCATAAGGGATATATAAGAACAAAACTGATTATGCCTGTCGGATTCATAGAAATTGTTGATGTTTATCTGGCGCAATAGTTTTTAATCTTTTCGTTCAAAGTATTTCTTAATGACATTGTTTTCTATATTTTGGTGTAGTTTCAAGTAAAAGTCAGTGTAACCGTAAACTTTCAATTTCAGTTGTCAATTTAAAGTTTTCGGTTAATTTCAGAATGAATAATTATAATGTTCTTCATAGTTTATAAACATATCTTTGAAATTGGTAAACTTACATATCTGTAGAAGTAGTGGAGTTCTTAAAAGTTTCATTTGTTTTTCACTTTATGTCCCTAAAGAAGGTAAACTCGACAGTTAGCAGAAACGATAATAATAAATAAGGAAAGTTAAAAAAATGAAATAAATTAATCGATCTGTAAAGGTTTTGAAACGTTGGGCATTGAAAAAATGCTAAAAATAATAAACACAAAATAGTTTAAATAAAAAAAATAATATTTTTGTTTAAATTTTATATCTCAGAGACCTAAAGACAAGTTGTGGGTTTTCGAAAATTATTACAGATTTATGTATTTATTACTAAATTACTTTCTCAATCTTTGTCAAAAACCTAGTATTGTTTTACAATTCGCTGTAGTAGTAATGAAAAATATAAAAAAATAAAGAACTTTTATTATCTATGCCATTCAAAAGGTCGCAAATATTTCGGAAAACTGAGTAGGTACCTATACAACGTACAAGCGTCCAGGCGAAAAATCAAAGTACTAATTTACATAACATAAAAAATGGTTGAGACGTCTATGTGCACAGCAAACAAAATACTATACTTACAACTGAAATACCCTTTTAAATGATAAAAGTCTGTACTTGGCTATAACAGATATATTTAAAAAAAAATCTACAAAAACATAATTTTAATTTAAGTTGCCGAAAGTGAGACTCGAACCCGCATCTCTCAATTCACGAACGAACGACTTGAAGTGATCAAGTATTTTTCATTTTAAATTATTTTTATTATACGAGTACCAATCTACTTTCGAGTTTGCACTAAACTTTTCAAGAGTCTTTCGCGAAAATAAAACGAACTCGAGCGCGTGTGAGGAGACCTCTCCGTCCGACAGTCAGCGATATAGTGACGCCGCCACCGGCGAATCTGTTAGTTCAAATGCCGCACGTATATTTTATAGCAGTACCCCGCGGTTTCACCCGCGTAAGTGCCATTCCCGTAGGAATATCGGGGTAAAACGTAGATTATGGGTTATTCCATGCTCCAGCCATATCTATGCCCTGACCAGCGACTTGTACCATGGAAGTCAGTGGTTGCAAGATACTTACATTTTGAATATCGCGATATCTTTTTAATGAAAGGTCCGAATTTACTAATTCAAAAGGTTCTAGAAAGGTATTGAATTTGTCTTGAATATGAAGTAATTTATTTTGATAAGGATTAATACCAAGGTACAAAATAAAAGGTTATTATAGCGACG
The DNA here is from genome assembly GCA_958496205.1 of Idaea biselata. NCBI lineage: Eukaryota > Metazoa > Arthropoda > Insecta > Lepidoptera > Geometridae > Idaea > Idaea biselata. Next base: position 30,402,100 of record OY292394.1, on the reverse strand, counting down.
GGATTTTATTTTTTTAAATAAATAACAAAAACACTTATTGTGAGATAACTACAATAGTTAGACATATGGTGTCGAGATGTTTTTTATAGACAATCACATGTTCTACAAAGTTGTAGTATATAGTTTTGTTCTCTATGCAATAGTTTTCGCAGCGCACGCGGTGTAAGTAATTTTTGGGTCAATTTTTTCAAACCTTGTGTAACATTATTGGACGTTTAGTAAGGATCCCTATATATTTTTTTTGAAAATATAATATAGTCTATAGCCTTTCTTAATAAATAGACTATCCAACACTGAAAGAATTTTTGAAATCGGATCAGTGGTTCCTCAGATTTCAAACAAAACGTTTCAAACAAGCGCGTTCAAACAAACAAACAATCAAACAAACTCTTCCGCTTTATAATATTAGTATAGATATAGATTGTTGTTGTATGTAAGCGACACACTGAAATAAAATACTATACAAGTACGCTGGAATTGGTATACCGTACAAAATTACATTAGATCTTTGTGCTGATTTGATTAGCGCCATGTTGCGCTGTTGACGCGCGTTTTCTATTGAAAGTGATGGTGGCCGTCCGTGGAACTAATAGTTCCGTGCAGCGGAACAACAGCGAAACATGGCGCAGATCAAATAGGCACAAAATTCAGTGCGTTATGACCTGTCCAGTGACTTGTACCATGGAGGTCAGTGAAGCGACATGAACCGGACTTTTTTAATATTTTAGTGTAGGTAGGTATCTAATTAAATGGCAAAAACTTCTTTCTGTTTTCAAACAGCCTGGACATCAGCCCCGTGTAAATGGGCCATAGTAGTATTTGTCAACCGTCTTAAGAGGATTGTCTCCATTCTCTTTCTCTATACAAACGTAGTTTACGTTTTCCTCCCTGGATAAAGACATTAGAGCAAATATGTTTATGCCATAAAACCTATATCTGTCATGTCTAGTCAATGTATCAACCTTTTTTTTTCTAATTAAAATAATAATAAAAAATAAAAAAAATAAAAAATGAAAAAATAAATGAGAAGATGAATAGTCATGCCAGATATAAATTTTATGGCATAAACATATTTGCTTTGTCTTTATCCAGGGAGGAAAACGTAAACTACGTTTGTATGGAGAAAGAGAATGGAGACAATCCACTTAAGAGGATAGTCTCCATTCTCTTTCTCCATACAAATGCATCCATGCTCCATGCATCTACCTTTTTATTTTTTCATTTTTTTTATTTTTTTATTTTTTATTATTATTTTAATTAGAAAAAAAAGGTAGATGCATAATCATGACAGATATAGGTTTTATGGCATAAACATATTTGCTCTAATGTCTTTATCCAGGGAGGAAAATGTAAACTACGTTTGTATGGAGAAAGAGAATGGAGACTGTCCTCTTAATGAAAACGTCATAATATACACTAGCCCAGTCGTATTTCCTTTTCAATCAGTAGTAATCATGGTCGAGGTTATCCAAATTCCGTTTTATTACATCCCAAGTTATTTTTATCTTGAAATGTGTATATACATCGTCGTACCCAATGTCGCAGCGATAGGTAGCGTTAGCATCTGAATACTGTAAAACTATTATTAAAAAAAAGGAAAAAGAAATTTTGAAGAAGAACATTTCCCAAAAATATCTAGTTAACCAATAATCTAAAAACTTTATTGCACTAAATTTAATCTATTAAAAGTAAACATAATGAATGTAAAGTAAAACTTTTATTGACTAAGCCAAGTCGGTAAGTTCTTTCTTCTTTAAAATAGCTTACGAATAAGCGTATATTTTAGACCGCTCATTTAGGCATCTTCTTCTGTGCGTTATCAACTTATCACACTCTGCGAGTCTTCTCGGGACCACGTATAACCCGCTTGCCGAAACGTCGAGGTAATTAAAAACAATGATTATCTATAACGCGATCTAGACCCGTGTCTAATAATAATAATGGACGGAAATTATTTTAAAAATTGAAATAATATTATTAAAAATAAATTAAAATTATTTAAAAATTTCCGTCCATTATTATTGTCTGTTATACTGGACGTATAAAAGACAATAATAATGGACGAAAATCATGTAAGTTTAAAAAATGTGTTATCACACTCTGCTCAATTGTAAATCGAATTTTTTGAAAGAAAATTAGTTGTGGTAACTATTTTACTTTTCCAAATAAAATAAAATGTAAAGATAAAAGTTTTTTGTTTATTTAAATGTTTAGTTAGGATGGTAACATTCTGTAATCTTGTATTTTGATAATGTTAAAATTATACCTATTTAAAAATCCGCTTATAGTACAAAACTGAAATTTATGGAGCGTATTCTTTATTTATATGACATAGGCATCCGATAAAAAACTCCCACGGGTACGGAACTTACGCCAGTGAAACCGCGGGACACCGTTATGTAATAACAAACTTTGATTAAACGTTCCTTTGATGCAGACCGTACCAACGCGAACGTCTAGTCGCGCCCAATCATTTTAAAGATAAACTAGAATTTATTTCGTGATAATTTCGAGATATCAAATAAAACTTGCAGTTCGTTCCGAATTGAAATCTGGAGAGTTTAAAATGTCTACTAACTATATAACATTTTACAGCAAACTCTAGTTTTAAGATAACTTTTTATGTTTTTAACTACTCGCTTCGTAGGCAAACACTTGAAAGAGGTATTTGAACTTTTAACTACTGCGTACAAAAACGGGTTTTTTGCACTTTGGTAAAAGACAAAAATACGACAGACTGACTTACATATTTTCGCTAAATAAGGTTATTCGTTTCTTAATTTTATTATAGGTGTAAAGACACAAAATTGCGTGCGTGGGTCTCACTTTTACATTGTATTAAAGTAGAAAGATGTGCACAGCACACCATGCGTTTGATATGACGGCATGTATTCTATAACGAAATCATCTCCCATCTCCTCAGAGTTGTTAGATTTTTCTCGAACGGAGCGGAACGGTTTTTCTCGAATTAAGCAATTTTATTGGAAATTTTGCAGAGTTTCGCTAAATCTAGAAGTGTTAAAATTACCAATAATTGCTTAACCGACGAAATTGAACATTGCTGAAGCAATGTTAAGACGTTTTATCTATAAAATTACGTGATAATGGCACGTATTGTTTTTTTATACATATGAGGTGGGTATATTAAAAGGTCATTGAAAAACTTTACCACTTGAAAGGTCATTGCTTTAACTTAACTTACCCTTAACAATGGGGTAGTAGATTTTACCTGAGTTTAAAATGCACACGTAGTAGCTATCAGCTTAAATCTGGACTTAGCCACAGAATACATAAATAGTACTTAGCTAACTCTGAGTGGCCCTCTGATGAATAAATGGCGACGTCCAGCCGTCAGCTATTCTTATTCCCTCAAATATTTTCACATTTTTAGGTCATGACAATTCGTCTATCTCTTGCCTGAAATTCTGAAATCAATATTAGCTATATTTATGTCAACCAGAGTAAGCAAAAATAGCCTACAGACGGTTTTATTATGTTTAGAAGACCCACGACGAATAGGGCGAGACTGTTCTAAATACATAATCAAGTTATACAGATTAGTTAATTTTCTCAGCCGTCGTATAAACGTTGAATTTATGATCATTTGGGTACAAGGGAAAATTCGTTTAATTATACCCTCTAAACGAGTTTAAACTGTTTAGCGTTTTTGTCACTTGGAATTTTAAGTTCTTTCTTTTGTTTTAATACCAAGAATTATATTTAAAATCTGTTGACATAGTTTAACTATTGGTAATTGTATTTCGATTGTATGTCGATAAAATTAAATCTTATTTACCTACCTATTATCGAAATCCATCTATTTTTCGCGGTCAACTTTCAACATTTAACTGCTGTGTGGTTTTAGTACGTTCTGTCGTTTCTAGGACTTCGCAGTGCCTTCTAGTTACGAGTATAGACTGAGTTGTTAATTTGAATCGCAACGAGATTAAAACCGAAAAAAATCCATCTAGTAACCATTTCAATGAAAAACTGTATCCCTTCATGGCAACTGCACGCAGCAAATATCCATTTGTCACAGAACCGAATGCAACCAAATGGTGCAACCAATAAATAAATATTGATTATTCAGAGTTATTATTATTATTATTACACGGTCCGAATAGAGAAATGAACTCAAAACTTCAAAAAAACTCAGCGAAAATCCATCCTTTTTATAAAAAAAAAACATTCGTCATTAATGAACCAAAGGATCTTGACTCCAATCAAAACCTACTTGTTGCTCGAAGCCACTTGATTCCCTCTCGAGAGCGCACTCAAGTTTCCGCGGCAAAAAATCTAAATCAGCGGTTCCCCACACTACCTATTTCAATTTTACATCATTCAGCTTCAAAAGAAAAGTTTCAATTGAATAGAATAAAGGGAATAAACTAATGTCGAGTCGGAAAATGTGGGGACTTGAATGCGGGGTCGGCACTGCTGAAAGTTGTCCAGATCTTTTTTTATTGTTATGTTAAGTTACAATATATTGGTCAGTCGGAATTCCGTGGTTTGTATAGCTGTGAGTACCGGATTTAAGATCGAAATCTACAAAATCCCACATGGTATTTAGGTATACTCTACGTTTATTTCATTAAGAATATTCGTGAAAACTGATTTAGCATGAAAGCGTGAAAATAAAATTAAACATACTGATAAAATTATTTTCTTAGGTTTTCGTAATTAAAACTCATACTCAAAGCTATATTATCATATGATCGCTTTTATTTTTATAAGAACTTGAAGTTGAAACTGGATTTTACGAATTAACTGAACCGTTACTAAAATAAAACATTCCGTTTGTACCTACCTACCTACGTAGATATAAGTAATATACCTAAATCAGAATGTTCAATATTGTATGTGTGCGTGTATGACAACATCAACATAGTGTCCGAGCCAATATTATCAAATGCAACCAGAACACGTAAATTAATAGCTTTAGCTACATCATCAAACACACGAGAGGACCGCAAACTGCGTGAGGTATGCTGCAGGCAAATGGCCTGCAGCCAAGGTGCAAGCATGTGCGATGCATGACACATTGCAGATCGTTCGTTACCCATTGCGCGTTCTGGCGACACTTGCGGCACATGTTGCGGTTACAGGCGATGATGTATGCAGATTAAACGCAAACGGTCGACTGGTCGATCTCTGCTAATTAGGTTGAAGTTGTCGAGTCGAAGATTGTTTGGAAACTGTTGGTACAAAGTTGAAACTGAGTTAAAAAGTAAAATGAGATTCAGCGTTTTAAGTGAATTATTTAAACCTTCATACAGTATAATTGAGTACGTATTTGAATAGTTTCAATAAAATCGGTCCGGCCGTTTGTCCGTGACAAACGAGTATTTGTTCGCATTTTAATTTACTAATGAAGACGAAAATACTTACAGAAATTTTGAATTGTTAGCTCATCAATTGAAACGTTCATATCAAAAAGATTTTTAACATAAAATATTTTGATATTTCACACCAAATAGATGAGTTAATGGCAGACGGCCAGGTTTTCGTGACGATTACGTATTTGCAACGCTGCAAACTTCTCGATATCTGAACTAATATTAATAAGAGGTAAGATTATAAGTTTGTTTCGACTTCCATAAAATGTTTTGGCCCCATAAGGTCGGCTTATATTTTATCGTGTCTTCCCCAAGGATTGGAGATCAATGACCGTGAATCTCGAGCCATACCGAACATCTGTGTGATATGGATTTTGTGTAATGGAACAAAGATTTGGGATTGATTTAGGCAAGTAGGCACCTATATTTTTCTTTAGAAAATACGCTAAATAGGGCATCGTGGCAGTAAAATTTGATACAATTTTAAATTGTAGGAACTTCTATAAAATAATAAAGTCATCAAAACTCGAGAAAGTAGTTACAGTTTCCCTTGTAAATGTTGTTGAATTCGGGCATAAGTAAAATATTCAAAAGTTCAAATATTTTATAGTAAGTATCTTACTATATCTTACTATCTTACTATATCTTACTATCTTACTATCTTACTATCTTACTATCTTATCTTACTAATATTATAAATGCGAAAGTAACTCTGTCTGTCTGTCTGTTACGCTTTCACGACTAAACCGCTTAACCAATATTGATGAATTTTTGTATCGAGATAGATAGGACCTTGGAGCAGGACATAGGCTACTTTTAATCCTGTAAATCCCGCGGGATCGTGGCTTACGCGGGTGAAACCGCGGGGCGCAGCTAGTACCTATATAAAAGTTAATATATTCTGGATGCATTTGACAAAGTAGCGGAAAGAATATTGGACTCTCAGCAGGCAATGTGAATACCTATTCATTTCCTATTGAAATTCTTTCCATACATACATATACTTACGTGACACGCTGTATTTTCTGTTCCTGACACTTTACAAATGTGTTCAACTACTTCACTGACCTCTACCTACTACACTAGTGTGTAGGACAGGCGAATGTAATCTATAAAATGATATCGTTTTATTATGCACCATTTTCGCGCTGAGAGGACTCACTAACACTCGCATTTATAGTCAATTCTATGTTATTACCTGTCTAAGAAATTTGTCTGTCATATTCTCGCTGATGTTAAAAATCACTAATTAAAGCGAGACAGTGCATTACTTAGCCAAAGTAATCATTTGGATTCGTTTAGAAATACGGGTGTAAGTTGCCTAATAAATGTTTTTAACATAATTTAGCACTTCAAAAAAATGCTAGATATACACCCGTGTAAGTCCCGATCCTTCGGGATTATCGGAATTAAAGTATCATATGTTACTCTCCATTACTTAAGCTATCCCTAATTACCTATTCAAATTTTCATCCAAATCGGTCGAGCCGTTTGACCGTCACGAGAGAACAGACAAACAAATATATAAACAAACAAACTTAAGGATTTGTAATAATAGTGTAAAAAATTAAAATAACAAATAAATCGTCTATCCTGAAGAAGAGACCTGGAAAGGTCTCGAAACGTTGAGCGTTGTAACAATGCTAAAAGTAATAAAAACCACGCGATTCAAACCGAAAAATGTCTTTAATTTCAATACAACATCGCGAAAACAGAAGAAGAATCTATTACAAATAAAGGTTAAATAGAAGCACCAAAATCTAATATTAAATCAAACCGACTCCTAACTTTTGGATTTAAAACTCATTCCAATCCATCCAAATAATACTGTTATTTTTTACCGTAGGTACAATATTCACGAAATAATAATTTACTCTGCGACGAAATCCGATCGTTACCACCGATACAAATTAATCAGATTAAAATGGAGTGCAATTGCTGCAGCCGTTTCAGATGATTTTAATTTAATATTAATTAATTAATACTGGGTAATTGAACTGCAAGTCAAACAAAGTGTTTGTTAAGTGATTAGTATTTGATAATATTTGGATTTTACAGCTGCATTCAAATTTAGGATGGTTTCAAATCCTAAATCCTAGGGTATAAGCAGCTGATAGAAAAAAAAATACATTTCGTTGTTAAACTTATTATTACAAAAGACTATAACTCTTACATTGAAAATTAGATTAAAATACTTTTAGGCTTGAATGTAAAAAAATAAATATTTTTATTAATAGGTATATGGACAATCATCAACTTATCTAATATTAATTTTAAAAAACTTAACTACACAAAACAAAGAACAACAAAACCACCAAAAACTAAAATAACCAATCCCCATGTGTTCCCGATGCAAAACTGACCAATATGCTAGCAGCATTCCCGCGTTGAACTGCAATGAATTATTAATGGACAATAAATAAGAGAATAAATTTTGAATTTATTTCAAAAGATTATTCCAAACATTAAAAAAACCGATGTTAATAAATCATATATTTGTTTGTACTGTATAAACAATTTAAATAATGCAAACACGTTCAAACAATTGCACTGCAAAGCTAAAGCCATTATACCACAGTTTCCCTAATAGTTAGTGCGGCTTGTGGCGCTCTTGTTTCTCTACTATGATACCACTAGAGTACGACGAGCGACGACGGTTGGAATATTAAAGTGAAGCATTGATAAACTAAAAACTCATAACCGCGCGGTTGCTAGTTCGCGATGAGACGTCATAGCGTTCAAAACAGTATTTCTTGTTTTAGTATTCATTATAGGTATTGCTTATTAGGTAAATCTGGCAAATTATTACCCATATGCAGATTACTGTTAATTAATACAGTAGAAAACAATGTTTAAATATATTCCGTTACGTTGTAAAATGAAAATCGCTGTTTTAACGAGTTGTTTTAATATCTTTTTTGGGTTGTAAAAGTTAACTAATGGTGTAAACGAAACTACCAAAATGAAGGCAAAAGAAGGATAGGTAAATGAAATAACAAAATATGGTTTCCGTATATTTTGAAATTACTAAGATATTTAGACATCCATTCTACTAATTCTTCAAGTCGTCATCTTAACATATCACCGATGTGAAGTTGGCATGAAAATATAAAAATACTTATTCTCATTCAATAAAAAACGTACCTACTTTGATATCAATAGATTCTCAGATGAAAAGACTTACTATTGTGCGCCTTTTCGTTATAATTTTATCAATATTTAACTTTTTATTAGGATCCAGGAGGGTTACTGCGGTTCTTTCGACACGACAACGATACGATAATTCCAGCCGATACGATGATTCTACTGTCACACTGTCATAGTAGGGTTGACAGTAGAATCATCGTATCGGCTGGAATTATCGTATCGTTGTCGTGTCGAAAGAACCGCAGTAACCCTGGAGGGTTGTTCGTAGAATTAAAGTAGAGGCCCTGGAGGGCCTCTCTACGAATAATGAAACGAACGATTATTCCAGAAGAACATCTGTCATTTATCCGTCTCAAAAAAAAATATTTTCGAGCTGTTTTAAATTTATTATTTCCGTATTTCTCAGATAGCTCTCATTGTAAGCGGACGTGTTTTGTTTCTAATAAGCGGGGGTCATTGACCCCAGTTGCGTGCGTAAAGTCATGGATCGTAACATTATAAAGTGTAACCAATGCAATTTGGTAATAAGTGAATTACTATAATTTATTCAGAATAAGATTGATGTAATGGATGAAGTCAGTCTAATACAAATTTGCAAAAGTTCTTTTACGGAAGACGAAATACTATGTGCAAAAGGATTATTGTCGCAAGCTATCCCAAACAGCAAGAAAATGAAAAACAAGGGAAAACCTATAACAGACTTAGAAGACATTATCGATTTATTGAAGACTACGGACCCTGATTTGGTACCAATTTTCGTTGCAAGGGAACTTCAAAAGTTACCCCCAGTAACATTCGACCATGTCGATGTCACTACGTTATTAAAGAACATTTTAACATTGCAATCCGAAGTAAAGTACCTTAAAGAAAACTATGCGCCGATAAATAAAATTGAAGAAATTTGTAGAAGCGTTTTTAAATACCAAGATATTCACGGGCTTGAACATTCACCCATTGATAATGTAAATCCAAATAGAGGAGGATATGTACTAGATGAAAGTTCATACCTAGAAGTGGTTGATGGAAAAATACCGACTAGTAAGGGGTCAACAACTGATGCACCAGTTGTTGCTATGTCAAGATCCGAGCGACCGAATGCATCGTCACCGATAGCGCGTCTCACGCACACTGCTGCGATCGCGCATCAACCTATCTCGCTCTTGCATACGCGCGCTGAGGCGGCCGCTGTCCAGCGCGTGGAGGCCCCGACTACTGAGACGACGGTTTCTCCTTTGAGTATGCAGCTGCCTGCGTTGAAGTCGAAACCGCGGTGTGAGGTGCCCTGTGATGTTAATACCGACAAACAGGTAGCCGGTCCGAGCGAGGTGTTGGGTGGAGCGCATGCGAATATGAATGATAATGCTATTAAAATATGGGCTAATATAGCAAAGGAAGGACAATGGACTCAAGTTGGCGGTACCAAGACCAAGAAGGCGAACCGCTTTATAGGAATTAAAGGTAAAGCAATCCTCTCGCCGGAATGTAGGTTTAAAGCGGCTGATATACGTATTCCTTTTTATATTTACAACGTCGACAAAGGAGCGTCTGGTAACGATATTGCAGATTATGTTCTCAAAAAAACGAATGTTGTTATTGTACCGGAGAAAATTGCAATGAAACAGCCTAAGGGTTATGAAGCCTATAAGTTTTTAATACCCAAACATAAACTAACAGTTTTTCTCAATGAAGGCTTATGGCCCGAAGGAGTGTCTTTCAGGCAATTTATTATTTTCCGTAATAAACAGACTCAGCAATTTGAACAAAGCAATTTGAACTGTACGAAAAAGAAAATAAAAATTAATTAATATGGCTATTTTAAACAATAATAATATTCTAAAACTTATTCCATTTAATTGTAAGAATATAAAAAGATCATTTCAATGTGTTAAAAACCTTTGTAAAAATGTAGATTTGATAGCCTTACAGGAAACCTGGTTGCTGCCTAACGGTATACCTTTGCTAGGAGAAATTGATAAGGGGTTTAGTTTTACTGGTAAATCATCAATAGATGTAGCTAGCTCACTTTTACTGGGGAGGCCTTATGGTGGTGTAGCGCTACTTTGGCGCAACAGTGTCTTTAAAACAGTGTCGGTTATACAGTGCCAGAGTGACCGCTTGGTTGCGGTTAAAATCTCTTTGGCAAGTAAGGATATACTTGTTTTTTCTATTTATATGCCCACTGATAAGCAAGATAATCTGGCTGAGTTCAGTAGCTGTCTTGCAGAGATAGTCTCAATTATAGATAGCTGTGCCATCGAAACTGTTTTTATGTTGGGAGATTTTAATGCGCAGCCGGGTGAGCTCTTTGGTAACGAAATGTCTAATTTTTGTGTCACTCAAAATTGGGTATGTGCTGATTATAGGATGTTGGGAGAGCGGTCAGATACGTACACATTTGTGAGTGAGGCTCATGGCAGTAGAAGCTGGCTTGACCACTGTTTAGTCACAGAAGCTGGATGGAGAACGGTTGTCGATGCTCGGGTGCTTCATGGTGTGTACTGGTCTGACCACCTTCCGTTATTGATAGAGTGTAATATTGACTGTGTCATTTCCAAACATATAACAAAGGACAGACAGTCAAATAACGTTTTATGGGGAGAGCGAAGTTTATTACAAATAGAAACTTACAAAGAACTTTGTAATACTGAATTGAGGCTGTTAGATTTTCCTGATGAACTACAAAACTGTGCTGTATCAATGTGTAATAATATTAGTCACCGAATCATTTTGGATAAGTTTTATCACAGTATTATTTCTACGCTAACGAATGCCTCCATAGAAAGTTCCCATATTAGAAAGGCGAGTAGTGGTAACTGTGTAATAGGATGGAACAAGTTTGTGAAGGACTCTCACCGGGAGGCTAGACTTCGCTATCAGACTTGGGTTTTAAACGGCAAACCGCGGTCAGGTCAATTTTATGATGAAATGGCACAAAGTAGAAAATATTTTAAGAAAAATCTGAAATACTGTCAAAATAACAAAGAGCAGTTGCGCTTGGATAGTTAAGCCACTAAACATGAATCAAAAAATTTCAAACAGTTTTGGAAGCATTGTAAAAAGATGAATCCTAGGTCTGGTATCCCGGTAAGTGTTCAGGGTAAGGTAGATAAAGCAGAGATAGCTAATTTATTTTGTGAGTACTTTAAGGTTAAATCTCCATTACCGCCAACGAGTGCAGTGCTCCGCGAAACCATTATGACTGGTGAAAAACCGATCGTAGTCTCTGCTAAAGATATATCTTTTGTACTAAAAAGTATGAGTGGTGGTAAGTCTCCAGGTCATGATGGTTTAAGTGTGGAGCATCTGAAGAACGCTGGTCCCCACCTATGTAGAGTGTTAGCTTTGTTTCCTTGTCCTTGTGTTGTAGTCATAGTTACCTGCCTGGCGATCTTGTGAAGACTGTTGTGGTTCCCATCGTTAAAAATAAAACTGGAGATGTCAGTAATATAAGTAACTACAGACCGATTGCGTTGGCAACCACAGTAGCCAAGGTGTTTGATGGTGTGTTGAATAACCAATTACTAAAATTTGTGTCGCTAGACGACGCTCAGTTCGGTTTCCGACCTGGGCTGTCCACAGAGAGTGCAACTTTGGTTGTGAAACACACTATTAGATACTACACAGATCGTAAGACTCCAGTTTACGCCGCGTTTTTGGACTTATCCAAAGCATTTGACTTAGTCTCATATGACATTCTTTGGATGAAGCTTAGAGAGACTAATGTGCCTGAAAATATCATCACAATGTTGAAGCATTGGTATGATAACCAGATTAACCAAGTAAAATGGGCAGACACTCTGTCTGATTCCTTTAAACTGGAGTGTGGAGTAAGGCAAGGTGGTTTGACATCTTGTACCCTATTTAATTTGTACATGGACCAGCTGATTCGTGGGCTCAACAGCACCAATATAGGCTGTTCCATTGATAACAAAATTGTTAATAACATTAGTTACGCTGATGATATGGTGTTGTTGAGCCCATCGATCAGCGCCTTGAGGAAATTGATGGGAATTTGTGGATCGTATGCTGAGGTGCATGGACTGAGATATAACGTTCAGAAAAGCGAGCTAATGATTTTCCGGGCGGGGCAAAAATGCCCCCAACTTATACCGCCTATTACCTTAAATGGGATCGTTCTGAAAAGGGTCACTAAGTTCAAGTACCTCGGTCATGTGATTGATGAAAACCTATCGGATATCTTAGATATTGAGCGGGAACGCAGAGCCTTGACAGTTCGCTGCAATATGTTGGCACGTAGGTTTGGTAAATGTTCGATGGCATGGCAGTTAAAATAACTTTGTTCAAAGCCTACTGCCAATCGTTCTACACCTGCTCGCTATGGACCAAACACACGCGGCGAGTTGTGGAGAACTTGCGGGTTCAGTACAACAATGCCTTCAGGTTGCTGCTGGGGCTGTCTCGCTACTGCAGTGCCTCATTAATGCTTGCGGAAGCTCATGTCGACGGCTACAATGCCATAATTAGAAAGAGAGCAGCATCAATGATGGTTCGCGTGAGAGTTAAATAGTTTTTAAGTTCCTACTTACTAACATAGTTTTTAAGATCAATTTTAATTTTAATTTTATTACTAACGATTCGATGGATTTAAAGTCTGAAATAAAGATTATTATTATTATTATTTACATTTTTTTTCTTTTTTTTCTCAGCTTTGTAGCCGGTGTTAATGCTTATTACGGGCTTGGACCAAGTAATAAGCATTTAAAGTCGGTGTTATTCTGCTGTACTAATATGTGGGATTGTTGGTGTCTCTTATATTTCTAAGAACTTTCTTACTATACGACATGTATTTAATATAGCTGCTTTCTGTAGTGTAATGTATATATTATCTTTTAAATTTAGTATTTTTAAACTATTGTGTAGATGTTTTGGAATTACCCCGGTCGTTGATAGCACTATTGGTACTATATAAACTTTATCTTGTCTCCATATTCTAGTTACCTCGTCTTTTAAGTCTGCATATTTATGAATTTTCTCTGTTATAGTCTTTGTTATATTGTGCGTGTTAGGTACAGCTATGTCGATTAGGTAGGTAGTTTTATTAAGTTTGTCTTGTAGTGTGATGTCTGGTCTATTATGGTGAATTGTTCTGTCAGTTAGGATTGCTCGGTCATAGTACAGCTTATGCGTCGAATTTTCCAAGATGGTATTTGGGTTATATTTATAGTAGGGTATATGATTGTCTGGTATGAGGTTGTGCTGAATAGCGAGAGTTTGATGTATGATATTAGCAACTTGGTTATGTCTATGGGTGTAATCGGTTTGTGTGAGAAGAGGGCATGCTCCGGTTATATGCTGAATGGTTTCAGAGTGGATGTGGCACTTGCGGCACTTGTCATCAGTTGCGGTTGGGTCTTTGATAATAAATTTTCTGTAGTTTTTAGTTTTAATTATTTGGTCTTGAATTGCTATTATAAACCCTTCGGTTTCGGGGAACAATGAGCCTAATTTTAAAAACTTATTTGATGCATCTTTGTCTACGTGTGATTGTTCAAGATCGTTATAATGTCTTCCATGTAGCACTTTTCTCCGCCATGACTCCATTGTGATATGTTCTGGGTTAGACAATATATTTGCTGATGGGTTGTCAGTAGGAATTTGATGGAGGTTTAGCGGTGTGTAGTTTGAGTCATTATGTTGTATTGCTTTATGTAGTTGACTAGTGTCAGATTTCTGATGGAAGAAAGTTTGTAGCCTGTGGACTTGTTTTTGCCATAGGTTCTGTATATTGATGAGGCCTCTGCCTCCGTTTTGTCTTTTGATGGTCAGTCTCTCTATTGCGGATTTTGGATGGTGGTTATTGTATTTTGTTAGTATGGATCGTGTGGCCCGTTCTACAGAAATAATATTGGTTTTACTCCATTTTATAACCCCGAATGAGTAGGTGAGCACTGGAACAGCATAGGTGTTTATTGCTTTGGTTAAGTTTTTACCAGCTAATCGGCTTTTACAAATATTTGTTACCCTCCTTTTGTATTCAGCAACGAGGTTACCTTTTATTTGCTTGTGATCTAAACCTTTCAGTTGGTTGTATCCTAAATACTTATAAACGTCATTTGGGGTTAGCGCTGTGATGATTTGATATTGAGAATCTTGTTCTAATGAGTAGTCACCGCTGCAGATTTTGCCTTTTACTATATGTACAGTCTTGCATTTATCTAAACCAAACTGCATGTTAATATCTTGACTAAATTCGGATGTAACTTTAACTAATTTTTCCATTTCTTTGTCTGATTTTGCATATAATTTAATATCGTCCATATAAACTAAATGTGTTATTTTAAAGTCTGTGTTATTGTGTTTAATTGAAAATCCTGCGCGTTGACTATTTAGTAGGTGTGATAGTGGGTTAAGTGCCAGGCAAAACCATAAAGGGCTCAAAGAGTCGCCTTGATAAATAACTTTTTTTATTGCAATTTCTCTGGTAGTAATAGTGTCAGAGTGGGTATTAAGGCATAAGTTGGTTTTCCAATGAGGCATTATAAATTTTAAGAATTGGATTAATTTAGGATTTACTTTGTATATTTTCAAGACTTCTATTAACCAAGAGTGTGGGATGCTGTCAAATGCCTTTTGGTAATCTATGTAGGTACAATGAAGATTTCGTTTTTTAGTTGCAGCAAGTTTATGTATGACGGAATCTATAATTAACTGCTCCTTGCACCCCATATGGCCTCGCCGGCAGCCTTTCTGTTCTTCTGCTATGATATTATTAGTCTCTGTGTGTGCTCCAACTTTGTGGGTGATTGCTGACGTGACTATTTTGTAAATCGTAGGTAAACAGGTTATTGGTCGGTATTGTGACGGCTGTGATGCATTTTGTGTTTTTGGTAGCATGTAAGTTATTCCTTTTGTAATGAACTGAGGTATAGTTTGTTTTAATAGTATTATTTCCGTTATGTTTCTAGCTAAATGTTTATGTATGGATTTAAGTTTTTTATACCAAAAGTTATGAATTCTGTCTACTCCAGGTGACTTCCAGTTATGTAATCTCTCTGTGATATTTTGTAAATCTTGTACTGTAATCTCTTCGAACTCCATTTCTTCTAGTGTTTCAACTCGGGATCTTTCGTCCTTTAACCACTCAGCGTCTACATTGTGCGAGGCCTCAGTTTCCCAAATGTTTGACCAGAACTGCTCTAATTCTTCTTTGCTGGGTATTTCGTGATGTGATCTGTTCCTGTTGGTAACGCTTGTCTGTGGATTTACTGCGGATGTGTTCATCTGTCTGTAAAACATCTTCTCGTTATTGATGAACATGCTATTATCTTGCCTTCTTTGTAGGGATTTCTTAAATCTTCTGAGTCTATGAGTCTTTAAAGCTAACTTCTGTTTTAATGTATCTAAAAATTCTTCTGGTGATTTGTTATTACTTTCGTGTCTTGTGTGTAAAGTGATGTTTCTAAATATGGCTGTTACTCTATCCACTACCTTTCTAGATCTATTGTTATTGTTAATGTACTGTGTAAGTTTTCCTATATCTGAGCGTAGTTTGTTTATATCTCGTTCTAGTCTCATCTGCCAGGCTGGTCTCATATCTTCTTTTGGTCGTCTATGTCTTTCTTCAACTGTGATTTTATAACCTAATTCTTGTGATATTACAAAAGCTGTACAATAAATAAGCGTATGTAAATCTATTAACTGTGAAGATTCAGATACACGCGGGAGTAGTATTACATTATTAAACACGTTCAGTAGTTTTTGAAGCTGTATGCTGTATTTTAATTTAGGAAGTTTAGGTCGAGCGGTAGGGTCTGTGCCGGCGTATAGTAGTAAAGTAGTCTGTAATTTTTTTTTTAGCTGTTCTATTGTTGAATTATCGTTAGGTTCATCTGATGTTATTGCTTCTATGTCGTTTTCAATCAATAAAGTATTTATAAAAGGCGTGTCAGTCTGGGTTGACATGTCGGTAACGAAATCTTGGTTTTGAGTTAGTGGTGTGATTGTTGGGCTTAAAATGTGTTGCTATGATATGGGAAGTGTCTAATTGGTGTGCTTAAGGTATTTGTAAGGTTTATTGGTTGTAAAAGGGTGTTATTTATTGTCGCGATTCCTAAACTAGTCTCAGCATTTTCTTCTTCATTTATTTTGTTCCTAACTTCGTCTTGTAATCGATTCAGTATTTCTGTACTCAGTAATTTGTTACGTACAATGACTCTTCTTTGATCAGAAACTCGTTGTTCAGATACATTTAAACCGGGGTATTTTTCCAGAAATTGTCTATGCAGTAGGGTCCTATATGTAGTAAGATCTGTCTCTAATTTGGTGATATAGTAATATGTGCGCATGAGGAACGTATTTACTTCAGGTGACCATCTCATGCGCACTCTGGGCTTCCCAGCCTTTGTGGACGCAGGTAAAAAGGCCTCAGGGGCCTCCTGCGCAACAGCAAAGGACGGGTTTGCGGAGTCTCTAGATTCTTCGTCTGTCGGTAAAGGTGTAGGTGCATAAGATGCGGTACTCGGGCTAAATGGTTCTATTGTAGAAGGGGATGATAGGGGATCTAACTGTGGTTGATTGGCTGACGCATTTTCGGGTGACCCGGTGGGACCGCCTATTCAGCTCCTCACCACCGACGGCTCGTCCAATGCAACACCCAACGTCGGCTCCAAGTGTGCCCTGGCGATAGCCCCCAGGTAGCGGCGTTAAACGTTTTTTCCTTTGTCTTGTCTCCATTATTTTTTGGGTTACCAGCGCCACGTTAGCCATCCAGTAGATTATGTTGCCCGCCCCCCACGATGATCAGGTGTTCGATCAGGGCGTGTGGTTGGATTATTATTATTATTATTATTTAAAGGACGGATGACAGATTTTATTTCCTTCGTTCTTACGTTCGTAGAATTAAAGTACCAAAGTAGCACCCCTGGCTTATTTTTAAAAATAGAACTGTTTTTCTCGTTCCTTCCCTATTGATAAGATTTAAAGGTGGGTAGAGTATGGAAAATTCCTAAGTCCCTCTCTGATATACCCTTCGCAATTTTTATATTTGTTGAATAAAATGGATACCTACGTTTGTTTGGTGGCCTTGATACTATATCTTGATACTGAGCGGAAAATTTGTAAATCCCACCCTCTTGTTGTCACAGCCTCCGCATTTTCTTACACGTTTAATAATTCTTTGTTAAAATATACACAGGTTTATTTCTGGGCTCGATGCCATATTGAAACTGAATGAAAACAATTCTAAATCTCACAGTATATTATGCAATTAGTGAATAATGAACAGATTTTTAAACCGAGGGCCATAAATGAATCACGAGCAAGTGAAGGATTCTAACAACAGAATCTCGAACGTAGGGAGTGATTCAAGTGTTAGAATCCTGAACGACGCGAGTGATTCCTGAGCCTAATTGTAAATATTTAAATTGCATAAATGATAGATAGATAGATGAATGCTTAATTTGCACAACAAACAATTACAATATAGGTATAGGTACATATTATAGGATTTATTGCCTGTGTATCTAGGCATAAGTAGATGATATACAAACAAAAATATCTAGCTTTACCTCAGGAATACAAACAAAGACCTTAATAACCACTATAAATTTATAATTCACATATTTTTATTATAATGCGGGCTATTATAAATTCTTGTCAACTTCGCAATATGTCGACATTAATAATAGATGAGTTCAGACTTATTAATTTTAATTTTAAATTTTAATTGCAATATTAGTTTACAATTATAGTTCATGTATGTTTAATTGGAGAAAGGGGTCAAAGGAAATTTAATTACATTCTTATTTCCCCACGTGTTAAGTTCAAGTAGACCGTTGAGATTTATGATGAAGAAGACCACATATATTGTATACTGATACGTATCTACTAATTGACAAGGCCAATTTGTTTCCTTGGCACCCACTTTAAGTCATAGTACTTTACTTTACTTCACTTTAAGTACCAACCACCTAGTTACTGATAGTTACTGGTAACAGACACTAATTGCCTTTTACATGTTAGTCTGTAAACGTAAAGTAGCATTCAATAGTGGTTACCTACTGTAGAGTTCTGAAATTGCTAGTTAAGGTATGTTCTATGTTCCAGAACAGCATTTGATGTCTTGCAGGATTTTAAGCTTGTGTTCTAATTATTTTTTAACGTTCTGCTTTAATTAGCAACTATTTAATTAGTTGATATTTAAAAAATCTCTTTAATTCGTTTTTTTAATTACAGACTACGATTTGACGTTTTGGTTCTTTGCATTTGAGGTTTTTTTCTTCAGGAAGATGTGTCAAATATAGTCTACAATTCAAAAACGTATTTGTATTTACAAAAACTTAAAAAGTACCTATACGTAGGACTGACGTTTGAACACGGACTGTGTCTAATGGAAAATCCGAGTGATTGCGCGCTCACGGCGCTCAAAGGTACCTACATCCAATTTTTTAACGGGAAGAAATGCTACCTTTTGCACTTTCAGCGACTGCTATGGGGGGGGGGGGGGACCGTCGAGCGGCCCGGGGATGTATCCCTACTGGCCTGAGTAAAAAGTGCGAGTTAATAGTAAGTATAGTGACAAGGGTAGGGGACTGATAACAAGAGCAGACGCACGCGAAAAGAGATATATAGGCCGATACAGACGGATGCCCCTAATTGTCACCACCTACCCGCAATATCCAGTCTTCTATAGAAGATAGTTGAAATTACTGGAACAATATCAAACTACGTGAAAAAACTAATTAAAACATGTGTATCACATTTGTATATGAACTTGTACATGATATAGTGAACAATCTTCGATTGTAGTTCCAGGATACGAATACGTCGCGCTTTCTCGCGTAGTACAAAATATTTCTTTCAGACCATGTAATCCATATGATTTATAAAATAAATAAAACCTAATGTTTGTAGAATCCTAAAACTATTTAATGATTTATAAACATCTACTTACTATTTTAAATTTGTGCCCAGTCTTCTTTTATTATTATAGGTACGTAGGTAGTTAGGTACCCTCAGATCGGTACCCTCGGATTTCCCCTCAGTAAGCCAGTGACGGTAACCTATGTAGTGTGAGACCTATCGGCGTTTACCATTATTGTGTTCTATCAAATATGTCATGAATAATTCATACTTTTCACACAGACTTTTAACCACAAAGCGCTCTGCAGCACTATTGTCGTGCCAGATCCAGGCCAACTTAAACACGTCAATAACTTGAAAGCTGTTAAAATTGAATTGAGTAGGTATATAAAAATATATAAATAAATTAATATTGCATGACGTTACACATAGCGCAAGCACTTAACTTAATATATATTGGTACTAGGCGGATATACTACCTAATATACTTTTTTATGACGATTGTAATTTAACACTGATCGTAAGAAAACGCCCCATGAGTTTCTGGTGGTTTCTCTCATCGGAGGGCGCGTTCCGTAACCACAGTAAAACTCGACATTTTTAAACTATCATGTAATTTAAACATTGTTCTTTGACTTGTAAATACAGACATAATACGATACATAGAAAACACCCTGACCAAAAACAAATATTTATTTTTTGAACACAATTACTTCCGCCCAGCGGAAATCGAAAGGGCAACCTTCTGCACTGCAGTCGGGCCTTTGCTTAACACGCTACAGAGGCCGTCAGATTGAAATGAGTATATTATTAATATGTTCCGTGTTAATATATTCGTAACTCTTTCACTAATGAAGAAAACATTATTGGCCTCGCGACAAAACAGTTAGCTGACATAAATATTAATTCTATAACCATTAAACTAAATATTTAATATTATTCATATCTTCTAGTTCCGAGTAAGATTTTTCTTGAGACCCTGGAGTTGGCATTCCTCCAATACCTAAGGGTGTCTTCACACAATCGTGTCGCGGCCATAAAGCGCCCTAATATAAAATATCACAAATAAAACGCTTTTAACATACCTAAGATATTTACACACCTGGCTGTTTTAATCATCTGAGCCCGTAAAACAACGCATAAACTCAAATTAAATGCCATATCAATTTAGAGCATTTTATTTTGTGATGAGATCTTTTTATAATAGTGGAATTAAACGTATGATTGATTGTGTAGGCGATACAAGGGGCTTTCATCTGTAAAAAAACGTGCGAACGGTGTTACATAACGTAAAGTACGTCATTGGCGTATGGCGGAGACGAAGCGGAGGCGGGTCGACCTCAACACTCGCGATATCGTAAATTCAGCGCTTCCTATATCGAACCGTTCGTGTTCACGTCTCCAGATGAAAACAGCTTTTGTATTTCTTTAAAAATAGCGCAATTATTTCGCGTCAAGGTTGATCTGACCATAAATGGAACACGATATGAAGTAATGAAGTATTTTGCGCTTAGAAACGTCATAACCATCTTATTTGTGGTCGACCTTTTCCAATATTTACTTATTCAGTAACTTCTTCAAGGGTTAAACAGGAGTCCTAAAGATCATTCATAGATATTATATGGGTATACTTACAAAATTTACATAGCTAGTGAGATCTGAAAGGCACACGTGTTAGATTACCTAGATGGTGGGTATTCTCAACGGGTGCGGATTTTGAATTTTGATCTATTTTTTTAAAGATATAATTTGAGAGTAATTTCCCGAACAGTTTGACTTTGAAACTGGTGAAGCTCGTCCGTCATTGACGAGTTTCAAATGGATCACTATCAGGCGACCTGTCTCCTTCTAGTCTCAAATAGAGACCAGTCCAGTTCTATGGCTCACGTAATAAGATCTTTGATCCTTAGATTTTAAACGAATTCAATCTATCAGTGATATCTCTTAAAAACAATATTTTATGTTGCGCCTTCTTTTGTTTTTCATGGTTACAATTATAAGTAAGGGGATATTACGTTGAGTTTGAAGCTAGGGCGAAATGTACTTATATCATTTTAAATGAAAGCGAAAAGGACAGCTCTCGAATTTTAATTAGGAAGGTATGTCTTTGACAGGGTCTGCGGTGATGTATTTGCGGTTAACAATTTTATATCAATTTGACTAGAAGTCAGAAGAAAATTGCGATACGCGAATACATAGGTCGGTTCTAATACATAGGTCGGTGCAGCCACTATGAGAGAGGGGTCGGAACTTTTTCCTCTACCGTCTTCCTATCTTCTAGGTAAAAGTGCAACACTTAACACTTGTCACTATCTGAAGAGACAATGGTCAAACGTCAAATCTTTTTTATTATATTGTTAAAGGAGGATGCCCATTCATGGGCCCAGTTTTGGCGCCGTGTCAGAACGTTAAGTAGTTGTAAAAATACATTTGAATTTTTAAGGTTAATTTATGCGATTTGTAGCATTTTTTTCACCCTAGAATCCTAAATGTTACTAATTAAACGTTTAACTGAACAACCGCCTCCGTCATTGCATCTTCCATATTGCACCAAAACGACAAAATAATCTATAAAGGAGTTTCTATTACGACAAACTCGAAAGTTCGCGTGCTTAACCAACCGTTTTGGTTCGATTTCAGCAATATAGATAGTTAGATTTCTCATTATCCAGGGTGAATAAAAACTAAAAGTTTTCACAGGATAAAACTACAATTATGTGCCTATCGAATAGTGCTGAAACCGTTCAAACACGTGTCTATTTTTGGGCATTTTCTATGTGGGTCTGGAGCCCCTGGGAAAATGAACAATTTCCTTCTCCTTCTCTTCAGTATCAAAGATATATTAAAACAAAGATTGGAGAAATGAAGGCAATTTTTAATGAAATTGCTACAATAAAGATTTAACTTGGTCATCCGGATCGTTCATCTAATATAGGTCGTCCGAAGTCTAACTTGAGAACAGCCAATAAGATAGAATTCGACTAAAGTCGAATAAGCAAATCGTGTTCTTTCTCGAGGCACGAATCATGCGTAGAATTACTTATTCGAGATTCGCCGAATACAGACTAAAATAGTAGTCAAAGTTTGTACTATTTATGTATTCTGTGCTAAAAGCAAAATGTCTACCTATATATTGTTTTCCAATAAGAAAGACTAATTTAAAAACCGGCTTCTATTTTCTTTTTAATTACCTCTCCATCTCCTTTTTTGGGAATGGGTTAATGTAACTATTATAACAAATCGTGTGAATTTAAAAAGTTTAATCGGTTAAAAATCAGACAATTTTAAAAGCTCGCGATATTTTAAATCAGGGCACTTTCCGCTAGACGATCAGGCAATACCCGTTGCTCTAGGGTTATTAATTACTTCCCAGTTTAAGATGAGGCTTAAGTAGTATAGCCCTGACTATTACAAAGTCTTAAGGAGTACACAGGCTAAATACTTTTGATCGGCCGACAACCGCGACGAAATAATGAGTATAAAATACTAGACTAACAAAATTACTTATGAAAATTAGGTAGGTTCTTTCCTGACTAACCTGAAGCAGATTTCCTGAAGCAATAAGGTTACCGAGCCAATTCAAATACGATCGAATTCATAGAAAATATGTTAATATAGACGCTTAGTGTCCGCTCGTGTGTCCCCCCCCCCCCCCCCACAGATACCGAATCGCAAATTGTTTCATAATTGTATTTCACAAGTAATCTTAGATATAGATTTAATATAGGTAATAAGAAAACAACTTGAAATACCAATACATGTCCTATTGCAAATCCTATTTTTCTAGCACCGACAAAAAAAAAGATAAGTATGTTCTGTTAAAAGCTCAATAAGACCGTTAGTCTGTCTGTGGCACTTAAACTGATAAAGCAACTATTATTAAGTGTCTGCGTTTAAGAAATAACTGTACCGGTCCTGCGGTTTTACCCGCATAAACCCCGATCTCATTGGATTTTCGAAAAACTCTTTTTTATCGGATGCCTCGGCTGTGCGTTGGTCAGCCAGTCAGTCACTCAGGCCAAATCATTTTATAGATATAGATAGATAAGTAAACAAAAATAAACAAAACAATACAGTTTACTGATGACGTGTCTGTGGAGGGAAGGCACTGGATGCCGTATTACAAGCTCACGCTTAGTTTGGCAACAGAAGCTTAAGTTTGATTGTACTCTTGTTGATGTAAACGTTTAATAATTAATGTTTATTTATGTTTATTTTTTCTAAGAATAGTACAATTTGTAATATGTTTTTGGCTAAATAAAGATTTCTTTCTTTATTTAACTATTAAAAATATTCTTTGACCTTTTCAACAGATGATTCATTAAAAACCCAAACTTCTTACACTGAATAATTCGATTATGATTTATTTTTCTCAATGTAAAAATCGCAAGTCTCCGTCTGCCCTAAAGCCGTGGTGCGGCTCCGGCATGCAGCCAGTGTATTTATTACCCTCTTTGACATTGCTAGACGAATGTTGCCATCAATCTTCGCTCGAAATCGGGACGGAATAGTTTTCCGTCATGTTTCATAGAGAACCCTGTTTGTACATTCCTAATTGAAAACTGCGTGATTGGAATTTGAAGCTACTTTACAACTTAGCATTAGTTACTATCGGCCAGTTCTTTCATTAAAAGTGTCACTCAAAGTAATGTTTTGTACCCGTTTTATCTAACTTGTTAGACACTGTGCACTATGTAAGAGCAAAGTCTACCTACTCTTTTTCTTTAAAAACGTAGTCAACTGTTTCCTCCCTGGATAAAGACATTAGAGCAAATATGTTTATGCCATAAACTTTTTATCTGCCATGACCAATATGATCATGCCCCTACGTTTTGTTTCTTTTTTAATTTTCTAATTAGAATAGAAATAAAATTTACAAAAAATGACGTATGGTAAAAAAATAAAAACGTAGGGGTATGATCGATCATGGCTGATATATGTAGATTTAAAGTTTATAGCATACCTAAACATATTTTTTCTTATGTCTTTATCGAGCAAGAAAACAGTCGACTACGTTTATAAAGTTTGTATGGAGAACAGAGTAGTTACACTTTCTCAGTACTGATGTTGCTACTTTGAGGTAGTCACTGGTGATTGCCACGTTACCTGAAACCAGTAATGTACTGCATAGTGCATAACAGTTTTCAACGAGATAGTGAATATGTGTTCTGAAGGAAATTTTGGTAGAGGACGGCGTCGCTTTTACTTACACTTCTAATAAAGGACTTGCCCGTAAATATGTTGTTTCTATAAAAATATATGAGGTTTGATCCCAAAATTTTTGGGCAAAGGGTTTTGGACAGTATTTTTTTATTTCTTTGTCGTATGTGGGGTTCAAAACCACTGTATCGTTTTTACAGTGCTGTATTTTGTAAATATATTATAGTCGTTTCTATGATATTTTAATACAAACTATTTTTTTGTTCATTCTGGACAGGTGCGTTGCTAAGTGAAACCACGCGATACATATTTTTATTTATAAATCAAAGGAAAAGTTTCATTGTAGGTAATACAGGGTTATTGAGAATTAATTGGCGTACATTTTGAATGGCATCTGTCATTTTACAATGAGATTCTCCGCCAATTTAGCTGATTTATCTATCTATACAGGGTGTTTCGACGAGGGGGTATTAAGCCGAAAGGGGGTTGTTCTAGAGGTCTAGGCGAACAACTTTTATTCTACAACTTTTGGAAATTTGAACTTTTTTTTTCGAAAATTTTAAAGTTGTATCACTAAAAAAATAGCTGTTTTTGTAAAAAAAAGGCAATTAATGTTTGGATTGTAGTGGTCCAAACTAAATAAAAGGGCACCTTAAGGCCAATGACCTCAAACTCTAAAAAACAGCTGATTTTCATGCAAACTTTAAACCTATATATAGTACCTAACCTAGGTACTATATCAAATGACTTCGAGTACACTGGTAAGTCTGCAGTGGACACATCGGTGAACGTACTTAGGGGAAGACCTTATGGGGGAGTAGCCATTCTGTGGAGAAAGGGAGTGTTTGATAGGGTAACTGTACTACACTGTATAAGTGTCCGACTTGCTGCGATTACAGTTGAGTCGGGTGGTCGGTCTTGTTTAATATTTTCTGTTTATATGCCTACTGACACTGATAGAGAGCTACACCCTACCTATATTCACTGAGATCTTAGGGGAAATTAGTGCGATTGTAGAGAGTAGGAACGATGAAAATGTATTTATATTGGGTGATTTCAATGCTCATCCATATGAATTATTTTAGAGAGGCCAGGTTTAAGTTCAAGGTATGGATATCCTGTAATCGACCCACGGTGGGTAAAATTTATGATGAGATGCGTGAATCGCTTAGAAATTTTAAATGTCGACTTAAATGGTGTCAGAAAAACGAAGATCAACTAAAAATGGATACTATTGCGACACATAGAAGTAATACAAATTTCACTAAATTTTGGAAGGAAACCAGAAAGCATGACATCAAACCTGGCCTGCCGGCAAGCGTTGATGGGAAGAGCAAGCCTACGGAGATTGCTAACATGTTCATGGAGCATTTCCGTGTGCAATCTCCCCTAGGCACGTCTACTGAAGTGTTTGATGGTGTGCCTGCGCGTCCTGGAGAGGAGTCACTTATACATTTCACAGCCAAAGAGGTTAGAACAGTTATTAAAACCATGAGTGGTGGCAAATCTCCGGGTCACGATGGGCTCAGCATCGAGCATTTTAGATATGCTGGTGTTCACCTGCCGAGGGTCCTAGCCACGTTTCTCACGATGTGTATGAGACACTCGCACCTGCCGGCTGATTTTATGAAAACTGTGGTGGTACCCATCGTGAAGAACCGTACTGGGGACATCTCGGATAAGGGTAATTATCGCCCTATATCACTGGCAACCACAGCTGCCAAAATATTGGATGGTATGCTTGATACTTGCCTAAACAAATACCTAAACATCGAGGACGCTCAATTTGGGTTTAGACTCAGATTATCGACTGAAATTCTACTGAAAACATTATGCGCAATGTATTTCAGGGATGGTAATATAAATCGACACGGGGTTGTTCTAGATGCCTAGTCGAAAAACTTTTGTGCGACGAATTATAAAAAATCTAACTATTATTTTAATTTTCTATTTCACTTGCGAATCAGCTGTTTCTTAAACTTGTATACTAGGTAACAGATTATGAATTTCACAATAAAATCTTAGATTATCATATCCTACTTTAACAATTATTCGAAGTGCAGACCTATTCCAAAAATAATTGAGCCCTTTTTTATATTTGTATTTTATATATATAATTTAACCCGACGAAGGACGGTATTTACTCCATTTCTTCGTACTCTTTCGACTTCCACGGATTGCTTCCACCTCCATGAGAATAGCTCGGGATTTCAAACTGGCCATAAACTAAATTTCAGTGATATGCAGTCCGAATAGAAAATTCTATTTCTATTAAATCAAATTTACTGCGAATTTAGAGAAAATGCTAACTGAAACTTTAACGTTTAGTAAAGAGAGGCAATAACCCTGTATGTCAAATAGTTTGGCTTGTACTAGGTATGTAACCCACGCATTTCCCTGTTATAATTTTACTCGTTTTTTTTCTAACTGGGTGTCGTAGGACCGATTTTGATAATTGTGTCTTCCGAATAAACAAATATAAACATAATATAAAAAATAATCAATGAATTAAAAAGCCACCTAAGTAAAGTATTTTACAAGTAGCAGACATCTTTTAAATGTCATAATCTATATCTATACTAATTTTATAAATGCGAAAGTAATTCTGTCTGTTACGCTTTCACGCCTAAACTGCTGAACCGTTTTGGATGAATTTTGATATAGAGATAGATGGGAGAAGGGAATAGGCTATTGTTGGTCGGGATCAAATATATCCTTATACAGGTGTCCGGAGACCAGTGGATGTCCCGGCACGGGCGGCTGGCGGGGAAGGGTTGGCTGCCCAGAATACTTTTTTTTTTCTATCTCAAACGGTTCGAGCTGTACGTCACTTTTTAGTAAAAATTGAAAAATGTCTACTTTTTTGCACATTTCGGGGCATCACGTTCACAGATTAAGCGATAGCATTGTTTTTTTTTTCGCCATGTGTTCACTAATATTGATGTTTGTAAATCACCTTAATTTTTTTTTTAATATTATAGTTAGTAACTTACAGGATGTCCCCAAAGATAGATTTAGTCTTATAAACTTTACTTTCTGCTAAGTTTGAGCATCTGTGGTGTAAAAAAAATGTATAAACCTGTCTGGCCGACTATTGAAAAAAATTGCATATTTCGTAAGGATTCTATAACAATATTATACTAATAACTTTTTGTCATAAGTTACTAAGCTAGTGCTATGAATGCATCGAAGGTACTATCTTACATGAAAAAGTTGAAACAAGTATTCTACAAAAAAGGACACTTATTAAGATTTAATATGTCATAATGTTACAGCAAATGCTCAAATTGTCCTCCTCTTGCCCTTATACAGGCCCTTAACCTTTTTATAAATGATCTCTTAAGGACACGATTATAATTTTTTTCTCCTATTTGTTGTACCGCTTCGTGGACGCGTACACGCAGGTCTTCAATTGTGGTTATGTTTTTTTTTGTATACTTGTTCTTTTAAACACCCCCAGTAAAAAAATCAAGTGGATTCAGATCGGGCGAACGTGGAGGCCACAATATTGGACCTAATCGGCCAATACATCTTCTTGGATAACTTTCATTTGAATAGTTTCTCACTCGCACGGCATAATGTGCGATGAGTCAACGTGCAAAAGATATGGCTACCTCAACTTGCACAATTTGCACAGCTGGCAGCTAACCAACCCAAGATTAGCCAGGGAAGACCGATCACAGTACCAATTTAAAATTAACTATTGGACCGGTATATTAAATGGCCAAATTATTGGCCCTTTCGAAATGCAAGGCAACCTAAACGGAGCCTACTATTTACACTTTCTCCAAAACGAACTCCCAAGACTACTCGAAGAGGTGCCATTGGCGATCCGGCGAAGAATGTGGCTTAAAATGACGGTTGTCCTACACATTATGCCGTGCGAGTGAGAAACTATTTAAATGAAAGTTATCCAAGAAGATGGATTGGCCGATTAGGTCCAATATTGTGGCCTCCACGTTCGCCTGATCTGAATCCACTTAATTTTTTTACTGGGGTGTTTAAAAGAACAAGTATACAAAAAAAACATAACCACAATTGAAGACCTGCGTGTACGCGTCCACGTAGCGGTACAACAAATAGGAGAAAAAAATTATAATCGTGTCCTTAAGAGATCATTTATAAAAAGGTTAAGGGCCTGTATAAGGGCAAGAGGAGGACAATTTGAGCATTTGCTGTAACATTATGACATATTAAATCTTAATAAGTGTCCTTTTTTGTAGAATACTTGTTTCAACTTTTTCATGTAAGATAGTACCTTCGATGCATTCATAGCACTAGCTTAGTAACTTATGACAAAAAGTTATTAGTATAATATTGTTATAGAATCCTTATGAAATATGCAATTTTTTTCAATAGTCGGCCAGACAGGTTTATACATTTTTTTTACACCACAGATGCTCAAACTTAGCAGAAAGTAAAGTTTATAAGACTAAATCTATCTTTGGGGACATCCTGTAAGTTACTAACTATAGTATTAAAAAAAAAATAAGGTGATTTACAAACATCAATATTAGTGAACACATGGCGAAAAAAAAAAACAATGCTATCGCTTAATCTGTGGACGTGATGCCCCGAAATGTGCAAAAAAGTAGACATTTTTCCATTTTTACTAAAAAGTGACGTACAACTCGAACCGTTTGAGATAGAAAAAAAAAACGTATTCTGGGCAGTCAATCCTTCCCCGCCAGCCGCCCGTGCCGGGACATCCACTGGTCTCCGGACACCCTGTATATATATCCTTCTCCAAGGTAACGTACCTGCGTAAGTCCCGATCCCGCGGGAATATAGGATTTTCTCGCGGGATCGGGGCTTACCCAGGTGAAACCGCGGATCGCAGCTATTTTTTAATTATTTTTCTCACAAACTTAACAATTTTGCATTTTATTGTATTTTTTTCATTCAATAATCGCTGATACGTTGTTGATCAAATTTGGATGTCGCAATTCCATCTCAATACTAACAGTGCCCCGGGGTTTTAGAAACGTCAGTCTCTATCGCACGAGAATATGGAGATATTTAGTAGTTTTTGCGTGAAACAGTAACAAACACATAGAAAAACTTTTACCTTTAGACTTAATTAATAATATCATTTATTTAACACATTACATTTACAAAGAACTTAAGCTACCTAATATTACACCTAACATACTTTTACCTAATATTAGATGTATTCCCAAGAGATCCAGATCTCGAGTGTAGCAGTACGGTATAAAATTTATGTTTGGAATCCGAACGGCCCGGATCCGATGTACGTTAAACCGTCTAGAATTCTAATTGTAACGGTCCGGTCTTGTTCTTCTGATATTTAAGAAATGTATGACCAGTCTGTGTACCATGGGGGCCTGTTTTTACACACGATAGTGTAAAAACACTAGCGTGAGATATCAGGTGAGATAGTGGTCAAACGCTCTGTGTATCATGGGGGCTTTTTTTACACTATCTTGTGTAAAAACAAGCCCCCATGGTACACAGACTGGCCATATTTTTTTAAATGTCAGAACTACAAGACCGGACGGTTACAATTTGAATTATGTGCACCACGAGAAGTAAATGATTATATTTAACGCTATCTAGACTCATGTCTAATTGGTATAGTCTAGGAATGACCTATTCTCGAAATGACTACATACCCAGTCTACAATTGACCAATTCTTTAAATGTACAATTCTATAAATTACTGATTCTATAAAAACTGATTTTTATTGAAGTAAGATGCTTTATATTGTAGAAAAAGACGGAATATAAACAAAAGACATCTTTACGTAAATACTCCCATCGAATTCCCATCGACTTATTTCGATGAATCTCAGTGAGTTCCAGCAAGACATTTACAATAGTGTACAGAAACGTGACTGTTTCGTCCGACTATACTTAGTCAAGATTTCTAGAGTAAACACGAACCAATTCTGCTACTATAGCTCTCGCCACTAAAGCTACAATGTAATTCAATAAAACCAACTTGTCGTTCAAACAAACAATCAATTGTTTCCATTATTTCTTTCTTTGAAAAGTGAACGGTAAATAATAGATAAAAAAAATTACATTCATTTCTATCGCTTCAATATCTTCATAGATTACGTCCACGTTCTGTCTGTCGGCTGACAATTTGATGCAAACAAATGAACGAGCAAGTGTGTGTCGGCGCCGGGTGCAGTGGAAGGTTCCGCAGTTGTTTTGCTTTTAACTTTTTCAGGCAAGTTAAGAGGAAAGTTTACCTACTCTTTTCACCATACAAAGTTTACAAACGTGGTCGACTGTTTCCTCCTTGGATAAAGGTTAGACGTTAGAGAAAATATGTTTATGCCAAAAAACCTATATCAGCCATGACCTTGACCCACCCCTATGTTTTTTTTTTCGTGTTCTAATTTTTATTCTTATTCATTTTCGAGCTTAACTGCTATTAGAAGAAGAAGACAACAACACACAGAGCTATCAAGTCCCATGGTATGCTACTAACCTTATGTTACGGTGATAGAAAACGGATATATTACTAATACTACTTTTATTTTGTAAATACATAAATAGAGAGACTTCCAGACCAAAAACAAATATTAATTTTTAAGCATAAATACTTGCACCCGGCGGGATTTCAACCTGCAACAAGCATAGCTGTCGGCTGTCGGGCATCCGCCCGTCACGGTCGCGCCCCAGAAGTCATCAAAACTAGAGTAGTTAACAAGGGAACCCTAAAAAATAAGTAAACATCTACTTAAAATGGAAACGGTCGACAAGCAATCGGTTGTTTGTTGTCGCCCTCACATCGCAAATTGTGTTCACCAGATAGCAATCTTACTTGCAAATTGTAGCGCATTGGAACACAGCCGGATTGGAGAACGTCGATAACTATTTCTCTTAGAGAGTAACAAGAATCAGCGAGGTTCACGAAACAGTTGGAAGTTAAATCGATAAAGCGCAGGCAGTATTTTTTGCAATAGTAGAGTAGCTACCTAGTAGTTTAAATTGTGTTCAAAAAAATAATGCCTTTATAAATATTGCACTCGACAGCATTTGTGAAATTTTTTGTTTATGAGTTTCTGTGTGTATTAGGTAAGAGAAGTGTACCGAATTAATTTTTTTTTAGGCTTGACAAATCTCTCCTTTTGCCGTAGTCGGGTAAAAACGTCGCGTCTATTGTATATTGTATAACTAATTTAAATATAAATAAACGTTATTTCCTAGCACCAAAAGATGTGTCTCTCGTCATCATAGGAAGAATATAGTGTGCGTTTGTGACGTCAATTAGTTTTATAAATATCTGCCTACCTTCAGAGTGAATTATATGATTTGTTTCACCAACATTTTGTCGTCGGTCTCTACTTTAGATGTTAAAATTATAAAATGTTTTCTTGGATATTTACTGTCAGACAGGCAGTCTCTCTGTGATTACGAGCAACTGCAAACGGAACGAAACAGCAAGGCAACTATTCTAAAAATTAAATAACTCAAAATGTTTTTTTTTTAGAAAGTTGATTGCTGATAATTTTGCAAAAGTTAGCTAAATTAGCAACAATCGTTGAACCGTTTTCGTAAAAAAAAAATGACAACTCATATTTTGGTTTTTATCGCAAAAATATTAATTTATAAATTTGACGCGATAATAGACACTAAAATAAAGTAAGTTAAATCAAATAAAAATTAAAGATGTATTTGGAAAATTACGGTCAGGTATAATTTATCTTTTCATACTATATACTAACTGGGTTCTGCGACTATTATTATATTATATTATACGGCCTACATTATATAAAGAACACACTCTTCAAGTTATCTAAGCCTTTTATGGATATACCTAGGTACCTAGATTTATATTCAAGAGACCTTGTATTAGTATAGATTTTTCTTCTATTTTCGCGATGTTGGATTGAAATTAAAAACATTATTCGGTTTTAATCGCGTAGTGTTTATTACTTTGGGTGACGATCCTGTAAAGGTCTCGAAACATCGATCGTTGAAACAACGCTAAAAACAATAAACACCACGCAATAAGGGCCCTATTCCGAAAAACTGAAAATCCATGTCGGGCGCATCAAAAATTGTTGATTATTTCATGACGGAATGTCGTAGAACTTTTTTTTGTGTGCAGAATGTAGGCGACATTGTTTCCGATATTTTAGTGCAGTTTCCATACAAATATGGCTAAACGTATTGAAGCCTATCGACATTTTAGCCAAATCAGACATTTTTTGTCTAAAATTTGGATAGGCTTTGCACCAATAGGAGGTTCTCGTCTTAAAACTACACCAAAATGTAGGAAACAATGTCACCTACAATCTGTGCACAAAAAAAAAGTTCTACGACATTCCGTCATCAAATAATCAACAATTTTCGATGAGCCCGACAGGGATTTTCAGTTTCAAGGTCGTTGGCGTATATACTCCTCTTAAATAAAACCGAGAAAAGTCTTGAATTTCTACCTTGTTTTATTCAAAATTCTTGACAGGCATACACATACGCATATAATTAATTAAAAGAGTTTTGATATAAAGTAATATAAATTAAGTTTGTAAAAGCAATTACTTATATGACAGGCTACAACACAGTGAGTAGGTACCTTATGCTTCCCTTAGCAAACAATAATCTTGTCAAAACTAATTTTAATCAAGAATATAGGTGTCAGTAGCTCGAATTTCAAGTGAATTCAAAACAATGTTACTCTTGGACTTTTTAGCAGGAATAAATCAACAACATGTCGGAACAAAACAACAGTTTTGTTATTAGTTAGTTCAATAATTAGACAAATAATAACAAAATTAATTATTTAGCTGTATTTAGATAAGGTACAGTAGGGTTCGAAAGTGGTTCCCCACCGTAGAAACTCATTAGCTTTTAGTTTTAGTTAAAAGAAGCAGACGACCTCAGTGGCGTGTCGGGGGAAGGCCCGACTACATTGCTGGATGTTACGGGTTCGATTTCCGCCGGGTGCAAGTATTTATGCTTATAAATAAATATTTGTTTCTGATCTAGGTATTTTCTATGTATCATATGTAAGTATTTACAAAAAAAAAGTATGTCTGTTGTATATTCGTTGTCTAGTACCCCTATGGGTACAAACCTAGTGCTTACTTTGGGGTTAAATTGCGCTGTGTGTAAACGTGCAATATTTATGTATGTTATTTATTTATAAAATAAGTTAACCAAAATCTCATTTCATCATCATTTTAATAATAAATTCTCATTTGGTATTCTTCTTTTTGTAGTTCGTTTCGATTTCATTATAATATCATACCAGCTCAACCTTAAATTTCAAAGACGTTTCATAAGCAAAGAAAATACGGAAAAGTTTAAATCGTTTTTTGAGAATACTATTTTCCGTCTATTTCAGAGTCAATAAAGTTTCGATTGCAGTTCAGCCGCATAATGTTAGTCAAAAAGCACTGAAATGAAACTTTACAAGTACACTGGAATTGGTATACCATACAAAATGACATTAGATCTTTGTGCCGATGTGTCCACATAGTTCCACGGACGGCCACCATCACTGGAGGTCAGTGTCAAAAAGTGATTCCGTTACGTCAGTAGCTTCTTTGAACTGTCTTTCTTTTGATGACAGGGGACAGTCTACCTTTTCTTTTCTCCATACAAACTTTACAAACGTAGTCGACTGTTTCGACTACGTTTGTAAAGTTTGAAAACGAAAATATCTTTATCCAATGAGGAAACAGTCGACTGCGTTTGTATGGAGAAAGAGTAGGTAGACTGTCCTCTTAAGGAGTTATTTCCCAGCCCAGTTTACAATACTTTGCAGTAAGAAAACACCTTTAATTTACAAACGAATTCCTTTCTTTGTGATTCAAGCTTACACGCTTATCTTACTCAACAAAACATCCACACTCTCGGGATTTCTTCGTGCTTGACTAAACCAGAAAAGTTTTTAAAATTACTCTCATATATATTAAGATTACAAGGATTCTTACTTTCGGAGTAATAAATATAAATATATACATATCAGCGCAATCTAGCCCTAAACAAGGCTTGTAATATGGGTACTAGACTAGGGTAATTTCCTATTTTCTTTTGTAAATACATATTATAATAGGTACCTTCATAGAAAACACCCAGATCAGAAACAAATATTTATTATTAATTATGAACCAATTTTGCACGACGTAGCACACAGCGCAATCTAGCACCCGGCTTGCATCCGGCGGGAATCGAACCCGCGACCTTCTGCACTGCAGTCGGGCCTTCGCCCAACACACCACCGAGGCCTTAATTTTTTTTTTAATTAAAATGCTGTCTTCGGTTATCTCTCCGTCTCGCTCAGCGCTTCTAAAAAAGACAGTGACAGACATGTCAAGTCAATCTTCGGACTCCGACTGAAGTGTTCTTAATACCGCTATAACAACACTCCGATACAGTTACTGTATCGGATAACATTATAATTACGTAGCAGTGCTACGAACTACGAGATATGCTACGGATACTGCTACGACCAATCCATCGGCTACGAAATGAAAATTCACGATGCAATGCCAAAGGAAACAGAGCGCAAGTCGCTGAAATACTTTAGTCTACTACGAGTATATTCAATTTTACGATCCGTTTTAGTTACGGACAGTCGTATTTTCTATAAGATAAATTTTATAACAATGTTCCTACATATTTGTGTCACGTCTCGTGTAACCCATATATAACAGGGCTATCTATTCTATGCCGGGGTCTCTTCCTGTTGAGCGTCGTTAAAGGCGACTTAGGGATTTTAAGGGAAGTAACAAACTTGTGGTTCCCCGCGCGGTGGCGGATAAACTACTTGGTCCCAAGACGGGTTAATGTCAGACAGGAAGCCAGGTAAAAATGTATTCAAAATTTGCAGTATGATGTGGTCATAAAATCTGTATACTGTGCCGACCCTAAATAAAGGCGAATCGAACCTGAAGCCGACTACGAAAAAAGGAGATTTGTGATTTTCACCGCGATGGATGTTAGTACCTATTTTATAGTTCGTGCCACTTCGAACGATTAAAATAGTTCTTTTTGTACTGATTTTCGTTCGAAGTCGGGCTTTTGCGTCGAGTAGTAGAGACCACTCGGTGCGGTCGGTGCCGTTCACGTAGAAAAAAAACCGACATCGAACAAAAATCAGCGAAATTTGCAACAACACAAGCGAAGCGACACTGCACCCTGTTTTCTGCAAAATCCCTATTGACTAAATTACTTATGACTTTGACTTATAATGACTCAGAACGACTTATGACGACTCCTAAATGACCAACTAACATATCCCTAATCCCTACTCCATTCCTACACCTTACCCCTTCTTTTACCACCCTTATTATTTTTATTATTATTTTTGTATATCTATATAAGTATATTATACAATAGTTATCGATATGTCCTTGTTTCACATCACTACTTATTCTTTTAACTTTATGTTTAATGTTTTAATAATGTGCCAATGTACTACTGTTATTTTGAGATATTCCCTCTACAGGACAGGCTCAGCCTAGTGTGGAGGGATAGTGAATGTTAAAATTGTATTTGTACATTTTTGTGGAAATAAACAAATTTTATTATTTATTATTTTATTTTATTTATTATTTCGATTTAAAAACCGATAGAGCCCCGGCAACCTTCGGCATCAAAGGCGAATGCTCTATTAACTTGCTAGTAGGTACTCGATATTGTATGCGAAATTGAATATATATGTAGTAATTAATTATTCGGTCTTTCACTATCTATTGTCGCGGAATCATTGTACATTCATGGTTTTGTGAGCTTATTGGCCACTTCTCTTATTGGCTTTCTCATAAATAGGTAAATAGTCATACCCATTTGGGAAAATTCTCAGTTTGGCAAATAATGTGTTAGTGTACCTATACTTATCTACATCTACAGTAATATTATAAACAGGAAAGATTTGTATTTTTGTGTCTGTCTCTGTGTGTGTATGTTTGTAATGAATAAACTCAAAAATTAATGTGCCGATTATAAACCTACATTCACCCTGAGCAACATAGGCAACTTTTAATTTCGATATTCCAACGGGATCGGGACTTACGCGGAAACCGCGGGGCGCAGCTAGTCTATTGTAAAAGCGAAAATCTGTTTACTAGCCAGTTTGCCCCGCTGGAAAAGGCTTATATTTCTTCAAATAAAACAAGGGGTCTTGCCACACTAATTCACCACGCTTGTGCAATGCGTGTGGTGGATACAGGATCAAAGTTAAATTCTTTTATTCACTGAGAGCAATGTATCCAAATACATGATCTTTTAAAACGTCGACTTATGACTACGATTTTAGTGTGGTTTCGGAACGCGCTCTCTGATGAAAAGAAACCACAAGAAACTCATTGGGGGGTTTTAATGCTAAGTAAGGTCTGAGAGTCGGATTATACGTCACCTTAGGCTCGGAAAAAGTTAGTATTCTTTGATTCTGAAACAATGTCGAGGAAATTGAAATATAAAATTATCTTGAAACGCGGCCCGTAATTCTAATAATAACAAACGAAAGTTGTAGAAAGGAAGGAAAGGATTTGAAAGGACCATATAACCCCAATTACGTGACAGGGATAGATGTGATGTGTTAATGAAGGACATATGATGCTAGTACCTAGGCAAAATTTTAGCGCGCGAAAACAAACAATTGGTAATTACAAGATAGCAATACATTAATTTTGAATTTCAAATCATAGGCTCTGCATTGAACTAAGATCAGTTCATCTACAAATTTTTATTAGTATAAGTTATATATTGACTGACTAGTGCTATTTATTTTTAAAATTTAGAGGTAAGTTTGTGATTTTATTCTATCGTTTGTGATTTCACAACATACATGACCTAATTAATAGCCTCAAATTTCATGAGCATTGTTTTCGAAACTGATATTTCAAATCAATTTTATAGTTAAGGGGTCGTAGTAGGCCAGAACTGATTTTTCTCGGACGGTTGATCATAAAATTTATCTGAAACATCAGTTTTAAAAACAATGCTTATTAAAGTTGAGGATATTTACTAGGTCCTGTGTGTTGTGAAAATACGATTACAGAAAATTTTCTCGATAGAATAAAATCATAAACTTCCCTCTAAATTTTATTTATTTATTTTATTTGTTTGATTTTATGCTTTAGAGGGTAAAACATCTTACGTCCTTCATTAACACATCTAAAATTCGCTAGCGCTATCCCTGTCACGCAATTGGGGTTATATGGGCCCTTAACCGTCCGAGAAAAATCAGTTCTGGCAATTCTGAGACTGACCATAGGACATGTCCTTTGAAAAGAACATAGAATGGAAACATTTTTATTGACAAAAAACATACGGCACACTATACAGGGTGAACCATTTAAATGGGCCTTCAGGGGGATATCCTAAACTATAAGACAAAGCGAAAAATGCTGAAAGGAGTCGCTTCCCCGATTTTGACATAAACTAAATTGGCATATTTAGATTTTTGAAAAATTAATTACCCTAGCCAGGAATCGAACCTTGTCTTTTTGCAAAAAAAATATACATCCTATATTATTATACCGATCGATAGTGTTGCTGATAAAGATCAAATCCTGGAAACAAACATAGTGTGGTGAATCGAGAGAAATGGCTATTTATGAATAAAAATATGGAATATCAGCTATTTGATACAAGTACTCGAGCGTTCCCCATACCTATTACCACGACCTACTCGATTTGAACGACTGCACTAGCATTTATCACCATTACAGATCATGTTCTAATTGAAAAAAAATTGTCCACAGTTTAAAGCTTTGATACTTGTTGAAAGTAGTGATGGATATCACTGTTAGAGTTTTTGGTGTAATTAAATATTTTTAGTAAAAAATAGGCATTTGTCTTGATTTACTATATTATGTTTGTTTCCAGGATTTGATGTTTACTATTTTTCAAAAAGACAAGGTTCGATTCCTGGCTAGGGTAATGAATTTTTCAAAAATCTAATGATGCCAATTTAGTTTTTGTCAAAATCGGGGACGCGACACTTTTCAGCAGTTTTCGCTATCTCTTATAGTTTAGGATATCCTCCTGAAGGCCCATTTAATTGGTTCACTCTGTATTATATAAAAAAAATGTACCATAAAAGAAAGAAAACAAACAATAGAACATAATAAAAAAAAATGTAGAACAAAAATATGCTGCGTTTCCAAAAAATCCCTAAGTGAATATTTGTGCAAATGAGAATTACCCGTTTAGAGAAATTACGAAAGGTACCTTTGCTCATAACAAAATGGAAAACGTAAAACGGAAGCACGTGGGCAAAGCACATTAATAAATAAATTAATATCGATCGATACAAACGAGTCGTCAACAAATGTCGACTGTTTCCCTCTACTATAGAGTTATTTTGGTGTTCATTGTTTGTTTTAGATTACGGAAATTATTTTAGGTCACGAGTATTTTATTATTAGAGGGCTTTCGAGGTACCTATCGCTTCAGTGAGACTAGAGGGGTACATTATTTCTACGAACGAACAATAGAAAGATCCTTCCTTCATAACTGTCAGAAAATAAATTTTTCGACGGATGGATGACAGATTTTCTTCTGGAATTATCGTTTCGTTTTATCGTTTGTAGAATTAAAGTATTAAACCGGTAACATCGCTCGGATGATGATGATGAGAATTAAAGTAGAGGCCCAGAATTAAGCATTGCCATTTATGAAAATGATCACTTAACAAAAACTAATTTTACGAGGAAACACAACCTCAAAAGTTTATGGGAAAAAAGTACGCATTTTCAAAGGCGTAGAACATAGTAGTTCGCCTAGACATGTAGTTCAACCCCTTAACTGGGCGCTGTCTAATTTCCCTTAACCCTGTACATATATCTAAAACTTCATTACTCCCATCTTACACATTAATAAAAACTTAACACTGTTACCAACTTCTCGTAGGTTTATAAATAAACGTAATAGCCGTAACAGACGATCGAACCGCACCGCAGCACTAGTGACATTAGTAATAATAATGTGCAAACATTACAACATATTCTCTGGTGTTTGGTCACAATCAATAGTCGGTATATGATTCGACGGTACGGTGCGGTGCGGGTTCGATCGTCTGTTACGGCTATTACGTCCGCAACTGCTATTTATGTGCGTAAGTTAAAATTCAACTTAATCCAGTTTTAAATAAAACAAAAGTTTTACGCTTTCTAATTTAACCTTTACAAACCAATTTGTGCTACAATTTATTTTTAATTGCTTGACCAACTTTGAACAAATTGATGGAGTGTTCTCTTTTCATTCAAACAAGAAGAATAGGGGGAATACGCAATGAAACGGACGTGTTTTAAAACGGACACTTTCGATATCTCAAGTTTTTGCTCGAGAATATTTTAGGTTTTTTGGGTGTTGACACAGGCCCACAGGTCTATGGTCATCAATAGTGCCAACATGAAAAAACATAAAATATTTTCGATAGTGTCCGTTGCAAAACACGTCGGTTTCATTGCGTATTCCCCCTACTGTTGAAGAGTCTAAAGTATTTGTGTTTTTGTTTCGATGGTATTCTGTCTTTTGTTTGAGTTTCGATATAACTAGGCCCAGTTCTCCACTCTCAGATATTTTAGCAACAAATTAGATAATTTGGGACCTGCCTGGTCCTAGTTTCGGAGCCAGTGAAAACTCAGAGGTGTCCACGTGGGTGGTTAGATCAGTCTTTCGTTAATTATTCAGGTTCTACTTGTTGGATTTCAATGTAAAATATACCACGACCTTCCTCTCAAACGGAGCTATCAAATAGTAAAACCGTAAGTTAATGTGATTGGTCGATTGGCACTCAGTAAGTACTAACGACATTTTTTTTGTTATAAATAACTTATTGTATCTTTAAGACAATAAGTTATTTATAACAATAGTTATAATTCTTTGTAGTTTGTAGGTATTGACTAAGAAAGGGTTTTTGAAAATTCCACCCTTAAGGGAGAGAAAGGGATGGCACAATTTTGTGTTGAACTTTTTATTCTCGCAAGCGATAGACATGAAAAATTGAAAATGTGTTACACTATCCGTAGGGGGCTGGGATAATCTTAATTCTATTTTAATCCAGTTTCCTGTAGGCAAGCGGACAACGCCACGGGTAGAAGCTAGTCAATGATATAGTTACTTATGTGGCTTATGTGTCTACCTGTATTACCTGCAGTTTGTAATGTATGTGTACATATTGGATGTACATATTCTGCCAACCTTTATGGATAGGTGGTTACTAAGGCACACGGATCTTATTACTACATTGGTACGGCTTCTCACCTTCGCGATGATCACAAGAAATTCAATTATTAAAGTACTTAAATACAATTTTTTTGCATTTTTTTTTGTACTTAAATACGTTAAATATATGTACTATTTTAAACTAGATTTTTTTGGTATTTAAGGCTCCCGTCCGACAAGTTGCGAGTACCGAGCAGCGAGTATAGCTAGAAACTTGTTGGCGAACAGCAATTAAGAAGTAACAGCTTTGTCGAGCTATAATATTTAAAAGATTGTCTATTGAATATTGAATAACACGCCGTGTGCGAGTAATTTTTTACCGCTACCTACCTTCATGTTTTTTTCTCTGCTTATTTGCAATCAGTCACAGACTATAAACTAATTTGTTATGTATCGCTTGTCATGTACAAGATGCTCCTCAGCAGGAAACACCTCATCCTTCACCATCTGTCGCCATGTTTTTGTACATCGTGGCGATTCAGTCATTTAGAAACTTTCTAATACTGTGTCGACTACAGCGATGAACCAGTAAAATATCCATCTCTTTTTTTACACGAAATAGATCTATTGGAAAGTAAAAGTCAAAATAGCTAACTCGCTCACGTTCACTCGCTGGCTGTGAGACATCCAACTATGAAGCTCCGGGTGTTGCGTGTGAACAATGCAGTGACCAATAGTGCCTTTTAATCGCCTTCATTTCTAAATAAGCTCTAATTGGGGTCAGAGAGTTTTGTTAGGATATAGGTTTAAATATACAAGTTAAAATCATGTATTGACCACTATTTCACCTGATGGTAAGGTGATGATACTAAGGTCAAAAATGTCATCAAGAAGAAAGAAGACGGCAATCAAATTCATAATTGTACTATTTCTTCTAGGACCAATGAACGTTTTCGTTTTTAACGTCAGTTTTGATCCAATTTTGATCTTTTTCATTAAAATGAGAATTGCAGACTGTCCATTAAAACAGTCCGCTTCATAATTTAGTTGAACAACGAATTTAGATTCCTTCGGATCTCACAAACGTTTCTGTTAGTATAGTCATTTAGTACCAATATTAAATTAATTTACGAGAGACTACCTAGGTACCTACTGCGGTTTTAGCGGCAGCGTAGGGACCCGATCCCGTGAAAATTTTAGAGAACACTTGCTTTTTTAAGAGGAGTATCAACGCCAACGACCTTGAAACTGAAAATCCCTGTCGGGCTCATCGAAAATTGTTGATTATTTCATGACGGAATGTTGTAGAACTTTTTTTTGTGCACAGATTGTAGGTGACATTGTTTCCTACATTTTGGTGTAGTTTTAAGACAATAACCTCCTATTGGTGCAAAGCCTATCCAAATTTTAGACAAAAAATGTCTGATTTGGATAAAATGTCGACAGGCTTCAATACGTTTCGACATATTTGTATGAAAACTGCACTAAAATATCAGAAACAATGTCACCTACAATCTGTACACAAAAAAAAGTTCTACGACATTCCGTCATGAAATAATCAACAATTTTCGATGCGCCCGACATGGATTTTCAGTTTTTCAGAATAGGGCAAGGTTAAGTGTTTGATCACTATCTCACGTGAAGATACATGCCATGATGATATGGTCTAAGATGTAGCACGCTCATAAAGAAGATAGGAAGACAGCAGTGGGACAAGATTCGACTCGTCTCTCATAGTGGCTGCACCGGTCTACGTATCAGAACATGGACGAGTTTGCTTGGCGCTTGGCTATGTATTGTCAAGTAAGTACCTATATTTTCAAAACCAGTCATATCATAAGGCAGTCGTCTCAATGATTTGACTGAGGGCTGAGAATGATAGATTGAAAACAAACTAAGTACCTATTAATAAGTCTAGATTTACAAAGTTTCGCTTTACTAAACTATAAGTATACCTAAACTCTATTTTAAAGAGAGTAGATAATAAATTTCTTTACCAATCCAAAGCTGTCCCATGAAAAGGCTTATGCAAAGTTGCAAATCTATGAACCCTTCAGCTTACTTGGCAATTCTCCAATTACCATTAAAAAGACCGCAAGAAAGCTTAATAAAATTTATTTTAAAACCACCAGTTTTAAAACTCGGTTAATATATTTCTGAGACTGTGTAGTAGAAAAACATATTTTAAAACTTGGGCAAAAATTAGAAACCTATTATTACTTGCAATTATTAGTTGAAGATGTTGGTATAACAAATTGTATTTTGCTCCAGGTAACCGAAAAAAACTGAAAGGTAAATCGCCGTGAAATATAATAAATATAAAACAAAACAAAAGCGAGCAAATTGAGAGACCGTAACAATTTAAAATACAAAAAAGTTAATATACCTAGATTAGAAAACTTAAAACCTATTCTAAAATTATTAGTGATGCGCCGAGTACCAGTTTTACCGAGTAACCGAGTACCGAGTATTACTCTGTTCAAAATTTACCGAGTCGAGTACTCTGCCGAGTTACTCGGTTCATTAAAATAACCGCGAAAACAAGTTTGCAACGCGCTCCAGACGACGCGCGACATGCGAGGCGACTCGAAGCAAGCAGGTTTTCTTCTTTACTAGCTGCGTCCGCGGTTCATCATCATCATCATTCGAGCGATGTTCCTGATGGGAACATCTCATCATCAACACTCTCGGGAGCCCGGAGTCCGCTATCCTATGTTTACGTCTCTACTTCGCACGATCTTTGGCATCCCGTGTAGTGAGGCCGTTTGCACGCATATCTGTTCTCTCGCTGTCAAGCCAGCCTTTCTTCCCAATCTGCTGCGGTCGGGCGGAGGCGCCATACCAAAACATTTGTTCCCTACGTAACTAGCCGGACCATCGTAAACACCCTTGCATTGTCATTGGCCATTCTTCTCGGGCATGAAGGCTGCCCCTGATGCCGGAGTTTCTGACACGGTCTTTTCATGTCACTCCACACATCCAGCGCAGCATTTTCATCTTCGTGAAACGCAGCTCCTGCTTATGTCGTTCAAGCACTGGCCACTATACACTATCGTACAAAAGGACAGGTCTAGTGATCGTTTTATACACTTGTTCCTCTTAGATCAACCGGTATTTTAGGGTCGCAGACGATACCAGATACCTCTCGATGTCGTCGGACGCCGGAAGCACAAATCCCCAAGTACTTAAACTGGTCTATCCGTTTGACCATACGACTGTCTACACAGGTGTGCTATCTACATGCACAAAGAAGGGTGAGCCGCCGGGAAGAAGGGTGGGTGCAGTCGGAAGACCAGCGCTTCTGCTATGTTATTTTACACTAGCAGCAGCATTATGCTGAGGCTGCGCCTATTCGGGCAGCGCACTACTCTCTACGTATATTTTGTTATTATCTTATTGTGTCCATAATGTTATTTACTTATTACCCGACTGCGCGACGCAAAGAAGGGTTATGTGTTTATCAGTCTATGTATGTGTGTTTGTTTGTTTGTTTGTATGTTTGTTCCTATGTGGCGCTCCAGAGGCCAAACGAATGGACCGATTTTGATAATTCGCACGTCAATCGATTCGTCTTAATCCTGGGAGTGTCACTAAATACATGACAGTTATCAAAATTCAAAATGGCAACCACCAGACGCCATATTGTAAAAAAGTTAAAAATAAAAATCGAGTGGGGTATCGTCGAATAGGTATTTAAAATCATTCTTAAGTTTCCTTGATCATTTTCATTTAGTTTAACTACTTGGGATCTACAACGACTTAAAGTTGGTTAAGAAAACAAAAGTTGACTGACTATATCTAGTGGTACATCGTTGAATAGGTATTCGAAAATCATTGTTAGGTTTCTCTAACCATTTATCATTTAATGTAACCATTTGAGATCTGCAACGGTTTAAAATAGGTTAGAAGTCGTCCATAGGTACCTTAGATTACCGCAACTTACTGAATAAGCCTTAACTTAATAAGCCCCTCAATGAAATTATGCGATTGCGATTAAATACAATAAAATTGATATAATAACTCGTCTTGCACTTGT
This sequence comes from Idaea biselata, assembly GCA_958496205.1. Classification (NCBI taxonomy): domain Eukaryota; kingdom Metazoa; phylum Arthropoda; class Insecta; order Lepidoptera; family Geometridae; genus Idaea; species Idaea biselata. The sequence continues at coordinate 30,357,499 of OY292394.1, read as the reverse complement.
TGCTGTCTAAAAAGCGCAGAATAAAAAATAAAAAAAACACGCCTGCTTAAAAAAACTTTGAATTAAAATATATACAAAATAAAAACTGAAAAGCAAATAAAACAAGTCCAGTAATCAGTCACAGAACATAGCGACTTTAACAATCTGGACCCATTATTGAAAAGGTATACGATGAGCTAGATTTTAGGTAGTCAATGGGTCACGATTGTTAAAGTCGCTATGTTCTGTGACTGATTACTGGACTTGTTTTATTTGCTTTTCAGTTTTTATTTTGTATATATTTTAATTTAAAGTTTTTTTAAGCAGGTGGGTTTTTTTCAATTTTTATTAAAAAAAAATCTTGTTATGTAGTTGCGTGCTTGTCTGAATAAATCTATTTTCTTTCTTCTTTAAAAGTACATGTCCTTTAAGAAGACCGAACTAGCGTTTGAGGACACGATCTGTCCAAACCAGATCCCTGACGATTGCTCTTGGGAGTAACCTGACGGTACAGCAATCTCTTATCAGGCGTAATCATGGGCAGAAGTCCTTGATTCGGAAGGAGTTCCGATGTCTGCACCTCTTTATACTGCTTATTTAGCAGCTCGTGGAAATATGAGCGCCATCTCTCCTTCACCACGAGGTCCTCGTATAGCAGGTTGCCATCGGGATTTTTTACATTGCGGCACATGGATATATCCTGCGCCGCTTTGATGCCAGAACATGCCTACTTATAAATAAACTTCTGCCCCTCAGACGTTTCCAACTTATCGTACAATGGCTGTCAGTGGTGCTGTCTGTCTCTGGCTACTGCTCTTTTAGTGGCACGTTTGGCGGACCTGTACGCGTCGCGATCTTCAGGAGAGTTAGACGCTTGCCACTTTACCAGCTTATGTGTCGATATAAAGTTCTTTAGCTCTGTACCTTTGTGTTAAATTTTATCTGAATTGGTCGACTCGTTTGAGCGTGAAAGAGGAACAAACAAATACACAAACTTTTACACTAAATTAACAAGCCAAAGCAGTACACAGATGAATCCTACACAGATAATATATATCTATATATATCCGAGTTACTCGGCTCATGAACCGAGTACCGAGGCCGAGTACGAGTAGTAAAAAACTGCCGAGTACCCGAGTAATGAGTACTTGGCAGAGTACTCGGCGCATCTCTAAAAATTATCAATAAAAAGATAGTAAACATAAAGTCGTTTTTTTTTAATTTTTCGACGTCGTCCGTACAAACGTAGACGTCGACTACGTTTGTATGGAGAAAGGGAATGGAGACTGTCCTCTTAAGAGATATTTTGCCACGAGATGCTTCAACAGGAAACAGTCGCCAGCTTTAGGATCCTCGGCGGCCTCGATAAGGCGCGTCGACAACTACCTTGAACAGCTTATTTATTAAAATCGGTGCAACCCCCTCCATAACCATTCTACAATGCTTATGGTATAGCGTCCCTTCTTTACAGCTTCAAGACAAGGCATTCCATAATGCGGGGTTCGCTGTTCCGTAAGGTCACCCCGAAGAGCATCGTCTGGGTTCAGTTATAGACAGATCTTGTCCCCAAAGCTAGTGTTTGGTTCCCTATAAGGTTTGGCAGTCGGGTAAAAAGGCTCTAGCGTAAGAATTTATATTTACGTTATCTATATTGAGAATATAACATACATACATAGTATAATAACCTACTTAGTATGTGACAACGAACGTAATAAGAACACGTACAGAGGACCTACTATAGTTTTACGAACGTTCTATCGAAAATTTGACACAACCGTTTAAACGAAGTTTCTACTTTTCTACTATAATTCAGATTTTTTAATTTTATTTTGTTGGACACAAAAACATTAATTACAATATATACCTAACAGTCATAATACAAATATATACAAAAGTGAGTCTAACTCTGTTGAGAGTTCTCTACCGACAGACCTCAGGGGAAAAGGAAAGAATATAGTGGGAGGTAATGAAGTGTACAGACAGACAATGAAGGAGCAAAGAAAAAGTACAAATTTTATAAATCCCTACATGATAGGTACAATGTATAATACAAAAAAACGATATACATACATAAACACATACATAGTATATACCTACAAAGAGGACAAAAAATGCTTCTTTACTCTTCTTTTAAATAGCTACATTGAGAGATGGAATGTCTTTCGAAAGGTTGATCCAGAGCCGCACATTCTTTTTCGGATCGGACTACTTACTTCGAATTCACAGACAAATATCGTGAATGAATTCTGAATGAAATAATTATGTAGCTCTCTTTTTTTCAGGTTACAAATTCGCTTAGGCTTCGAAGACTACGTCATACAATTTTCGTTCGTCCGCAAATGCGGAAAGTAGAAATGTACAGTTAGTAGGAAATACACGATCGAAAGATCTACAAAACATTTTTCGTTAAAACGTAGTAAAGGCCCCAGTTTTTTAGTGCCTGAAAATTGCGATACCTTTGTATTATCCATAAAAAAATCTTGTTTATTTTAGTGATCCTAAATTTATTTTAATTTGATTTTGTGATAGGTATATAGGTTAATGAAATATTTTTTGTGCAAACTCAAAAGTTTCAGAGTAATGGGAGTTTTGTTTTTTGGTCAAAAAGGTGAGATTTTTTATATATTTACCGAGAGAGAGGTATAATCCATTATCAATAGATAGGTAAGTATGCCATTTTATTGCGGACAGGATAAAGTTTGTTCTAGTAGACCAATCCATAGTTAATACTAGCTGACCCGGCAAACGTTGTTTTGCCTTATAAATTATAGATAGTAGCCGATTCTCAGACCTACTGAATACGTATATAAAATTTGGTAAAAATCGGTCTTGCCGTTTTGGAGGCGTACGGTAACTAACATTGTGACATGGAATTTTTATTATATATTAGAAGATTAGAAGAAGAAGATTTTAAAAAGGTAAAGTTGGTAACATGTTTGTATGTATGTATGTATATTTCGGGTAATCTCCGAAACTGCTGGACCGATTTCAATAATTCTTTCACCAGTAGAAAGTTACATTATCCAGGAGGACAAAGTATACTTTTGATCCCGATATTATAACGGGATCGGGACTTACGCGGGTGAAACCGCAGGACGCAGCTAGTAGAAGATATGATTTCAAACAACTTTAAATTGTTAAGAGGAGTATATACGCCAACGACCTTGAAACTGAAAATCCCTGTCGGGCTCATCGAAAATTGTTGATTATTTCATGACGGAATGTCGTAGAACTTTTTTTGTGCACAGATTGTTGGTGACATTGGTTCCTACATTTTGGTGTAGTTTTAAAACAAGAACCTCCTATTGGTGCAAAGCCTATCCAAATTTTAGACAAAAAAATTCTGATTTGGCTAAAATGTCGATAGGCTTCAATACGTTTCGACATATTTGTATGGAAACTGCACTAAAATATCGGAAACAATGTCGCCTACAATCTGTACACAAAAAAAGTTCTACGACATTCCGTCATGAAATAATCAACAATTTTCGATGCGCCCGACATGGATTTTCAGTTTTTCAGAATAGGGCCCTTAAGGCATACTTCATACTTATCCTGCCCATAAACCAACTAATGTTACTACATTACAGCGTACTTGAGGATAAATGAGAAGAAAGCGTAAAATAAGTAGCTTTAGGTGGGTGTATGTTGTCTTCAAACATATTTCTTTTTTTCAGTGGAAATACTTAGATCGAATGATTATGAATATAAGCTTTCATAGCATCTCGTGTTTTGAGTTCTTGTGTTCAGGTTTACGGAAGGTGATTCTTTTGAAATGATATGTTCATCATATTATCTTGTGTATATGGGCACCTATATTATCTACATAAAATAATATAGGTAATTAACGTACAAATGATTAGAACTGTTTCTTTTATTTTTTCTCTTTACCGTGTGATATTTTTGAGTTGTCCCTATTTTAAGGCTTGTTCCGGAACCACAAAAAGTTTTGAAGATTATGTCAAAGTGATCTATGGATACCGTTTTAACTGAAAGAAAAAACTTTTAATCTCTTACCAGTTTTTCTAGTTTTTATGTAACTTTGCGTTATAAACAAACTAGCTGCGCCCTGCGGTTTCACCCGCGTAAGTCCCGATCCTGCGGGAATATCGGGAATATTAAAAATAGCCTATGTGTTATTCTAGGTCTCCAGCTATCTATATTCCAAGTTTCATCGCAATCTGTTCTGTAGTTTTTGCGTGAAAGAGTAACAAACATCCATACAAACTTTCACATTTATAATATTAGTAGGAGTACTAATAGATATATCAAATTGTGTTTTAGCCAGCTTTCATTAGGTAGGTAAGTGAATAATTTGTTTGTGCTTCAATTACTGAACAGATTCCGATGAAACTTCGTATGCAGATGTCTGAAAAACTGAAATAACACATTGGATACTTTTTATCCAGATATTCCGGCGGGATCGGGATTTACGCTGGTAAAACCGTGGGGCACTGTTAATTCGAAAATAAAACACCATGTCACATACAAAACACGATGAGGCCAACGATAAAAACTCTCCTGGGCCGGAGAAATAAAAATCATCACCGTATAATGTAAAAATCTTCTGAATATGATTTTTGGTTAACCATTTCACACTTCAGCGGGCTTCGTAGGGATTTCGGCGAAGGTTTTCTTTGGTTACGATAATGTTCTTAAATATTTAATAAAAAGGATCTGACGGAGTTGATACTGGGTGTGATTCGGTTAAGTATACGACAAATAATATGACAACTGTAATATTTAAATAAATCATTTTCAAAAAATCTTTTATCAATACAATTAAATGAATATTGTAAACTACGTTTAGGGGGAATCCGCAATGAAACGGACGTGTTTTGAAACGGACACTATCGATATCTCAAATTTTTGATCGAAAATATTTTAGGTTTTTAGCCGCCATTGATGACCATAGACTATTGTGTTACCATGTTTTTTGGGTAAACAGAACAAATTTTCGATAGTGTCCGTTTCAAAACACGTCCGTTTCATTGCGTATTCCCCCTATATCATATGGTAAGGATATAATAGTATGCCCCTACATCTACTTTAAATTTTGAGTACAGCAAACCTTAAATTAGATGAGGAACTTTAATCCATGCTAGGTAGAGATAGTAGTATTTGGGGCATAATAGTAAATCAGATGTACCTTTTCAATCTGTTTGATCAAAGGAAGGCAGTCAATACGTCTGGAGTTCCATTAGCTGCAGATTTTATGACGATGTTATCCTTCATCGGTTCGTTTATTTTTTTAATAACACACAGCGCCATCTAGCCCCATAGTAAGCTACTAACTAAGCTTGTATTAAGGTCACTTGACAACGGTGTCCGGCGTTGTGTCCGGCGGGAATCAGACACGCAACCTTCTGCATTGCAGTCGAACATTCGCTAAAGTGACGTGAGGTTTTCTGTATAGACAGATTTTGTTGAGGCGGGAATTATGCCCGATTGAACCAAAAAGTAAATAGAGAAGAGTTCTTAGAGAACGAGTCTAAAAAACGTACTGCAATTTCATTTATGTATTTATTTTTCCATTCTGTTTTATATTTATTCACAGTAAGCAAAGAGACAAAAATAAATATCATACTTTAATATTAGAATTTAAAACATAATATCTTTTTGTGAATTCATTATAGTATTTATTTTCGTTTGATAATTTTTGTGAAATGCTGTTCTAAATTTCAAATAAGTTTCAGCATATTTTTGTGCAGTTCCATGAAAGGAAACAATTTGTCTAGTCCCGAACGTGGAGTAACCTCAAAATATTTTGCTCTTAATGCGGTTCTCTTTTCAAAATCTGAAATAACTTCATTCACGGCTAAAAAAAGGAAAAAAGTCTCTCCAATTTAGTCGGCATTGAAAGAACCTCTCACGTTCATAGTAGTCTGTGAATCACTGGTAAAAAAAGAACAGTTGAACAGTTAAACCTGTAAGTCTGTGGAAGCCGGAGCCCGTATAGTACTTGTTTTTAACATACTTTTTTTATTATAACGTACGGCGGAACCTTTCCGGTTGCCTTTTATAGTTTTTTTACCGATTTAACTGTTCTTGGCAAAAGGTTAATAGTTATTTGTTATGCAAGGCTGCAAAGTTGATTTTTGCAGCGAGTACTTGTATTGAAACCTGAGCTAGCGAAGCATTCTAGGATTGAACCACGAGCGCAACCGAGTGGTTCTAATATAGAATGCTGAGCGTTGCGAAGATTTCAAAGGTACGAGATGCAAAAAACTTTGCTGCCGAGTGAAACACACAATTTTTCACCTCACTACAGCGAGGAAAACGCTAGGTGCATTTTTCCGGTAGAAAACTCAATTCAGCATTATGTACCGCTTGCACTAACTCTGCAGTTGTTAAATTAATATCTTCGTCGCTGCTGGACTCGCTCATATTTAAATATCATCAAAATCATAAATGATTCCTCGTTTTTGTAAATAATAAAAATAAGCAAACAATCTCTAAATTGAATAATTCATGAAAATATACAACATAAACAATAAATACGACATTGGCAATGTGCAACAAGACTTCGTGGTTTGATGCCATGAACAAAAAAAAGAAATGAGGTTCCGGTTTCCGCATTTTTAAAGGACTTGCTTTAGAGAAATGTATAGACAAGACTGATTCGAATTTTAAAAACACTTTCCACGCTAGCGCGCAAAATGCGATTTTGCACGCAGAAACCTGCGTGCAAAACGATTGTTTCCGAGGTTGTGAGGTGAAAAATTAATTTATCCGCAGTGTTGTATTTTCTCCAGTTCCTAGTGAGTACGAGTCTAAGTAATTACTACGACTAAGTATTTCATTTGTCCTGCTTCTAATAGTGATTTTAGACTACTATATTACGGAATGGACTAGTACTGTGGCAGACATCCCAATTCTTAAACACAGTTTGGGATTACGTCTGAAATACCCATTTTTTGACAAAATGAGAGGAACTACATGGCCGTATTTTTCATTCAAACGGTTACTAAAATCTGACTTGGAAACACACTTGTCAAGAGACGTTTGTGGCTTCAATGCAGGCATGCAATTAAGACAACTTTAATTAAATCATATATCACATTTTTTTTAAAATTTTAACCAATCATTGTGTACGAAGCTTTATTAGATTTGGACATTTGTTTACAAATAAATATCGAATATATTTGTGTGGAGAACGCCATTTCCTTAATTTACTCCATAAAAACGGCAATTTCATTCTTAAACACCTAATATTTCTGTGCTATCCGCCGCCGCCGCAGAGAAACTGTTTGGAGAAATATTATTTTATCTGCCACATTTAAGTGTCTGGCACGTAGAAAACTACCTTTAAACCTTCTATTGAAGAATTTTATTTTAAGAAAAAAGGAAACCAGCGTATCATGAGCCCCGCTTCGATTCATGTAACTGTTCATGCGAGACAAATAGCTTTTTGGTTCTGTTTTGTAATGCTGCCTGTCATATCTTGGTTCATATTTGAGTATTGTTTGTGTTGAGTACTTTTTGATACGGAATATTTCGTACACAAATTATTGAAAATGCTTATTATATTAGCAACCACTTTTATGTGATTGACTGTTTAATAAGGTGTTTTTTTTTGATTGAATAAAAAAAGTTTACTTTACTAGGTACATCAAATTGACTGATATCAGGAGTGAAGAAGAACAAGAACAGTGACTCAATTTTTGAATCGGTTGTGCCACTTTGACCAATTTAAATAGATCTAGTGATTTTCGTTCGATGTCGGTATTTTTTGTATGTGAATCTGCCGGAGTCCGACATCGAACGAAATTCAGCAGATATTAAGATATATAAATGGCTTGATATGGCACGAGCGATTCAAAAATAAAGCTCCTGGTTTTTTTTTTTTGTTTTTCGCAAAAATCGATCGAGTTGAACAACGAAATGGTGTCTAAACGTAAGCCAAGATTTAAACTTGGACAATGAGACACTATCATGAAAAGCGCGAGCGCGATTTTCAGATCGAACCCCTGACTTCGAACCCTTTGACGATCCGAAGACTAATTTGGAAACCATACACGTCAAACAATTATCGTGCAGAATGATTTTGTAGTAAATACACGAACAAATGACAAAGCGTTTTTCATTAAACTAGAGTATTCTCCCTGTTTCGTCGTCACTGAAATAAGATTAGTTTATTTTTCATTTTCTTTATAAACGTAGGTAAGTAAGTCGGGTTTAATCGTGTTGTTTTAGTTTTTATTTGGTAGCAGCTACCACGTTAGCCACGAAACCAGATTTTATTTTGTCGTTGCTCTGAAACACGCCCGCCCCCGCCCAAACATGTATTGTCATACGCCCAAATATGTATTTTGACGTAAGATAGAAGAAATTTTTTTAGCCAACGCTTTTGTCTAACGACCTGCTAGCTTGGTCTGCTGGCTTGTCTTATAAAATTGACGCAAATGAAAGCAATTTTTGCTAGATTTGAAGCAGAGCACTTCGTTCGCTTGGTCAATTATATCTATCTCAATCTATAAGTCGTATTAGTTACACCATTTATAAAATAAATCAAATGTATTAAATGTAATTGTAATTGTCTGAATGAATAAATGATCTTGAATTTGAATTTGAATTCTGTGCAAAGTCATGCCCACATTTAAAAAAGGTTATAGATTTTGGCCGTCTCGTCTTCAACAAACTTGGGTGAAATATTCTATACTGTCAACACCGAGCGAGCGAATACCTCCTCGACTAAGATGAAAACAAAAAACAGCAGATACGTTACCTAGTCTCGGAAAATGAGACGATAAAACTGCTAAAACTGACGCAGTAGCCTCAGTCGTATGTTGAACCGTTGCCGCGTGAGCAAATGCTGTCCATCTGCGATTATCTTTTTAAAATTTATAAGAAAGCATTTTTGCTCATTTAACATATGCCTGAATCATTCTTAAAGACAAATGTTATTAAATACGATAATTAAATGAAAATGCATGTAGGTGTTTCTAGCTCATTTTTCGAATACGCAATGTTAAAATATACCGTATCTACTATTTTTGTCTTCATCTAAGCTCCTCGACTACAATTGCGATAAGAATCTTGCATAAATCCACTTTATATTCAGAATTTGTGAGCAGTTTTAACTTCTTTAAATGATTCGGTGGAAGTTGGACCATAAAACTGATATCCTATCACATTTTTGAGGTTTTACAATTTTCATTCGAATTATCTGGTACGGTAATGAGAAAATATTGGGTTTTCGAATGAAGTTTTTTAAAATAGATGTGAGTAGGGGGGATCCACAATGAAACGGACGTGTTTGGAATCGGACACTATCGATACTATCAAGTGTTTTTTTCGAAAATATGTTACTGTTTTTGGGACGAGGGTATATGGTCATGGTCACAGGCCCACAGGTCATCAATGGTGCCAACACCCAAAGTACATAAAATATTTTCGATAGTGTCCGTCTCAAAACACGTCCGTTTCATTGCGGATTCCCCCTACCGACTACGCAAGTAAGCAACATTAAATTATTGTATGGGCCACCCACGGCCATTTTTCTCATTGGAATAGTAGAAGTCAAATTACGTGTAGATAACGTCCACTAGCTAAATTTTCTTTAGAACGTGAACTATGACTGTTATTTTTACAGATAAATTCACAGGTATTTTTAATGAATAAACTGGCCCGCAGTCTACAGGTTCAGAGCTTAAAAAGATAAATATTTAAGTAGGTACTAAACATTCATAATTATAAAAAATGTTATTCTACAAAAGCCAAGTGAGGCTAAAAAGCAAAAAGGTCAAATTTTATTTAAATAGGTTGGTATGTAAAGTATTTTAAAAAAGGTACCCGTTGAGGATGACCATAATTAAAATCCTAAGCAGTGCCTAATTAGAAAATCTTATAGGTATCTAAACTACCTAAACGTTTCGAGACCTTTGCAGTACCCTTCTTCAAGATTGACAGGATCGTCAGTCAATCCTGAAGAAGGGACCTGTAAAGGTCTCGAAACGTTGAGCGTTGAAACAATGCTTAAAGTAATAAGCACCATGCGATTAAAAACGAAAAATAATATAAGTAATGTGTCTGTAAGACAAATTTACGTAGTGTGTATGCAGCTATTGTTGTTTCCACCGATAAACAAACGATTTGATAGTTAAAAATATTTACTAATTAACCTATTTGTAAAAAAAAATCTAAAACTTATATAAAACCATATACTTACTTACTTATTTATTTAGGTACCTACTTATATTTCTAATTCTATTAATAAAAAATATGTCAAAAAGATAAAAGTTTGTACCTACCTGTGTGATAATTATACCTAACTTTATTGCACTTTACGCAAAAACCACTACCACTGGCTTTAAACTTAGAAACTTTTTATCCCGATTTTGCCACGGTATCGGACTTGGCCACCACGGGGTGGAGCTCGAATTAAGGACGATCGAAAAAAAAAAGTTGATTCTAGACGTAAAAGCACAGCTAAATGTTGTTTTACACGAATTTTGATGTCTCTTTTACTTAAGAGGATAGTCCCCATTCTCTTTCTCCATACAAACGTAGTTTAAATTTTCCTCCCTGGATAAAGACATTAGAGCAAATATATTTATGCCATAAAACTTATATCTGTCATGACTATACCTTTTTATTTTTTTATTTTTTATTATTATTTTAATTAGAAAATAAAAAATAAATAAAAAGTTAGATGCATTGTCATGACAGATATAGGTTTTATGGCATAAACATATTTGCTCTAATGTCTTTGGGAGGAATCCAGGAAGGAAAATTTAAACTACGTTTGTATGGAGAAAGAGAATGGAGACTATCCTCTTAAAAATTTGCTGTTTCAAGTAGCTAGTTAGTCAAAAGCAACCGCTTTTGACTTGACACCAACTTCTTGGATACCCTGCATAATAAGAGATTTATGTAAAATATCCTCAAAACTCCTCAACTCAAAGCCGATCAGCTCGCTCAGTAAACTTAGCTAGCCTTATTAATAAACGTGAAGTACGGTCGGAGTACTTCACCCGCCAGTACTTTAAACAAGTGAGCATTGCCGGCTTAATAATTGTATGAATTAAAAACTGACTGGACTGTGCAAGCTAAACCTGACTTAGTTTAATTGGCCGTAGAAGATTGGCTATAAAGTAGACGAGTTTTCAGGATTTCTATTCTTTACTTAAAATAAAATTGTAAATAACATGTAAGGGTAACTTATTAACTGATAGAACCAATTTTTATGTTAGTCTGGTTGTCTGTCGTGTGTGGCTTCGAACCCGCTAATCAAACCGCGTATCCCATATCAAGTAAATTCGGTATGCAGATAGCTTGGACCCCGATTAACATATTATAGGCTACTTTTTAGCCGAATATCCCGTCCAGTTATACGAAAATAGTGATATTTCTACTTTTATCTTAATTGATTTGATTGTTGTATCAAATAAGTATGATGTGAGGTATAAAAACATATTTTACCGAATATTAATTTTTAAGTATAATCAAAACCTCAAAATTTTCTAACAACAAAGTTGTTTGCCTTCACACGTCTCAGCTCTCTCTTGGCTCGACGTCGACTTCGAGGCTTACATGTTTTACAATAACTTTTTTATTTCATCGATCATCAAATGCAATGCAAGTCTATAATTAACATTTTACATTTTACCCCTTTTTTCTTTGAAAGACAAATGCAACTAAAGTATATAAATGGTACCTACACTTTAGTTGAAAGTCCATAGTTTTACCCCAATTCACTTAACATTTTATCAATCATAGCATCGGTACTGATATGTCGGATGAAGGTAGCAATTAAGCGCCTATAGGTATTTATTATAATTCTGAGCTTTGATTCTGAATGCATTAACGGAAAGTTCTGGATAAACATAGTAATACTGAGCCCACATGTGTAGCTTTTACACAACTTTTTTATGTCATTGAATAACAAAATTGCAATGCAAGTCTATAATTACCATTTTACATTCTACCCCCTTATTTCTTCGAAAGACAAATGCAACTCAAATACACAATAGTACACTTAAATTGAAAGTCCATAACTTTACCCCCAAGTAACTTAATATTTCATTAAGCCATGGCGTCGGTACTGATATATCAGCAGTAGGTAGCAATTAGGCGCCTTTATACAGGTTGCTCCGAGGAGGGGGTATTAAGCCGAAAAGGGGTTGTTCTAGAGGACTAGGCGAATAACTTTTGTTCTACAAGTTTTGGGAACTCGAAGTAATTTTCGAAAACTTTGAGTTTAAACTTTACGTGAAAATCAGCAGTTTCTTGAAGTTTTAGGTCATTGGCCTTAAGGTGACCTGTTATTTGGTTTGGACCACTACAGTCTAAGTATCAATTGCTTTTATTTTAAAAAAAGCTGCTTTTTTCTTTTCAAGAAAACCACTTCAAATTTTTCGAAAAAAAAACGTTTAAATTTTCAAAAGTCGTAGATAAAAAGTTGTTCACCTGGACGTTTAGAACAACCCCCTTTCGGCTTAATACTCCCTCCTCGAAATACGTTGTGTTTATAATTTTTCTAAGTTTGGATTCTAAATGCATTAACGGAAAGTTTTGGATAAACATAGTAATACTAGTCCGTCCATTGACCACAATATATATAATTATATAGATTTAGACGCCTATAAATTAATTGTGAAAAATAAATATACTTAGTAAGAAGAACAGAAAGTCCCATGTTATGAAACAACGACTCGTTGATGGTACAATTGACGAAACTTGTGTCTCCGATTGAAGCGATTTGGTTGGATATCTAGATAACTTTCAATGCTTATCGATATGCACGCTCCAAAGTGATTGATTGAGACTTTGCTGCTCCGCCTCAGACCGCAATGTAGTTTCCTATTTTAGACTTGCTGAATAAGGATATCAAATTAATTATATATAATGTAAAAAGACTTGGCCTTCCTTGCGGAACTCCACTATGCATTTCCAAAACTACTACACTTTGACGCAGCTACCTCTCAGATACCTGAGAGATTGCTACGAAACCAATCGCTTCTCCTCGTTTACCAAGACATTTCAGTTTTATTTTTCAAAATATACACGGGCGATACATTATCGAATGCTATAGCCAAATCCAGAAATATGCCAATATTTACTATTTGTCTTTATGTACTTTTTTGCCTAATAATAACCAAATTTTTCCAACAGAATGGTTGTAGAATGACAAAATCATTTAAAATATGCAAATGTAGTTCATGTATGTATGAGGTATAACTTAAGGCAAAAACTATTTTTAAGGTAGGTATTTTCCCCCGATATTAACACGGGATTTCGACTTACGCGGATAAAACTACAGAGCACAGCTTAGCAAACACCAAAACCTCGTAATTTACAAAATTAATGCACAACTTGAATTGTTTGAATGAAGTAACGTACCTATGAGATACAGTTACAATTTAGATCACCAATCCATTGATCCAGGGAGAGCCTTTTTAACAGCATCAACTCATGTTTCTGAATTAATTTATTAGCAAAATGGATCCGGGTTCGATTCTATTAAGCCGGTTCCAGAAGGTCTAGAGCTATTTTAATAATGATAAGTTGATCAAAGTTTTAAAAGCCGAACATATAAGGTAACCATACTCTATAATTTGAGTATTGATAGAGCTTTGTTGCAATGTGGGTGTTGTTGCAACGCGACACATGCGACGCATGCCACATACAACGACTATTTGATATTTTGTAACGCGTCGCTTGTATCGCGTTAGCGCGCCTTTCGTTCGGCTAGGACAACAAGTGAACAACGGAATGCGACTTAAGTACCGCGATGCGACATAATGGAGACCATACTTCTTATTGACAGACAGATTTAAGAGACAACATGCCTACCATTACATACAACGACTATGTGATATGTGTCTCATCCCGTCGCGTCGCGTCGCTTTGCCGGGCCTGTTGTTCACCTAAGACAACACAAGATACTTACTCAAATGTTTGCAGTTAAATAGAAATAAGTCACCATGCCATTTGGTTGATAAGAGTCACATCATCATTTAAGAACGTGGCGACTGTTACCATTTCCATACAAACTTAATACCAAAATAAATTATGAAAAATTTAGTTTTCTACCTTATTATCGATATTATTCGGATTAAGATTTTACTTTTAAAGGGTCCCCATCGCAAGGTTTTCTAGAATATTCATTCGAAATGAAATAAAACGGAGAAACATTTTTTTCATTGAAAAATGTTTCTCCGTTTTATTTGAATGTGACTTTTGTTTTTTTATATAACCTTGCGGTGGGGACCCTTTAAAAGTAAAATCTTAATCCGAATAATATCGATATTAAGGTAGAAAACTAAATTATTCATAATTCATTTTGGTATTAAGTTTGTATGGAAATGGTAACAGTCGCCACGTTTTTAACGAGTAGGTATACCTAGTTTGATAATAAAACATAGACGTTTGAGTGTGAAAGTAGATATGTATAAATATGTGACGTAAAACCATGCAAAAATAGACGATAAAGTCCTTGGTCAGAGCCGTGGACCACTGGCACTTCGAGTACTGGTCACGTGACTCAAACGATGTGACAAATACGTCAAAATCTGAGTTCGTAAATGTGATGAATTGTATTGGGCCTAAAGCGAGTAGTGTCTATTCTAGATAAGTCACAGTAGAAATACATGAGGTTAGGCAAGTTACGAATTCTATTCTTGTTTACCCCGTATGAAACATCTAATTTCGTTAAGTGACATTCGAATTATTCAACAAATGAATTTCTGGTCCTGGAGCTCCCTGTATAAGTACTGTAATAACCAGTTGACACTCTTCGAACTTTAACTGGTGACTGTACAAATCACCAAAATACATAGGTACCTTTAATAAATATTTTTCGGGGGGAATCGAAACAGGGGGAAACGGAATTGGGGGGAAACGGAACGAACCCAAAAAAATTTGCCTTATTTTTTCATTTTTTAAAAGTCATTTTTTTGGTGTGTTTTTATTTTTTACACACGATAGGGTCTAAGATGTAACAAGCTCATCTGGAATAAGGACGACGGTGGAACATCTGACCCGTCGCGTCGGCCGTCTTCCTTCCTTCCTACTTTTTTTGCTTTGCTAATTAGTACCTAGTAGTAGGAGAGTTCACACCTAAGTGTAAAATGACAGTGGATTTTCGTGCATGCTACTCAAGTAGCATCCGTAGGTGGGTATGACCTTTTCCATCTAATCTAGAGGATTTTAACCATTTATGCTTTTTATGGTGCTGTTGTATCCGGGACACTACAACACGCTTATACCATCGTCCTAGCTTAGTCGGCTATGCGCAGAGAAAAGAACTGGCCAATATGTCCGAAGCAAGTTTCTTCACGATGTTTTTGTTCACTCTAAGAGCAGTTACGTTATCAGGGCACATATTTTTATAAGGAAAAATATGTTCCAAGGAAAAATATGTTGTTACGCGGTAAGCCGGGATTCAAAGTATGAACGGAATGTCGAGGTACCACAGAACCAACACCGCTCTACCTGTTAATATAATAATCTATAGATATACAATATCTTGTATATTCATTGATTGCCTGAAAGTTATCGCCCATAGGCGATAAGGCCGCCCATTGTGCCACTTTAGTTTTAAGTTTTTCTTTGTATGAATTTGTGTACAATAAAGCGTTAATTATCTAACTATATAGTAATAAGCATGTGTATTTGTACCTTAATCGGCAATTTTTTTAATGCAAATTACCTACAAAATAAAACATGCTTAGCTGCTACTCTGGTACGGCAATTTACTGGTCGCTGGTACGATACTTAGGAGACTACCCGACAGCTAAAGCACCCAATATGACATTACGCCTTCCATTCAGATGTGTCATTAACAACGATAACGATGCCCAAAAATTGCAGAATCAGTTAAGTCGTTGAATTCACAATAAAATATTTGTTTTAATGAGATTTCCGGCATAGCAACGTCAATGTCCCTTTCCCCTTTTTTCATAATTAAGCGGTTTCCATTTATTATTAAGCGGTTGTTGAAATAAATGCAATACAGTATACTAATGTCGTTCTATTAGTGTTTTTTTCAACAGTAGATTAGTGCCATTTAAATAACGAAGTAGGAGTCACGGCAGGAAATTGCCGCGAATGCCGCTGTTGCCACTCGTGGGCAATCTATACGTATAATAAAATTGTAAATGACCGATGTCTGTTTTTAGAAAACACTAAAAAACTATTTCTATGGGTTTGGGTATACAAAGAACTCATTTTTTACCCGACTGCGAGAGGTCTATGTATTTAACTTTTCTGGTTCTCTGTTTATTTGTTTGTCTGTGTCTTTGTGCCGCTCTAATTTCAGAAACGGTCTATTCGATTATAACTAAATTAAGTATGGAGATAGCTTTAGACCTCGATTAACATTTTAAACTACTCTTCAGGTCTGCTTATCCGTAAATAGAGTGTTTTTTCTGCTATTAAGAAATTGTTTTGACTGTTGTATCAAAGAAGTATATGTTGTATGGTATCAAAACATAATTTCCGGATATCGGAAAATTAGAAAAAAATATCCAGATATCCGGAAATTACGTTAATTCTGGGTATATCGGATCTGTCCATATTCAGTTCCGTTTGGATATACAGAAATTCTTTTTATGGTTTTTTTTTAATTATCTTGACTTGGGCTACAATTTACGAAAAAGGCTACTTCTGATAAGTGTAATATACCTATCTAATAAGATAAGTAGGTGAGTGGGTATTCAAACAACGCGGACAAAGTCGCGGGTACAGCTATAGGAAATAAAAAAGACGTTATAGTCGTATTTTAATGAGAGCCAGTAGTCGGGTTGGAGTGCAAACTGCGAAGGCAGTAATGATTGCCGAGTCTGCGTCACCTTATTCAAACATCATCAAAATACCTAGACGTTATGTTTACCGACCACAACAATTACAATAAATAACGGGCAAAGCGGAAAGAAACTCACGCGATATTTAAATTTCATAAAAAGGATATTCTAAAATATAGGTTAAATTATGACGTCGGGGTCTATCTTCGCTTTAATGGCGCATTTAGTGACATTAATATTTTGTAAATGGTGGTCTCCGTCGAAATCTTGGCGGCATTTCAAATGCTAGTACAGCAAAACTAAATTTACTAAATATAACAAATCTGTCGCATCATTTATGAAAGGTAAGACGTTGCGTTGCGTGAGCCGGTGAGTTACGCAGAACAATGGCTATTCGTTCACTTAATTGCATTCATAGTCGATCGTCGACGACGGGAGCACCTCCCGAGGTTCGGTTCTCCTACCGGTCCTAATGTTCACCGAACATGATACACATTCCGAAATCATTACCATTTATATAACTTTGCCAGTGGCTGTCGACGAGACGTTGTAACGGTTTATATTCGAATTCGCAAATGCGAAATAATGGCATTAAAGCACAGATACCTTTGGCAACGATGACGATGAACGACTACAAAGGAACGACGTTAAGGGGGTGGAAGGTACAACCAGTGGCCGTTCGAGCTGCTTCCTCCGCTAGTGCTATGGTATCCTTAAAGAGAGAAGCACTCGACAGTAAGTGAATGGATGAGTGTGCGGTGGTTGCAGTAACACCGAGTGTGCGTTCTGCCGCGGTTCGGTCGGTGTGGGAACCAACATTGGCGGCGCGCGTTTGCCGGCTGTGTCCGCGCGGGCGGTGCAGTGACGCGGCGGGTATGAGTGGCGGCGAGTGGTGGCGTCCGGCCGCGGCGGGGCCTCCACGCTACTGCGGCGTCTGCGGCACGCGGCCGAAACCCCCCTACCCCCGCCCCCGCCCGCGCGACGCATCCCCCGCCCGCCCTGACTGCCGTCCTAGCACCACCGCCCGCACGCACGCCCGCATTCTTGCTTGCGTTCGCCACCACCCCGCTCCCGCACAAAGAGCCTACTCTCTGTGCCGGTCGGCTACGTCACGCTTGCTACTCGCTACCACGTTTTCTGCAGTACGCGCCACGAGCATTCGATTATCCTACACTGCAGATGTCCTGCCTATTTTCGAACCGAATCCGTTGCAGTATAAACGATATTGGGTGGGTACTTAGTTATTTCTTCCGTTAAGCCCGACCTTCCCCAAGCACGCTGCAGTGCAATTAATTTGACGTTGCACGTTTACTAGTGGCAACAAACGGGATGCATGGAAATGGAATCGAATAAGGGAGTTTAAAAAGGCGGCATGCAATTGCCCTAAAAGTGGCGAGTTAATTCTGGATTCATCGAGGCATGACTCGGCAAGAAGTGGCCGGCGGAGTCAACGGTGCGGGCGTAGAGCTCGCGAACCACCTATCAATCAGCGGTTCCGAAAGCACCTTCCTCACACAAGGTCTTCCGTGTGTGTACATACACTCACACATACTTGCCACGAGGACGCGTAACGACCGTCTCTCCTCTGTTTAAATCTTATTCCAGTACCTATCGTTCTCAATGGAAACTTCTAAACGAGTTCGACTCAACATAAATACAAAGTAAGCCAAAACTCAGAAATACAAACCAGTCCAGTAGATAAAGCAAAACAAATTCCTTAACTTAGTTCCTTTAATATCGAATCGAAGATTATTTTCACAAAATGTTAATTTTACGTAACAGTAGTTTTAATTTTGACATTAATTGTTGAAAACTGTATTATATCGTTAAAGTTGGAAACCATTAAAATGATAAATTTATAAAGTTTTGAGTTTATCGAATCACGGATTGTCCTAAATATCGTGTTATGTTGTGCGGCATGCAACTCTAACTCCGTATGAAAATTTCCAGTTTGGTGGGCTATTATGAACTCCATAAATAAAATATAGCAAGATACATTGCTTGTGCCTAATTCAATTTAGCGACTTTTTTTAAATTAGGAGTTGTACCTATAACATATTAAAACAGTTACTAAACACAATCGAAACAAAAACATGACCACAGGAAACGACACAAATTAATGACTTTTGTTTCTGTTTCGATCTTCTTTTGTTTCCGATACTTCCTATCCACTATCTGATCTCTAAGAAATAGTTTTAGTAAGTTAGCTCTACGATAATGAAAATCGCAGAGTGTAGCAATTAAGAAAAATCATCGAACAATAAATCCTCAAATCACTGTAAAGTTTGGTCATTTAAATATGTATGAACATTCGTCCACACAGATATAAAGGCTGCCCCTGTGATTTCTAATGAGTAAAGGATCAGTTCTTTTGCGTCACTCCATACATCCAGCGCAGCCAATTCATCTCCGTGACACGCAGCTTCTGCTTATGTCGCTCATGAACCAGCCACCCCTCACTTCAATACAAAAGGACAGGTCAGGTTCAATACAAATAGACCTGTCCTTTCGGTTTAACCGGCAAACACTACTTCCCCCACTTGGGCCAAGATGCTGAAATGCGAGAGTTAACATTGCAATCGTTGTCGCCTGACACACAACACAGTGAAGCACAGTACTGATGATGATAATCATCAGTATCATCACTGATCCCAAGTACTTAACTTGGTCTGTCCGCTTGACCATATGATAGTGCTCAAAGTGACATTATCTGAATGTCCAAACAGGAACCGTACCGCGGTTCTTCCGTCGGCATCGGAATCGGATTCATTTGACAGTTGACAGCCGAATTTTGCACCGCGAAAATTAATAATCGACGCGTCGATTACTCATATGATTCCGACGACAAATTGAGTGAATGAAAATGGGATTTTTGACAGAAAATCTTAAAATCGACAGTTGACTGTCATCGATTCGAAGTCGACGAGTAACTGTCAAATAAAAACAAGGGTTATTGTTTTCGCGCGTTTAGGCCGCTCGCCCACGGCGACTTTTTGAAGCGATGCGTCGCGCGTTTAGCATACGCGCGACTGCATTGCTACTAACGCGTGGTAGTCGCGTTTGCAATGCACTACAGCATCGCTACTGAATCGAATGCAAACGCGCGACCGTGTCGGACGACATCGGGAAGAAAACGGAGGGAGGCGACTGAATTGCACTTGCTTCGCGACTGAAGCGCGATAGTATCGCGTTTGCATCGCTTCTAAATCTGAGCGCCCCGTGGGCGAGGGCACACAGCTAGCGACCGCTTCGCGACTGTATCGATGCAGAATCGCGTTAGTATCGCTACAAAAAGTCGCCGTGGGCGAGCGGCCTTAAAAAAGTGAATATCGAACGCCGAAGGATTACGTTCCGTTACCTACACACGCATTATTTATGAATATAATGAAATAATTATATTCACGTTCAAATGTAGGTAATTTACATTTTTTAAGAAAACTATATTAACTTTTATCTTGTTTAGATCTTTTAATATACAAATTGTAATAAATTATAACAACTTTTTTTCCCCGTAATGTTTAACATTGTAATGTTTGTTGCGTAAATCGGACCGGATTCCGACGCTCTTATTCCATTCATTCATGTTCATTCGGTATTGTGACGGCTGTCAAATGGATGTCAAACACGCTTGCGCGGTGTCAAAATTGAAAACCTCGCTGTCAAATATGTCAAACTACCGCGTCGGAATCGAATTGCTGTCATCGGAAGATCCGCGGTAGCTTTCCAGGTACCGGAGCAATAAAGGTCATAGCACACTTAAACGACTCTGCTCCAACACCGCTCCCATCCAACACTGCCCAAAACTAAGACGACTGCTCGCAGTCTACGCGGCGACAGCTAGCAGGCAACCAGCAGTCCACGCGGCGACAGCTAGCAGACGGCCAGCTGTCCACCCGCCTACCGCTCTCGCTTTTCGCGAATACGATTTAAATCGTACGGTTGCCAACACTCCGCGACGGCGCGCGCGGCTACTGCTAGCAGACCGCTCGGCTACAACGTGCGGCCAGCGAGGCGTCGACTCCCGAGCAGTCTGACGGCGGTAAGCTCGCTGTAAGCGAGCTGTCTGCTAATTTATGATGCCAATGTAAAATATATCTAAAGATCAATATTTAAAGCCCATATTTGAATTATATTATTTTTGCCGGGTGGGAGCGGAGTCGTGTAAGTGTGCTATGTATGACCTTAAAGCCGCTCACCGGTCGCACCCCTAGGTGAAGTTAAAAGTAACAATAACTTCGCTAAGGCATGTTCACTTCCCGACTTAAATCCATACGCCTAACCGGGACCCACCGTTCATCAAAATTAAGAACAGTAAACTATGACAATCATAAATTTCTATTAATTTTTGTATGTAGCTCAATGCTATTTTATTTAGAAAATGATTTTCAAGGAAAAATAACATTCAAAAATCTTCACTTGCGGCGAGGCTTGAACTCGCGTCTTTGGGTCAGTACCCCAACGTCTATTCCAACTAGACTACGCAAGTTCACGTCTCGTGCCGTGAAAACTTCCAATGCTATATTCTCCTTTGATTGTTTACGATTAAGGCTCGTTAAAGCGCCATCTATCTAACGCTGCAGGAACAACTAGCTGGTATAGACGTTGGGGTACTGACCCAAAGACGCGAGTTCAAGCCTCGCCGCAAGTGAAAATTTTTGAATGCTATTTTTCCTTGAAAATAAATTTTCTATGACAATCATGTTCAAAAATGCCGCCCGCGCTGCATCAAGCAGACTTCATTGCAAACTTCAATATACCTTTTACAAATAGGATTTGGACTTATTAATAGAGATGAATGACACAATAATATCTTTGGACACCTTTGAAGTACCTACCTACTCGTTTGTCATCGGTTTTTGTTACGTAAGTAGATAAAGCTGAACCGTGTTTCTACTTTTACCGTGACCAAAACTTTCGAAGTTGAAACATAGCAACAAAACATGATCCAGCTAGGTACGATCTTAGTAACCCTGTTATAATTTTTACCTACTCTTGTTGGGAGAATTGGTTAAGGATGTTTTTGTCCCAGTGTATTAGTGGGCTGTCCAGAGAGAGAAGCCAGCGTCATAGGCATTGGGGCGGGTGTTGTTCTGCAAACTTCTTATATTTTCTAAAGCAATTATTATTATTAATAGTTTAAACCATGTGTTTGTTCCACGACTTTTGTAAATTCGAACTTTTATTCAAAAAGTTTGAGGTTTTTTTTTGAGGCTTCTAGGCTTTTTTGAAAGAGGTCTATTCATGGTCTATTCATGGTCAAGAGGTCTCGAGAGAGATGCTACCGGGAACAACGCCCGGATGATGATGAATCTATTCATGGTCAAAATACACCAGGAAAAAACGCATTAAATTGAACCTTCTCTTTCGTTTTTTTTAAGTCTGTTCAAAAAGAGCGGGAGTAGGAACAACGCACCTGTTTGTACGGAGCATTATATTTATCAATAGACAAATATACGCGACGTTCACATCATAATAGTATATGATGATTCAACTATTTAATTTTGATATTCGTAGTTTGACGTTGCGTCTGGAGCGTGGGCATGTGTCACCGTGTTATAATGACTACGTTTATAAAACGTTGTAAATCAAATAGTAAAGACCAAGGGCTTGATAATAAAATGAAACTAGTCAAACTCATCAGTCCTTTATGCTATAATTTGATCATTTAAAAAAAAAGAGTAAACGCTTGAATAAAACTATATATTTAAAAATATATTTAGCTAATGTAATTTAAAATTAATTTACACAATATCGAACATTAGACTCTATTAGCCTTATAAATAAACGTGGATTAAAGCCCGTTACACACGTAGATATAATATATATTAATATAAATTACAGCAAGGCATAATTACGATATATTTTTTATATAATATTCAAGTGACCACACACGCAGCTATAATATATATTTCTATGACGTCACTAACTTCTACCGTAATTTATATTGTAGCACGGCATATTAATGTGTATTATAGTGGCGTGTGGCTTAAGGTCGGAGTAATTTTACCGCTTTTTGTTTCTGTCTGTCAACTTTAAAAGTTCTTGTCACGGAAAAGAAAAGAAGCACGTTCTCACTACTCCGACCTTACTCCAAGTTTATTAATAAGGCTATAATTATGTCAGTAAGTAATAAATTGCTATAATGATGTCATACTTTTAAAATTTTTGATATTTGATTCAATAAGCATTTTATTAAAATGAATTGATTTTTTAAGTATGTATTTTATACATAAGTTTAATTTAAAAAAAATGTCATTTTAGAGTTTCTTGATCTCGATGATTCTGCAGTTCAATCCGACCTCTCCTCAGAAATGCACTAGATCAATTTTGATAACGTCTAAATGTATTTCTGTCAGAGGTCAGTTTAATCTGCTTGCTTCGATCTTCTACGAAATCTCGCATCAGGGCCCAATTCACTTAGATATAGTTCTGCGACAACGGAGCATACTTGACTTCATTTTTGAAGATTCTGCAGTTCAATCCGAGATCGGCCCAAAGAACTTAGAATCATTTCCATAACTTCTAAGTTCCTGTGAACGAATTTCAGTTTGATCTGCTTACTTCAATCTTCTGCAAAATCTTGCATCAGGGGCCAATTCAGAACTCAGTTCCTACTGCTATGCTTTTTGTTATATGACAACAATGTGCTACGAACTCATTTTAATCACTTGATAAATATTTTGGTAATAATAGTTTTATTTTGTCTACCGAGTACTGACCTATGATATTTATGAACTACTAGCTGACCCGACAGACGTTGTCCTGTCGTTTAGTATAAAAAAATAAAATTCATCAAAATCGGTTAAGCATTTTTTCTTTCATAAGAACCTTCTCCTGACAATAGCGCTCACAACAAAAAAAGAATTATCGAAATATGTGTAAAAGTTTAAGTGTGATGCCGTGACCAAGGGAAATAGGGATTGATTTTTATATAATAAGAAGATAGATAGCTGACCCGACAGACGTTGTCCTGTCGTTTAGTATAAAAAAATAAAATTCATCAAAATCGGTTTAGCATTTTTTCTTTCATAAGAACCTTCTCCTGACAATAGCAAACACAACAAAAAAAGAATTATCGAAATATGTGTAAAAGTTTAAGTGTGATGCCGTGACCAAGGGAAATAGGGATTGATTTTTATATATAAAAGAAGAAGTAGAAGATAAAGATAGATTTGTTACAGTTGGACACAAATATTTAAAAAAAGCTATTTTTACAAGCGCTCTTTGCGCCCTCTCTAATCCCTCTCTAATCGGTGGGGTTTGGCAGGACCGCTCCATGCAGCAATTCCATAGCCAACTCAAAGCATTATAAACGGGGTTAACTAACCTCTGGTCCCTAATATTTTTGAGATTCTTAAATACGGAGATCAATTTACGTGTCCCAGCAGAAATCACCTCAATCCAATTTAGTTGTTTAATTTAAATTAATTTAAGTTGTGTTTAATTTATTTCTTTTTGTGGTTTGTTTTGTTTTTCTTTTATTATTGTTTTACTTAATTTCTTTTATAATGTAATTTTTATGTACCTACTTATTATTTAGTTGGTCATCCAACATCACTTCCAAATATTTAAGATTAGACACTTGCTCAATCCAAGAGCAATTACAGTCTTCATTGAGGTAGTTGTCAAAATCATGTAATTTTAGTTCAATATTGTTTATCAAAAATCTATGATTTATCATTCAAAATGCTAAAATTTTATTTTTATCTGCATTTAGCGTAAGAAGGTTTCTTCTCAACTAGTAAACGAGATCAGCCAGACCTCTACTTGATTCTGATACAACTTGACTCCAATTCTTAGACGATAAACCGATTGCAGTATCATCAGCGAAAGTTAAGATTCTGGCACTACTAATTTTGAGATTACAGAGGTCATGGAGTACCCAGGACACTTCCTTGCGGCACACCGAAAGAAACATCCAACAATTCACTTTTGAAGTCACCTCAAATACCAACCACTCTCTGTTTTCTGTCAGTCATGTATGATTCGAACCATTTAAAGGCCATGCCTCTAACTCCTTTAGTTTCTAGCTCCTTGAGAAGAATTTGTTTTGAAACGGTGTCAAAAGCTTTTGCCATATCAATAAACACGCGCTACATTTTTATCATTACTATCTAGTTGAGCCGAAACATAATCTACCAGATACTGCATCTTCTGTACATATGTTTTTCATCATCATACATCTGTTCTATCTATCTATGGTCAACAGCAGCCTCGTCGCTATCAAGCAAGGCAAGCGGTCAGACAATTTTCCGAGGGGGTTATGTCTGCGAAAGAGTCTGCGGAGCGGGATCGCGAGATCTCCTGCGACTCTGATCCGTGCGCCGCGCGCTCGTAGACGCAGACGAGTCAGCGATGACACTCTACCACCCTAAACGGCTCTTGGAGGCGGACTCCGGGGAGTTCGTCGCCAACAAATAAGCCCGAGATGGCGAGACTCGAGAAAGGGTTTTTTCCCGCCTCGCGGGTTATTCTGGAGTTGGGGTCCGACAGGACCACCCACCGCTAGAGCTCGTCGATGTACCTCCGATTCCGAGTTCAATTCCGATTAAGGTATTCCAACGAGCTCTGGCAATAACGGAGAGCTGGACACCGAGGGGTTTAGTGGGTAAATCTCTGGCCGCCTACCATCTCAGGCTAGAGGGACCCATACACACCGGGCCGCTTTCCCTCGGGAGCGGCCTGATGGTCTTAAGGTGATTCCTCCGTTAAAAACAAAAATATTTTTATATAAATAGTTTATTTATATCGAAACAATTAATACTAGAGAATTACAGCGAAACATTTTTATATCAACGACAGATTTATCCAAGCTCCAGCATTTATTTGGTTGATACTGCAGATCAATCCGAGATCGGCACAACCATCTCAGATCATTTCAATAACTTCTGAGACAGTATGGGCCTACTTCAGTTTGATCTGCTTGCTTCAATCTTCTGCGGAATCTCGCATCAGGGGCCAATTCACTTTAATCAGCAACGAAGCAATCTACAGTTCAATCCGAAATCGGTCCAAACAAATTAGAATCATTTTAATAACTTCTAAGTTAATATGAACGGATTTCAGTTTGATCTGCTTACTTCAATCTTCTGCCAAATCTCGCATCAGGGGCCAATTCACTTTAATCAACAACGAATCAGTTACTACTGCTAGGCTTTTTGTTATTTCACATTCATTTGAGTAATAGGAAGCCGTAACTTTGCATATGTATACGTATTAACTACGCGAACAAAGTTGAGAAGTTTATACCAAGTTGTAGTTTATACCAACATAAAACTGGGCCGAGTAGGGACGGGCCCAGGCCGACTCGAGGCCGACCGAGTTTTTTAAGCATAACTTTTAGTCTAGTTTCTACCATATTAGTCCCAACTTGGTACTGATGAGGTAAGTTCCCAGGCCCGATTGCTCCCCTAAAAACGGGCTGAGCTCGGACGGGCCCAGGCCGACTCGAGGCCGACCGAGTTTTTTTAGCATAACTTTTACTACTCTTTCTACCATATAAGTCTCCAGTTGGTACTAATGAGGTAAGATGACTGACTGCCCCCTCCCAATCTATATTATTTAGATTGAAATATGGTTTTTGATATGATGATGTGGCTTTTGCAGCACCGCCCCTTGAAGAAATTCCATAGCCGATTCCAACAGATCTACCCAAAACATAATAAACGGTTTTAACTAAACTTTGCTCCCTAATATTTTTGAGTTTCTTATATACATAGATCAATTTACGTGTCCTAGCAGAAATCACCTCAATCTGTTTGATCCAATTTAGTTGGTCATCCAACATCACTTCCAAATACTTAAGATTAGACACTTGCTCAATCTTAGAGCAATTACAGTCTTCATTGAGGTAGGTGCCACAATAATGTATTTTTAGTTCAATATTGTTCATCGAAAATCTATTAATTATCATTCAGAATGCTAACATTTTATTTTTTAGCGTAAGTAGGTTTTTTCTCAACCAGTTAGCGAGATCAGCCAGACCTCTACTTGATTCTGATACAACTTGACTCC
Organism: Idaea biselata; assembly: GCA_958496205.1. Taxonomy (NCBI): domain Eukaryota; kingdom Metazoa; phylum Arthropoda; class Insecta; order Lepidoptera; family Geometridae; genus Idaea; species Idaea biselata. The sequence goes on along the minus strand of OY292394.1, from coordinate 30,330,758 downwards.
AATTCCTAGACTATAAAACGATTCATCATCCGAGGGTTATTCCCGGTTGCATCTCTCGAGAGAGCCCGGGGTCCGCTTTCCTACTTTTACGTCTCCACTTCGCACGATCTTCGGCATCCCGTGTGGTGAGGCCATTTGCACGCATATCCGATCTTACAAAGCAAGCCAGCACTTCTTGGGTCTTCCCAATCTGCCGCAGCCGGGCGGAGGCGCCATAGCATGACATTTGTTTCCCACGTAACTAGCCGGTTTTTGTAGAACGTGGCCGTACCACCGTTAGCGGCATTCTTACAGTTTGTCTGCAATGTCTCGGACATGAAGGCTGCCCCTGATGCGGGAGTTTCTGACGCGGTCACTTCGCGTCACTCCACACATCCAGCGCAGCATCTTCATCTCCGTGACACGCAGCTCCTGCTTATGTCGCCCAAGCAATGGCCACGCCTCACTACCATACTAAAGGACAGGTCTAATGACCACCCGCCGCTAGAGCTCGTCGATGTACCTTCGACTCCGAGTTCAATTCCGATGAAGGTAATCCAACGAGCTCTGAAGAGCTGGACACCGAGGGGTTTAGTGGGTAAACCTCTGGCCGCCTACCATCTCAGGCTAGAGGGACCCATACACACCGGGCCGCTCTCCCTCGGGAGCAGCCTGATGGTCTTAAGGTGATTCCTCCGTTAAAAACAAAAATATTTTTATATCAATAGTTTATTTATATCGAAACAATGAATACTAGAGAATTACAGCGTAACATTTTTTTTATCAATAACGGATTTCTCCAAGCTCCAAAGTTTTGTAAAGTTTATTTTGTGTATTCTGCAGATCAATCCAAGATGGGCACAACCATCTCAGATAATTTCAATAACTTCTGAGACAATATGGGCCCCAGTCAGTTTGATCTGCCTGCTTCGATCTTCTACGAAATCTCGCATCAGGGGCCAATTCATTTTAATCAGCAACGAAGCATTCTACAGTTTAATCCGAAATCGGTCCAAACAACTTAGAATCATTTTAATAACTTCGAATTTCAGTTTGATTTGCCTGCTTCGATCTTCTACGAAATCTCGCATCAGGGGCCAATTCACTTTAATCAACAACGAACTCAGTTACTACTGCTAGGCTTTTTGTTATTTCACAACAATGTGCTACTAACTCATTTTGAACGGCTACGAATTCATTTTAATCACTTGTTATATCTTTTGGAAATAATAGTTTTATTTTGTCTACCGAGTACTGACTCAAGATATTTAAGAACTATTTGTTATATATGATATTTAAGAACTATTTATTGTTAAAAAGTTGCCGTACCGAGAGAACATTAAGTTCAGTGTACAGTGTATTATTTAGATTCAAATATGGTTTTTTAAAAGCTTATTTTAAAAGCGCTCTTTGCGCCCTCTCTAATCTGATGAGGTGGGTTTTTGCAGCACCGACCCTTGAAGAAATTCCATAGCCGATTCCAACAGATCTGCCCAAAGCATTATAAACGGTTGTAACTAACCTCTGCTCCCTGATATTTCTGAGTTTCTTATATACATAGAACAATTTACGTGTCATAGCAGAAATCACCTCAATCTGTTTGATCCAATTTAGTTGGTCATCCAACATCACTCCTAAATACAACAAATCGAGGTAGTTGCCACAATCATGTATTTAAAGTTCAATATTGTTTATCAAAAATCTATGATCTATCATAATAAAAGTTAAAAAAAATGTTTTTTCTGCATTTAGCGTAAGGAGGTTTCTCTTCAACCAGTTAGCGAGATCAGCCAAACCTCTACTTGATTCTGATACAACTTGACTCCAATTACTCTGTAAAAGAATAATATTTAGTTTTTAGTCCCGACACCTGACTAGTGTTATAACACAGCGTGCAGTGTGCAGCTTGCAAAGCCGACAGCTGGAACAAGAGCCTGAACAAGAGTCGGAGACTCTTGTGCAGGCGGTGGGAGGGTTGTTCTTGGAACAAGAGTCGGAGACTCTTGTTCCAGCTGTCGGCAAGTCAACAGTGTCGTGCGAGCGGCGTCTTTACTAATTTTTGTCGCCCTCACAGTTCGGTCAGAGTCTACGTTCCTGATGATGGCTTTTTAAAGCCGAAACGCGTCGAAGCATGGTTAATGATTGGTGTCACTAACACTAACACTAAAGCATATTTCTGCCGCATGCAAAGAGCGGTGGGAGGGTGGTGCTCTTTGCAAGCTGCACACTGTTCTTATTATTTATTCGTACGTAATTCATTTAAAAAATCAATAATCTACCGTCTCGACCGGCTCATTGTACCAACCCTACTTAAGACAACAAAACTTGAAATAAAACTTTTCCTCGTAAGGTTAATAAATCTGCAATTACCATCGTTTGCAAGTACCCACTCGATGCTTCCATGCCGCACAACTTTATAAAAAAATCAAATTTCTATTAAGAAAGTTGTTGCAGTTCTTATAATATAGCTCAAAATATAATCACAAATAATACTAGAACTACTTGAACCACACCGTTACATGTTTTGAAGCATAGGCGAATTTTTCCAGGCTTCACTATGATTTGTTTTCATGATATCGTTTTTGTAGATTTGTTTCGATTTCTTTGTTTTTTCTTTTCTTTGTTTCTTTTCGAGTTGATTGTGCAGTTCAATCTGAACTGGGTTCAGGTCGGTTAGAAGATCAATTCAGTAACTTCTGCTTCCGATCTGTTCCGAGTTCAGTTTGATCTGCTTTCATTTTTTGTTGCAGCGCCGGGTTTTTTCATGCTTCACTTTATTTGATGTTTAGCAATCGTTGTTTTAGAGGTGCTTTTTATTTCCGTTGACGAACTGCTGACAGATCAAACAGAAATCGCCTCAGCCCGTCAGAACAATTCAATAACTTCTGCTTCGGCCTGTTACGAGTTCAGTTTGATCTGCTACGAATTTACTTTAATCAGCGATGAACTCAGTTTCGACTGCTGTCCTTTTTGTTATCCATCCATCTATTCATTACAGCCCTTTCATGTCCAATCTTGGACGTAGGCCTCCTCCATCCTCTTCCACTCCTGACGATCTTGAGCTCTCGACATCCAATCTCGTCCTGCGTGTCTATGATGTCATCCTTCTATCTCATGGGTGGTCTACCCCGCGGCCTAATATGTGCACGCGGGCGCCATTCCATCAGCCTTCGAGTCCATCTGTCACTGCTCATTCTTGCAATATGTCCCGCCCACCTCCACCTGCGCTCAGCGATCACCTTGACTACATCCATAACCTTGGTTTTAGATCTAATTCAAGTATTTCTTTTCCGGTCGCGTAAGGAAAACCGAGCAAAGCTCTTTCCATTGCTCTCTAGGCAACGCGGAGTTTCTCTGCGGATTTTTCAGTCAGTCAGTCAGTCAGATCCCTTTTGTTATATCTGCTATAAACTTATTTTATACTAGCTGTGCCCGCGACTTCGTCAGCGTTTTTCGGACTACCTACCCATCGCTGAGCAAAAGTCTACACTTGAACGGACGACCAGGGAAGTCTGTTGCTGAACAGAAGAGAATCATAGCAGAGTCTATTTAAGTGTAGATTTTGCACAGCGCAGCGGTAGGTAACGTGTTGCATGCTTATACGCATTACTTATAATAAGAAGTAGCCTTTATCGAAAATTCAAAAAAATCAAAACCCGACTTCGAATTAAGGACAAAACAATAAAAATAAGCTCTCCAACATACAGTGCAACTGACTTTCTGTTATGTAAGCTGAAGTTGGGTAGCTTAACTAAATGATATCTTTTTTTTACGTGGGTACTGCACCTTATGCACTGTCAGGCCACTCTCGTTGGGCTCCCTACCATAGGTTTACCCGACAACGGCGGCCTTTCCAAGCCTCATCTCTACCTCTGCCCGATAGACAATCCCTCTCCGTTTCCCCTCCCTCAGCACCGTCTCGAGGTCCCCAAAGCCGGTGATAAAGCCCCCCCTCCCTCACCGAGTTCACCACCAGAGGCTGAGGTGATTTTTTATAGTGGTTATCTTCCATGCGGCCCCTTTCTTGCGTAAAGGACCCCCGAGCCCGCTGACGCGGGATTACGGATTAGAAGCCTGGCAAGCCCGGTTTCCCACCTCGTGCGCCTCTTAGCTTTCAGCTACTGAGTCCCCTCACAACGGCAAGGTGGACGACCATCTGGAGGGTAAAACGTAACGTCGTGTCCGGGACTCGTGACTCGAACGCGCAGCCGTCGAATCGGAAGCCATCAGTCGGCTCGGTAGGCCACCGTTCCTTAAAAAGGGAATGCGCCGGTCTGTGATTCGAACGCGGAACCCTCGAATCGGAATCCACAGCTGCCACCGTGCCACGTAAACTACATGCAATCAGCATCTACTCAGTAAAACTGCCCCATTACAGCTATATTTTTTAAATCCTTTTTATTGAATTTTCGACTGCCACTAAAAATGATCAAAATTGTAACCGTAACTTTAATCACTGAAGAATTTTTGAGAAGGTGGTTTCAGGTGGTCCATCAATTTATACCTTGTTCTTAATAAGCCGATTCTATTGATGGAAGTCCAAAAATTAGTAATTTACAGCATTGCGGGATGCTATTCTGCTCATCATTCCGAAGGTTCTCATCAGATCTTCACCAACAATTTATGGGACCAACTCGGGACTCTCACTTTCCAAATAAAAAAAGAATGATCGAAATCGGACTTTATATGCCGGAGTACGGTTTGAACATATTCACATACAAACAATATGCGGGTAGAATTGAGCAGATCCTCTTTTTTTTAAAGTCGGTTAAAAACAACCATTATAAAGAATTTCCGTATGTCCGAAGGATCCGGATATATGGAGAGACAAAGGTATACGGTATTATAGGAATTTCCTGAAAAAAAACTGGATATCCGGTTTTTTTTTTATTTTCGACCGGATATCCGGTTAGTCATGTATTGATCCCACACAACATACTTCTTCAATACAACATTCAAACTAACTAAGTAAAAGCAGAAAAATCACTTTATCCGGATAACCGGACAAAATATCCGGATAAAAAATAGCCTATATGTTAATCGGGATCTAAAGCTATCTGCATACCGAATTTGGTTAAAATCGGATAAGCCGTTTCTGAGATTAGCGGGCACAAAGGCACACACAAACAGACAAACAGATAAACAGACAAACAGACAAACAGACAAACAGACAACCAGAAAAACAGAAAAATAGGTTCTACTGCGTTAATAGATACCCATACAATTTATATTTTTTTTATATCTTCCAAAAACAGACACCGCTGAGTTACGATTTTATTATATGTATAGAAGATATTTATAACTGATTTTTAGCAGATTTTTGTTGTATAAAATAATACAACAAAAATCTGCTACGAACTCATTTTGAACGGCTACGAATTCATTTTAATCAGCTACGAACTCAGTTTAATCTACGAATTCTGTTTAAACTGCTACGATTTCAGTTCGAAATGCTACGGATCTGCTACAAATTAATTTCAATTAAGCCCTTTCTGTTTTTTTTTTTTAAATTCCATAATAGATGAGTTTGCTTTCCTTATTTTCATGGAAATCAACTATAAATTATTTTTTCAGACGTCGAAAAAGTCGAATTAATATGTTTAGCTAGGTTTCCCAGGAACCAGTAGGTAGTATCAATATTAAAAGTTCAGTGAGGTAGATAGGCAGTGGGCACCCGAATCACCCCTTTGTAACGTTCTGCTTTTTTGCTAGTTTATGGCCTTTTTCCTCATATTCTACTAAAATGCAAACACTGACTGCAATAATGAGGAGGAACACTAACTTTTTATCCCGGCAGAGGGCGTTAGTCGGATGATCTTTGGTTTGAATTAAGAACTGTCAAACAGCTGTTTTTTACAACTCTCGGCGCCAAATTGGCCATATTAGTCTGAAACCGAAAAAATAAAAAATAAAACTCGGCGTTTCTATTGGTGGAGGACCATCATCGAAAAAAAAAAGATCATCTGATGCCAGCGCCATCTACTTACAGCTTTGCGTGTGGCACCCCATTAAGATAATTAGTTTATTATTTTAATGTGGACTTGAATTTTAGGGTCAAGTGGCCTGGTACGAAAAAAAAAAGACAAAACACTTAAACTGTTACAAAATAAAAGTAAGCGTAGACCTTCTTCTCATCTGAGCGATGTTCCCGGTTGCATCGTTCTCGGGTGCCCGGGGTCCGCCAAAATCCCAAATTATTTGGGGTCGGCGAAGTATTTAGTTAAGTCATCATTGACCATAAATACCTACTAAACATAGATTTGGCAATATTTTTACGGATGGCCGCCTGCCTGACACCGACCCTTATAAGGCCAAGTAAACCCGCCACCGCACGGGAAAACTTAAGTTTTGTTAGTCTCCCTAAGATCCATTAGTCGCTTTTTACGAAACTCACGGGAAGAGATGGTGTAACCCTATGCCGGGGCTACAAAGTGAGCGTAGACCAAATGCTATAAAAGAAAAAAAACCGGCCAAGTGCGAGTCGGACTCGGGCACGAAGGGTTCCGTACCATTATCTATGCAACAGACTTGGTTTTGAAAGGTAAATTACGGTTTACGATTTATGACGTTTTAAAAAAAACTACTTACTAGATCTCGTTCAAACCAATTTTCGTTGGAAGTTTGCAAAGTAATGTACATCACATATTTTTTTTAGTTTTATCATTCCATTATTTTAGAAGTTACAGGGAAGGGGGGGGTACCAACATTTTACTACTTTGGAAGTGTCTCTCGCGCAAACTATAATTTTTTTTGAGTTTCAGTTCTTAGTAGGAACCCCAAAAATTCATTATTTTTTTCTATTTTTGTGTAGAAATCTTAATGCGGTTCACAGAATACATCTACTTACCAAGTTTCAACAGTATACCTTTTATGGTTTCGGAGAAAAGAGGCTGTGACATACGGACGGACGGACAGACGGACAGACAGACATGACGAATCTATAAGGTTTCCGTTTTTTGCCATTTGGCTACGGAACCCTAAAAAGGCCATCACTCCTAAACTACGAAAAATCGCGGAACATACACGGGGTGATGCGAGTGCCCCTTATACTCCTCTACCTCAGGACTTTCACTTGACACTACTTCCTGGGACAGCCTGGATATACCGACTACCTACAAATAACTTTCCTCAGTCGAAGGTGTGGAACTCTGTTTGCAATCTTAATCGTTGTTTACGCAGTTTTCCTTTCAAAGAGCCTGTGAACGTTCTAAACTTTAATGAGCGTTTTAATTCAAGCATAAATTGCTCAATAGCAATGATAGCGTGAAAGTGGGACGGAGTTTCAAGTTATTTTGAACTAGTTAACGAATGTTCGCTTTCAATTTTTCCGGTTCAGAGATCTCAAATTTCTAACTAAGCTAATACTTGAAGTCGCGTTCCGACCTTCGAAGACAAATAATAAAAATAGATAGATATTGCAGGAAGTTGCACACATCGCCATCTAGCCCCAAACTAAGCGACTTGGCTTGTACTATGGGTACCTACTAGACGACGGATATACTACACGGACGGATATCATACTTTTTTTTGTAAATACGTTCTTAATATACATATAGATTCACACAGAACCAGAAACATGAGTTAAAGGTCAGCATAAAACTTGTCCCCGGCAGGAATCGAACCCGGAACCTTCTGCGTTGCAGCCGGGAGTTTGCCCGACGTGTCACAAAGTCAAATGACTCTATCACCTCCTTGCGTTTTGACATTACATACAACGATCGGTTTTCAAAACTCGAAAAGTCTCGACCTACAAACGTGGGCCCAGTCGACCCCTAAGAAAAATGAGCAGTAGCGAATGGGGCCCGGTCCCAGTTTCAAAGGGGACCATTCGCCACTTACCCATCTTATGGCCATGATAATGACTGTAGGTTATTTTATTATTCAGTTTTGTAGTCAGTTATTTTTGGCGTTGGGAACGCAGCTTTAGACTTAGCTGTAAAGGTAAAGGGTTAATTACTTTTACCAACTCCAAGTCAAGTGTAGGCAAGTGGGCTATACTACACTGATATGGTAAAGGCAGACTGTTTTGATACCAGACGTTGATCAACGGCAGAGTTTGAACGGGTGAAGATCAGTCTAAAGCAGCCCACGGCCCGTGCTTTATCAGGCCAGATCGCGCCAGACCAGACGGACAGGCCGTGGGAACCGTAGCGTCCGATGAAACCGGTCGTCTCGCAAACTGTCGCACAGGCCTCGAAAGGCGTGGCGCAGCCTGGCCTGGCCTGTAATATAACGGGCCGTGGGACCTCAGCTTTAGTAAGAATTCTCTAATAATTGATAATTAAAAACTATTATATTTAATTACAGTGTATATCTCAAAAGACAATTTGACCCATGCTGAATTTGAAATAGAAATAAACAGAACCTTAGAATTAATTATAAATTGGTTAGGAAATATTAATTTAAAAGTTAATGTAAATAAAACTATGTTTATGCAACTTAAAAGCTACAGAGCTAAACCTAAAATTGTAAATGTTATGCACAGTAATTCAAACATTGTTGAAGTTTCGGAAACTAATTTTCTTGGTATAATATCGATGGTCACCTTAGCTGGAAAACTCAAATTAAGAAAGTAAATAACATTTTATTTAAATATTGCTTTAGTTTGACAATAATAGTTAATATAACTTCAATAAATGTTGCTAAAACGGCATACTATGGTTATGTCTATCCTCATTTGAGTTATGGTATTATCTTTTGGGGAAATTCTGTTAATTTCGAATCCACCTTTATACTACAAAAAAAAAGAAAAAGAAAAATCTATAACCTTAAAGACACAAAAACCCTTCTAAGATTTTCAAAGATGAAAAGTTTCTAACCCTGATAAGCATTTATATATTGGAAATCTGCTTATTTGTTAAAAACAACAAAGGTTATTTTTTTAGCAAAATCTCAAGTAGGTCTGACAGTCAAAGAGACAAACATAAATATAATATAAGCATACCTCAAGTAAACAATCATACATTTTATAAAAGTTCATATTACACCGCAATAAAAATTTATAATCATTTAGTTAAAATACACATAAAGTTACTAAACGGTGTTATATTCCAAAACAAATTGAAAGCTTGGCTCATATCTAAGGTATTCTATAATCTTTCAGAATTTTTCGATAACGACGAAAGGTAATATAAATATTGTTGTTCAACTTTAGATTAAAATTATATTTTAAGGCCCCACTGTCACCTCACCCTATTGCATGCTCGAAATGAGTAAACTGTTGAAACTATTTAAATTTTAAGACCTCCAATGTACACAGTTATAGCAATAATAATATTCTTATTCTTATTAATTTATTGTCGACTACGATTTGACACAAAATCCTAAAGAAAAAAATGACAGAAACATAGGACCTAAACGTCAAATTCTTGTCTGAAACAAAAAAAAAGTACTTTAGGTATCCATTTATGACCCCGCCCCGATGATACATTGGTTATACATACATACAGTTTCACGGCCAAATCACTTCACTAGGTTATAGTCAGACCAGGGGTTCCTAACATTTAAATGTTTTTGGCCCCTACAGACAAGTACTGAAAATGATTTGACACTCACCATCCTGTTATGAAAGAAAACAGTAAATGCCTAATAAAATAATAAACATGTAATGAAATGATTATGAATGATTACAAATGATTATAATTCTGTCATGACTATGCATCTACCTTTTTATTTTTTTCATTTTATTATTATAAATATAAAGATTTTAGTTGCATATAGGTACCTACCTAGCAAATAAAATCTTTATTTCTTTTTCAGGGGCCATTGCATATGATAAAACAGCTCAAGACAAAAATATCAACACAATTTATAATTATTTTGACGACGTTCGTGGCGCGTCGTGCGAATGCCCAATTGCAATGCAGACATGCTGGTTCGGTTTCCACCGGGTGCAAGTATTTATGCTTAAAAATAAATATTTCTTTCTGGTTTGGGTGTCTCTTTTTGTAAGCCATGTATGTATTTACAAAAAATAATTAAATTTAAGTATTATATATAACCGTTGTCTAGTCACCGTAACACTAGCTTCGTAGCTTAGCATGGGGCTAGATGGCGATGTGTGTTGTTCCCATTTTTTTAGTATTATTGTTGTTTTACCCCTTTGGGGTTTATACCTCGCAGTTCAGAAACCACTGGTTTAGGCAATACTCTTGGCCTGACCGAGTAAACTGGAAATTGTGGCCAAATACGATTGCATCCCATAGTGTCCTACATCTACTTGGCAACCGCCTCATGGTTACAACTCAAAGAATTTAACCTATTTACATATCCGCTCTACTACCGACTACCGCTCCGGATCGTATTTGGTGCAAAGGATTGCTATAATTGCCATACAAAGGGATAATGCCGCCAGCATCCTTGGTTCTTTTGCGCCAGGTACGATCAGGGGTAGTTTATTTGATTGACTTTGTGTGTGTTTCTGTTGTTATTTATGTGACATTTTATGAATAAATTTAAATATAATTGAAAAAAAAAATTACATATTATACCTATCGAGTGAGCTATATGTGTGTACATTCACAAAACGGAACCAAAGGTCCGTAGTATTACGCGCGCGTACGTTGCGGAAACAACTTAAATTACTTGGTTAAGAACGTGGCGACTGTTACCATTTCCATACAAACTTAATACCTACCAAAATAAATTATGAATAATTTAGTTTTCTACCTTAATATCGATATTATTCGGATTAAGATTTTACTTTTAAAGGGTCCCCACCGCAAGGTTTTCCAAAATATTCATTCACATTCAAATAAAACGGAAAACATTTTTCAATTAAAAAAATGAAAAATGTTTCTCTGTTTTATTTGAATGTGAATAAATATTTTGGAAAACCTTGCGGTGGGGACACTATAAATGTAAAATCTTAATCCGAATAATATCGATATTAAGGTAGAAAACTAAATTTTTCATAATTTATTTTGGTATTAAGTTTGTATGGAAATGGTAACAGTCGCCACGTTCTTAATAATTCTTATAAGGTAGGCCTGAGACAAACACTAACAACTCGTGATGGTTTACCAAAGGGTTGCAATCCGTATAGGTGTTATCTATAGTAACAAATTTTCTATTGTGTTATATATTATGTTGATGATCTTAGTGACGTGTCGGCAGAAATCCCTACTGCAAATGTTTGTCTCTGGGTACGTCCTTTGTCTAGTACCCATGGTACAAGTTTAGTTTTAATTATTAACTAATTTGCTATAGGTAAGTTAATTGCGTTTTTTTTACCTCTCAATGTCTTTTGGCAGCGTGAAAATATGAGGTCCGGATGCTTATGACTATTTTTTAGGCAACCAAAAGCTTACAATATGACTGATATGATATAAATATGATTTAGACCTCATTTTGTAGGATGCCATACCCAAAGGGTAAAAACGGGACCCTATTACTGAGTCTTCGCTGTCTGGCCGTCGGCCATCAGGATTTATCTCATAAACCGTAATAGCTAGACGGTTCTAATTTTTCAAAATGATTTATTTCCGTTGGCGCTATAACAACAAATACTAAAAAAAAAACAAATATTTGTCCCATACAACAAACGTGATTTTTGACATTTAAACGCAACGATACCGCGATGTATTTTTATCACTAACGCCATCTAGTGATGGAGTGATAGACTTAACGTTTGTGTTGCGTTCATGCATTGGTTGGTCTAGTGTTCATTTTAGGGTTCCGTATCAAATGACCACTTTTTATTTTTCCGTACCTAATGGCACTTGATAATTCAAGTGGTACGGAAACGTGTGTACGGAAACTTCGTGCGCGAGTACGACTCGCACTTGGCCGGTTTTTCATAAGAGACGTGACACACGAATTTTTTTTATTTACGTGAAACACAGCCCGCAAGCTCCGGTATAATAGCGAGGCGAGCTTGACAAGTTTACATGCACTTCGCTTAGTGCAGTTATCGTTTCATGACAGATCGCGGAGTGGCATAGGCCTGGTTTAGGCCTAGATTGCGCTGTGTGTCCTGAAGGTAATGTTTATTTGTTTATATGTTACTTTATTTTTTTGGGATTGTGCGACTATGTACAAATAAAACAAGATGACATTTACCTAATTGAACTTTACACCCGTATTTATAGTAAAGTAATAATAGACCGAGATCCGAGGCCCCTTGGATCGGTCTGTCTCCTTGTAAAAGGTTTTAAAATAGTTGTCTGGTGGACATATATAAAAATGGAGCCTCAGAATTTACGTAAAGTCGAGTAAATATGTTGGGAGCTTTAAAGCGACTGCAAAGCAATACGGCCGATGGAAAGTGAATGGGAGTATTGGCGACTTATTTTTAAGTACATTACCTAAAATATACGTGAAAATCAGCTCGGAGAATTAACGTGAGGTAAGTAATTTTTTTGTGTATCTTGATGACCTGATATCTCAGAATTGGCCGTCGCAGCAGGCTAGCAAGTAGGCATGCGTTCTTAGTACATACTAACACTACTCAATCGACCACATTTCGTTCGTCAGAAAATACGTGAGGTCTCCCACTTCTGGGATCTCGGTCTATAAGTCATAATATAAATACTCTAACCCCCGTATTTATAGACAAGTCGAGTAATTACTTTGGCTAAGTATTGCATTGTTAGTAGTTTTCAACGTCTGCGAAAATGTAGCAGATATTTTACTTAGCCAGAATAATCACTCAGATTCGTCTGTAAATACGGGGCGGGGGTTAGTAATAAGTAGTTACTTGATTAACGTATCTGCCACATTTTGGCTGCCGTTTAAAATTACCGTTAAGTACCAAAATGTTGATATTTCCTCGTCAAAGTAACATACATAGATATACATACATGTTACATAACATACATGTTACATAACATACATGTTACATAGGAATTAAGTATGAGTGCATTATTGAAACGTCCAAGGCTCCATTTGAACAAACTGGAACGAAGTGCAATTTTACGCATAAATATTCGTTTGACCAAGAGACTCGAGATATTCAATCGAAAAAAAATAAAGATTTATGCGGATAATTGGTATTTATAATAGCGGGTTACAAGCGACTTGAGAGGGATTGGACTAGCCTTTTTCGAAATCAAAAAATATCAAAAATATATTTATTTCTATAGTTTATTTAAATATAGTTTACAGACTTTAAGTTTCGTCTTTCGAAACTTAATTTCTGTTTAATACAACGAACTATCAAGTACCGCGGTAGGTTAGTTTGTTTTTTCGAGAAAAACTGTCATAGTTTGAAGCGCAAGAAGGGATATTGTTGGGTAACCGGTCAAAATTGTTTAAATTAAATTCTTAGTTACCTACTGCTACAACTTATAGACTAGGAGGGGGAAGTTGGTCATCTTACCTCATTAGTACCAAGTGGAGACTTATATGGTGGAAAGAGGTAAGTTGCCAGGCCCGATTGCTCCCCTAAAAACGGGCTGAGCTCAGACGGGCCCAGGCTGAATCGCGGCTGACCGAGTTTTTTAGGCATAGCTTTTACTACTCTTTCCACCATATAAGTCTCCACTTGGTACTAATGAGGTAAGATAACCAACTTCCCCCTCCTAATCTATTACCCCTCATGTCATAACGTAATTCATAAGACCTAAAATATAAGTTGATACTAGACATTTTTATTACTGTAAGATTATTAAGTAAGATAATTTATAATTGCAAACTTTATAAATTCACAGTTTGTTAAATTTAATATAGTTAAATTTTTCCGAGCCTTAATAGCTTATTTTTTATAATTTATGTTCTTACCTCGACGTTTCAACCAAGTTACAATGGCCTTTGTCGCGAGGGGGAATTAATTAAATACGCGATTAAGACCCGGGAAAATGTATTTAAAGTGTAATTATAATCCGATAGAGTATGTTCTACAAAAAATATTAGTCGGCATATAGATTTAACTTTCTATAAAATCGCGTGCAACGCCGAAGGTTTTAACTCATTTCGTTTCGGTTGCAGCCTGTTAAAAAGTTTCTTGACATTTTTCACAATAAATGAAAACTAAACATATCATACGTACTTTACCTAACCTACATAAAGTTATATCAACCAAGTAGCTAGGTATACCCCTCGGTTTTACCCGTACTTTCCCGGTTCGTGTTGTGTTCGTCATTAGTGCCCTTCGCAACGGTCTATGGGCATACGAGCCGTATAGCCCGCCACCCTACAATTCAAAATCAGTCGGCACAATAATAATTGTGTTTTGGATTTTTGTAGCCTGCCGCCGTAGTCGAGGATAAGTTCCTGTTCATTAAGATGCGAAAGCGAATAAGCACTAATTTGTTTAATCTTCTTATGAAGAACTCAATCCGAGGAAGATAATTAATTTTGAAGACTGATCTCTTAAGACAGCGTGACCACATTGATATTTACAGGGCTATTAATAAACGCTTCCAAAGTCTCTTAATAATAACTCCAATTTGGTGAAATAGTGTTGAAACGTATCTATACCTAGGGTGGTAGATTTTTTATTCTTCAGTAATTTGATAATCCATTGATTGGTCATATCATAGGTATTATAGGCACCGTTATCTCTACTGAATATTTTTTATGGAGGATAGATTTTTTTTTTTTCCAATAAACAGTATCATTCTTCAATATCTTTTTTTTTATTTTAGATAAATAACGTACTTTTCCAATTGAAATCCAAAGATGTTTATTGTGTATATTTACTAATTACTGCCTGCCAATACGCCACAAAATCGGCTCCCCTCAGCTGACATGTAATAAATAGCAATCGCACGTACGAGTTACTCGTACGTTACTTTCAAATGGTGCGAGCCACTGCAGTGCAGCTACTCGCAGGCCGACTCGCAAACGAGCCCGCACGCTACCTAGCACTGTGTAAACGATCTACTACATACGCAGGTGTTATTTAATTTTGCCACACTCAATTAAAATTCTAAACTTCATAAATCCGCTTCTGAATTTTGGTGCATCGCCGTAAAGATGCGGCATTGCGGTTTCTACCAGCCCGAGCTGGGTTCTCTAAGCAGGGTGGTGCGTAACCGAGCGTTTTACGACCTTTTATCCGCGAATTAATTAATAAATCTGTCCGTAGGCGTTCGCCTTTTTTCAGCCTTAAATATATACGAGGGTTTGATTGCTGCGGTATTTTTACCGCTATTGATTTTTCTTCTAACATAAGAAGAGGATTTTATAAGACTTAGCTCTATTTTCAGGCATATTTGGGAACCTAGAGTTTGCACACGTTAGTTGGAACCTGTGGTTGGAGCCCATCGAAATGCTTCCGCAGGCCGCCTGTAATGTGTAATTTCTGCTCATGAGCTAAGTAGGAGAGGTATGATAATTTTGTTTGTAGGTATTTTATCAAACTATCTGTAAAACTATTAGGGGATTCGATAGTAGCTGCACTGCAACACACTGGAAGAAATAAACGATGTCAAAAGTTTGATTTTGATGAAGGTACCTACACATATTTTTTAATAGGATACATCGACATTAAATACGTGCACATGTTCGTATACCATGTAGGTTATACGAACATGTGAACAAAACTACTTCTTTTTCTTCTGACATGCACAACTTCTAAACCGACCGAAAGTCGATTTAGAGCGTTCGATCGTCGGTTTCCTTGTCACACAATCTTGACAATCAACGTTACATTTAATGGTCAAGTCCCGTGGTCGGACGATAGCCCTTCAGTCCGGACGCACAGGTTACTTTAGCAGTCTAAGTGTAAAGATTATGATCGCCGTCACTCTAACCGTACCTTTCCTGTCGCAACACGTACACGGGCTCCCGACAGGCTTACCGTTGTACCAAAAATACTATGACCCATTTCGAGTGTCAAGTTTAACATAACATTGCTAGTAGGTGGGCATTTTAAAGTCATCGATATGAAAGATCGCTCGTTACAATTGGTGCCTTGCCGACTACTATGTTTAATCGTCGAAATTTCAGCTTGAGTTCATTTTAACGACCGAAACAGATCCAGGGTTCCCAACTTAGCACTTTCGGTGCTAGATTTGGCACTATTTTCGCAATTCCAGCACTGTAATTTAACATTTAGCACCTAGCACTTAATCTAGCACTATACAGCCATCATTCTGATTTTTTTCTGGTCACTGTAGAAGCGAACTGCGAATGTTTTTAGTTGTGAATTTATCAATTTAGTGTTTCGTGAACTATAAAACCTAGGATATTCCTTTAAGCAAAAAAGTGAGTTAAGTTCAAAATTACAGAAAAGAGTGGGAGAACGATCCAAAATACAAAAAGTAGCTTAGACCTGTGCTTGGAGATAGTTTGAAAGCAATGTGTGTATTTTGCAAAACAGAATTTAATGCGAGAATATTTGAAATTTAGCGGCATTCGGAATCAAAAAACACATAGAAAAAAATTATGTCTAAAAAATAGCACTTTTTTTTTTTTTTTTATCAATCTAGCACTATTTGAGATGTCATTTAGCACCTATCTAAGATAATGAGTTGGCAACCCTGAACAGATCCTCGTCTTGTCCATTTAATAAATCGAAAAGTGAGCGAGCCACAGAATTCGTTTATCTCCAATCTATATTCGATTTCATTATAAAAAGTGCTGTGTTTAGTAGACAAAAGCGGTGCGGTTGCTCGGACGGCATTTCGAGACAAAGGTAAACAATAACACTATAATATGATTGAAATGATACGTATCAGGCTAGGCTAGAGGCGACGGTTTTCCAATCGATATGCCGATGAGACTTGTATTATACACCTACTGCAAGCCAAAACTAAGATTTTCGTAAACATTTACCCCCACATAAACAAGCGATGAATTACAGCTGGATAAACTATGTATCGTTTATATTTTATTTTGACATTAACCCCCTTACTTATAAACGATGACTAAGTTTATGTAACGTTCGTCTGTTAACTTTGAAACTGCAAGTTACAGTAAAAGACAAAGGTTACATAAACTTAGTCATAGTTTATAATTTTATATTGTTACAGTTTTTGTACACATTAATTTAGAAATAAATTTATTTATTATTTATTATTATAATAAGTAAGGAAGTTTCAAAGTTGACAGACGGAGTAAAACGTTACATAACTAAGTCACCTGTTAGTCAACGTTTGTATTATAATTATGGGGGTTAGTCGTTATTTTGGTCCATTCACATGCGGCTGATTGTAATAATTATAATAATTATGATTTCGATATATTGATCTGAGGTAATTTAACTACCTATTCGATATTTTATTTTTGATATTATGGCCGTCCAATAATTTAATTTTCGATATTTTAAACATTGATATTTCAATTTTCGAGGTTTAAATAAATATGTATCCGCATATTAATATTATGACACTAACAAATAACAGGTACGAATTCACATCAAAACGAGAATTGTGACTAAAGCCGCTTTAAAAAAAGTAGCTTACGATACAATGTGTTGTGTTTAAACATACAAAGTCGGTACCAACCCCAGTCGGTATCGATTCACACGTAGCCAACCTACCTACGTAATGAACTTTAGTTTTTTTACCAAAAAAGTTAATGTTTCGCCGAAAAATGTTTTTGTAATTAATAAACGGGAGGTTAAAAGTTTAAAGTTCTTTTTAACTCCCAAAGTAACAAAGAACGGTGTTATTTATAATTTTTGTGACTTTTTTTATAATGAATACATTAATATTGCAGAATGTTCAACAGTGCACACAGCACCATTTGCCTTTAGTTACTTGGACTATTTTATGTATTCTGTGCTTTAGTGCCAAAATGTTACCTTCCCAAAATGTTTAATATCCAAAAGTATTTAATTTCCTAAAATGTTTAATTCCCAAAATTGGCGGTAAAATGAGCAACTACGCTTTACGGTTAGGGCAGAAACAAAGAGTTAATTTCAAAATGTCTGACCTGCTTTAGACCCAACAAAAATGCATCGATATTGATTTAAAATTTGAAGTCAAAAGGCATCTAAGTAAGTGGTGTGAAATTACGGCTTACCATGTACCCTTTGTATTCTAGGTTAGCCGAAGGCAAGGCGAATGCGATCACATTTTCTGATCCTAGATACTTATACTTGTACAAGTCCTCTAAATATTATTTAGAGTAAAACCGTGTTCACAGATAAAAGAAATTGAAATGTGGACAGAGTCACCTTTGCTTTAACACCCCTCACTTGTACTTGTACTTGTACTTGTACTTGTACTTGTACTTGTACTTGTACTTGTACTTGTACTTGTACTTGTACTTGTACTTGTACTTGTACTTGTACTTGTACTTGTACTTGTACTTGTACTTGTACTTGTACTTGTACTTGTACTTGTACTTGTACTTGTACTTGTACTTGTACTTGTACTTGTACTTGTACTTGTACTTGTACTTGTACTTGTACTTGTACTTGTACTTGTACTTGTACTTGTACTTGTACTTGTACTTGTACTTGTACTTGTACTTGTACTTGTACTTGTACTTGTACTTGTACTTGTACTTGTACTTGTACTTGTACTTGTACTTGTACTTGTACTTGTACTTGTACTTGTACTTGTACTTGTACTTGTACTTGTACTTGTACTTGTACTTGTACTTGTACTTGTACTTGTACTTGTACTTGTACTTGTACTTGTACTTGTACTTGTACTTGTACTTGTACTTGTACTTGTACTTGTACTTGTACTTGTACTTGTACTTGTACTTGTACTTGTACTTGTACTTGTACTTGTACTTGTACTTGTACTTGTACTTGTACTTGTACTTGTACTTGTACTTGTACTTGTACTTGTACTTGTACTTGTACTTGTACTTGTACTTGTACTTGTACTTGTACTTGTACTTGTACTTGTACTTGTACTTGTACTTGTACTTGTACTTGTACTTGTACTTGTACTTGTACTTGTACTTGTACTTGTACTTGTACTTGTACTTGTACTTGTACTTGTACTTGTACTTGTACTTGTACTTGTACTTGTACTTGTACTTGTACTTGTACTTGTACTTGTACTTGTACTTGTACTTGTACTTGTACTTGTACTTGTACTTGTACTTGTACTTGTACTTGTACTTGTACTTGTACTTGTACTTGTACTTGTACTTGTACTTGTACTTGTACTTGTACTTGTACTTGTACTTGTACTTGTACTTGTACTTGTACTTGTACTTGTACTTGTACTTGTACTTGTACTTGTACTTGTACTTGTACTTGTACTTGTACTTGTACTTGTACTTGTACTTGTACTTGTACTTGTACTTGTACTTGTACTTGTACTTGTACTTGTACTTGTACTTGTACTTGTACTTGTACTTGTACTTGTACTTGTACTTGTACTTGTACTTGTACTTGTACTTGTACTTGTACTTGTACTTGTACTTGTACTTGTACTTGTACTTGTACTTGTACTTGTACTTGTACTTGTACTTGTACTTGTACTTGTACTTGTACTTGTACTTGTACTTGTACTTGTACTTGTACTTGTACTTGTACTTGTACTTGTACTTGTACTTGTACTTGTACTTGTACTTGTACTTGTACTTGTACTTGTACTTGTACTTGTACTTGTACTTGTACTTGTACTTGTACTTGTACTTGTACTTGTACTTGTACTTGTACTTGTACTTGTACTTGTACTTGTACTTGTACTTGTACTTGTACTTGTACTTGTACTTGTACTTGTACTTGTACTTGTACTTGTACTTGTACTTGTACTTGTACTTGTACTTGTACTTGTACTTGTACTTGTACTTGTACTTGTACTTGTACTTGTACTTGTACTTGTACTTGTACTTAGACTTAGACTAACCTCTTAATCCATTATTCGTGGACAAAAACTCAACGGACTCTGAACAAAATACAGTTTCAGTGATTGTCAATAATATCACGTCGTCGTCGGGTCGCAGAGCACAATTACAAGACCTTAAGAGGACAGTCTCCATTCTCTTTCTCCATACAAACGTAGTCGACGGTTTCCTCCCTGGATAAAGACATTAGAGCAGAAACAAAGAGTTATTTTCAAAATGTTTATGCCATAAAACCTATATCTGCTAATAGTCATCATGACCATGAATATCCAGGGAGGACTATGCCCCTACCTTTTGATTTTTTCAGTTTCTAATTAGAATAGTACAAAAAAAAAACAAAAAATAGAAAATGAAAAAAAATCAAAGGTAGGGGCATAGTCCTCCCTGGATAAAGACATTAGAGCAAATATGTTTATGCCATAAAACTTATATCTCTCATGACTATGCATCTACCTTTTTCATTTTTTTTATTATTATTTAAATTAGAAAATGAAATAAAAAAAAAGGTAGGTGAGGTGCATTGTCATGACAGATATAGGTTTTATGGCAGAAACATATTTGCTCTAATGTCTTTAAGATCCAGGGAGGAAAATTTAAACTACGTTTGTATGGAGAAAGAGAATGGAGACTGTCCTCTTAAGTTTCGCTTTGCGTGTTTCACACCGGACCGTTCAGTTCGCGTGGCGAACCGGAAGTAGCGGAACAGAGGAGGAAGTGACGTTTACATCGACCAACGTGTTTTACAAGTTAATTCCGCTGACAATAATTAGCTAAGACCAACTATAACTACTTTAGATTCAATACAATTCAATTAATTTATTGCGAATAAAGGTTGGTACAATAATGTGGTATTACATAAGTACTAGCTGACCCGGCAAACGTTGTTTTGCCTTATAGTAGCCGATTCTCAGACCTACTGAATACGCATATAAAATTTGGTAAAAATCGGTCGCGCCGTTTCGGAGGAGTACGGTAACTAACATTGTGACATGGAAATTTTATATATTAGAAAGAAGATAGAAAGAAAGGAGATAAATGGAACACTCTATTCGGCCTTGAGGCATGCAATATTGGAAACTAATAATGTCATACTAATCATCATTACATAGGTACCTACGTATGTCACAAAATCAATTAATTAGATTAGTGGACTTCTTTAAAACTAAGTTTGAATTAGGTATTTATTTTTATGAAACTTGAAATTTATTAAACACGAAACGACAATTTATTAAAAACTAATCTTTTATATCTATAAAATGCTTTGTCCGGAGTGGCTGACTGACTGATCAACGCACAGCCTAAGCAGCTAATAGTAGAAAGTTGAAATTTGGAGAGTGTGCTATTTATCTGATGCAGGCATCCGATATGATATTTTTTTTATTCCCACGGGAAACTGCGAGATTCAGCTGGTTTAAAATGAAATTATCGGCTAATTTGCGTTCGCCGTAGTCTGGTCTCATAAGTGATTCAGCTATCTTGTAAATTGTTCAGTCCTTCATCAAAATAGGGTGAGTAATATCACCGTTTACCTAACCTATTTTCGAACGACCTGCATATTAAAATTTTGATCGTTAAAAAAATAACTACAGTTTTTCAGATGACCTATTTTTGACCTTATATCGCCTATACGAAAAAAAAATACAGAGTCGTTCGCGTGGGGTTTTTGAAAGTCTTTTGATATAACCAAAGGACTTGGTTATTAAATGAATACTAAATAAATTAACCAGAAATTTAGTGTTCCGGGTTGGGTTATTTGATTTTTTTTTTAATTGAATTAGATTTCATTTGTTTTATTTACTTTTAGGGTTCCGTACCCAAAGGGTAATTTTTGGTTTAAATTGAGTTTTTTCCTCTTTATGTGTATTTTATAAAAAATATAATGTAACGTAGTTCTTACCGCTGTATTTATGGCAAATACACTTTAATTATAATCATTAAATAAAAATATAACTGTTATTTTCTTATTTCCTAACTTAACTAATTTGATTTTGAACCCCCATCACTTTATATAACACCCGTAAGACGTAACAACAAATTGGATAGGAGTGGGCGATGTCCCCAAGAAGCTTTGAGAAGCTTATATGGCATACTCTATTTTCCTTTAAACTCCTCTCAACATTATCACCTACACGTTTTAAAAATACTTGCTAAAGACTGTAGAACCTAGGTACGTAGTTGCAAAGTTTTACGGTATTTAATAATCCTAGTTAAATTGGTTTTCTACTCATGTTACTCTGTACTTTTGAGAATCGGATCTTTTGATATTCTGTCTTTTTGGGAGTCTGTCTTTATAATATTCCTAGCCGACCCGACTATGCCCGCCCGCTATATATAGAAAATCTACAAACCTACACTACTTCTACCCAACCCTACTACTACTACCCTACCCTACTACTAACTACTACCCTACCCTCCTTCTACTACTACTACTAACTATTACCCAACCCTACTACTACTACCCTACCCTACTACTAACTACTACCCTACCCTACTTCTACTACTACTACTAACTACTACCCAACCCTACTAACTACTACCCTACCCTACTTCTACTACTACTACTAACTACTACCCAACCCTACTTACTACTACCCTACCCTACTTCTACTACTACTACTAACTACTACCCAACCCTACTTACTACTACCCAACCCTACTACTAACTACTACCCTACCCTACTTCTACTACTACTACTAACTACTACCCAACCCTACTAACTACTACCCTACCTTACTTCTACTACTACTACTAACTACTACCCAACCCTACTTACTACTACCCAACCCTACTACTAACTACTACCCTACCCTACTTCTACTACTACTACTAACTACTACCCAACCCTACTTACTACTACCCTACCCTACTTCTACTACTACTACTAACTACTACCCAACCCTACTTACTACTACCCTACCCTACTTCTACTACTACTACTAACTACTACCCAACCCTACTTACTACTACCCAACCCTACTACTAACTACTACCCTACCCTACTTCTACTACTACTACTAACTACTACCCAACCCTACTAACTACTACCCTACCTTACTTCTACTACTACTACTAACTACTACCCAACCCTACTTACTACTACCCAACCCTACTACTAACTACTACCCTACCCTACTTCTACTACTACTACTAACTACTACCCAACCCTACTAACTACTACCCTACCTTACTTCTACTACTACTACTAACTACTACCCTACCTTACTTCTACTACTACTACTAACTACTACCCAACCCTACTAACTACTACCCTACCTTACTTCTACTACTACTACTAACTACTACCCAACCCTACTTACTACTACCCTACCCTACTTCTACTACTACTACTAACTACTACCCAACCCTACTTACTACTACCCTACCCTACTTCTACTACTACTACTAACTACTACCCAACCCTACTTACTACTACCCAACCCTACTAACTACTACCCTACCCTACTTCTACTACTACTACTAACTACTACCCTACCCTACTTCTACTACTACTACTAACTACTACCCTACCCTACTTCTACTACTACTACTAACTACTACCCAATCCTACTACTACTACTAACTATTACCCTACCCTACTACTACTACCCTACCCTACTTCTACTACTACTACTAACTACTACCCTACCCTACTTCTACTACTACTACTAACTATTACTCTACCCTACTACTACTACCCTACCCTACTACTATTACTACTACCCTACTACTACTACTACGACCTTACCCCACTAATACGACTCTCTAATAGATATCTATCTCCATACCAACATTCATCAAAATCAGTTTAGCATTTTTTTCTTAAGAACCTTCTCCTGACCTTAGATGAAAACAAAAAACAGCAGATACGTTACCTAGTCTCGGAAAATGAGACGATAAAACTGCGTCTAGCTGACACACTAGCCTCAGTCGTATGTCGAACCGTTGCCGCGCGAGCACGTGCTGTCACACTGTCATTCTCTTTTTGAAATCCATAAGAATTCCCTTTTTGCTTAAGTACAAATGCCTGAATCATTCTTAAAGACAAATGTTTTTGAATACAATAATTTTATGAAAATGTATGTAGGTGTTTCTAGCTCATTTTTCGAATACATAATGTTAGAATATACCGTATCTACTATTTTTGTTTTCATCTAAGCTCCTGACGCGAATAATAAGCGAAATTGGTTCAGCTGCTATCTAGATTTGCGCTTAGCAACACATTTAGCGATTCATTTTTGGGAATAATCCTGTCACTGTTACTGTTAACTTTGAAACTCCATGTCACAGTAAAAGACCAACTTAAGACTTAGTTAACTAACTAAGACTTAGTTATCGTTTATAATAAGGCTGCCGAAAATAAGATAATTACATTTCTTTCGGTTTACAATTTAAAATTTCCCACCGGTTTTGGAATTAAGCATCTATGCCTACATATTGTTTCTTCTAACAATTTTGTCTGTCTGAAGTTTGGTGGCTACTAAATCCCATAGTTTATAGTACCGCAGTAAAATGTGGACAGTAGGTATTGGTTCCGTAGAGAATAGACAGATAGAGGTATCCGGCATACGAATCAGATAAGCCCATATTTGGACTTGATTTTAAACTAGTGATACCTACCTACAAATTGCTTTTTTGACGTTGAACTTGAAACAGTATTTATAGTTCGTTTTTAGGTCCCGTTTTTACTCTTAGGGTACAGACCCTATTACTAAGACTTCGCTGTCTATCTGTCCGTCCGTTTGTCTGTCTGTCTATTTGGCACCAGGCTATATCTCATGAACCTAGCTAGTTTAAATTTCTGACTTTAATTTGTGGTTTTAGGTTTTAGTATTTGACATTTTTCTTCAGAAAGTTGTGTCAAAACATAGTCTAAAACTAAAAAAAACAAAGTAAGGTAATCTCATTTTTCCTGTTTTAATCATGTTGCTTTTTTATTCTCGCGGTAGATGCGCGTTTGACAACTAACTCACCGGATGAAAAGTGATTAAATGGTCTAAGTTATAACACGCTCATCTAGAAGAAGGAAGACGGCAGTGGAATAAGATCCGTCTTCCTTAGTCTACCCCGGCCAACGTATCGGGACACGGACGAGTCCGCTTGGCGCTTCACCTTAGACCGGTGGGTGGTAACAAGTCGCGGCCAAAGCCTCCCACCAAGAAACCCCTTTTGGTCGCCTTTTACGACGGGCAGGGGATACCGTAGCCGTATTCTTTTTGACCCAGGCTACAGGGCAGAGAAGGAAAGTCTCGGTATATTTGCCATTTTTCTTCAGGAAGATGTGTTAGATCGTAGTAAGGTGTAGTGGGGTAAATCTGAAATAGGTAACTTATTAAATGGGGTAAATTTTAATTTATTCAAACATGGATTTAATATCACTCAGATTAAAGGTCTATTCTGTATTTACTCCACTTTCAGAGTTACCCCAGTACACCTTTACTTATTTTTCCGGTTTTCATCGCATTGGTTTTTTACACTCACGGTAGATGCGCGTTTGACAACTATCTAATAGCTAAATAATAAACTAATTAGGAAAAATCTCGGTATGTGGGTGGGTGGTAAGTATTTTTCAGGCGTACAAATTAAAAACGTGCGTGAGGCACGCTTTGTCGCAACGCCGATGACGGTATTCAAATCTATACGGCTTCTCAAAAGGGTGTATGTACCACTTGATTCATTTTTCCCCATAACATCTTGCCCCTTGTAATATCTTGGGTAGACTAGATATAACTTTTGGTGATTTAAAGAAAACTACATACTTAGGTAATTAAAAAATTAATGAACAGATCTGGGACTACATATATACCTACCTACTATTTTCTGACTCACATCGCGTCAAATGTCAATTGGTAAAAGGATGCCACTCTCTAAGCCAAAATTAGCTAAGGCCTGCACGATGGGTAAAAATTTAACGCGCATGGTTAGTTAATTTTTTCCTACATTTTTGACGGTATTTTATCAAAATTGTGTCGAAATCTAGGGTTGTACACTGAAGCTGGCTCAAGTGGAAATATTAAAATTTTCAAATTCCAAATTATTCATTTTCGAATGCTTCATTTATATTCACAAAGCGAAGTGTAAATATTATACCTAGATGATTTACATTTATAGATGTCACAAAGTCATTATAATAGGAACCCACAAACAATTTCATCTAACTTTACAATACGTCAAATTCACTGAAGCGCAATGTCTCCCGAATCCAGGATCAATTGGAAATAGTTCACGAACTATATACGCATTCCCTTGCTATAGTCGTACCTATCTATATAGACTTATAGCTACACCTAGGTTGAGATCATCTCTCGCAGAAGTACTTGTAAATTTTAAGCTATTGCATAGTTTTTATCGCGGGCTTTCAGCTTTGAATGAAGAAATTTTGTAACGAAAAAAACCTACTACTCCGCCTACCATGGCAACGACGTACAAAATAAAAAAATATATATAATTGCATAAGTTGATAATAAATGCTATGCAATAGCTTTACCGCGGCAGTCCCCGAGTGCCACACGTTTTTTCTTCTGTGTTCGCGATGTTGGATAAAAATTAAACTCATTTTACGGCTTTAATCGCGTAGTGTTTATTACTTTTACTATTTTTACTTGTATTTAAGTGACGCAGGCATGTTACGAGCTCATGCTACGAGTATGTTAAGCGACATGTTACGCAACATGTTGCATTTGCCCCAAATAAATTTGTGGCTTGAACATCGGCTGGGCGCTCCCTATAGTAGGTTAGGTACAGGTGAGACTATCTAGTTTGGCCAACTCGCATTTTGATGTTATCAAGCGGCGAATATTTTCGGCAAGTTTTACTGAAATCTCGTTTCATCAAGTGCCTAACGGCCTGCACTCACACGAACATTTTCTTTCATACTTTCAGAGAGTTTTTACAAAACTACACTTCTTACAAGTAGTTAAGTACTCCTACCCATACACGGTGCTCCGAGGAGGGGGTATTAAGCCCAAAGGAGGTTGTTCTAGAGGCAATCAACTTTTGTTCTACAACTTTTGGAAATACGAAGTAGTTTTCGAAAATGTCGAGTTTAAAGTTGGCGTGAAAATCAGCTGTTTTTTAGAGTTTGAGGTCATCAGCCTTAAGGTGCCCTTTTATTTAGTTTGGACCACTACAATCTAAACATTAATTGCCTTTAATAATAAAAACAGCTGTTTTTTCAGTGATACAACTTAAAAAAAGCGAAAAAAAAGTTCGAATTTTCAAAGTCGTCAAAAAGTCAAAAAACAACCCCCTTTCGGCTTAATACCCCCTCCTCGGAGCACCCTGTATAATACAACGACAAAGTTTACAATTTGTATAACCGGGTTTCCACCGCGAGCGGAGCGAGGTAATTAAAGAGGTCTACCTACGAGTCCTTCGCGTCATAAAAGCGACTTAAAAGTTGAGGGGCCTTATCCCCTGCTGCCTTAGTCATTTTGCCGATGACTCGTCCATGGTCTGTTATGTTCGTTTTTTAATTTTTTTTAGGGTTCCGTATGTCAAAAGGTAAAAAAAATGAACCCTTATAGTAGCACTTTATTGTTCGTCCGTCCGTCTGTCCGTTCATCTGTCTAACAAGACTCTTTATCTCGGGAACGCGTGGAAATATCGAGTTGTTTTATAAAATGTATATCTTACACCTTTCACGCCGTCATTATATTCAGTTCAGTTCTTTGTTTATGGCCTTACTGCCAGCATTTAAGGGCAATTTGGGCCAATATCACGTGTTAATTGGTATTTAATTTTTGAATGTGGGTAGGCGAGTACAACAAAAATGGTGGCGAATTTTATTGCAACACCACGTGAGCATCTGTTTGTAACGCGATAATTCCGTGTTCGGCACTGTTATTTAATTTCACTACACTCGTTATTTTTCACGAAACTAAATTGATTATTATGCCACCAAAACTAAACAATTTACACGCAAATAACTAGGTTTCACGAAATTAAAATTCAAGACCTCGCGTTCACCAAGGCGTCTCAAACAGAACCCCCGTCATATTATAGTTTCATCATCACCATCCGTCTAAGTCAAGTGACATTGACAGTGACAGTTAGCTGTCAGTTAACAGCGACGCGGAGGTGTAAACACAACGGGAATTGATTAGATGCAGCCTCGGTAAGTGTTCGGTAGACAAAGGCTATTAATTAAACTGGTGAAGTATGAATTCTTGCTTATAGTCCGGTCAAATTAGACCAAAAAATAAGAGTAAAGTTACCTAAATTCCCACCAAGCTGAAAATCGGTAAGATTGTTTAAAATATCATTAAAAACAAAATTTGAAAGTTCCCCATCTTTCCCCTGTAAGGAATTTTTTTTATTAAAGGTCAAAAAGTTTTTCGCGATTTTCAGCAAAACGATAAGTTTTATCATAAAAATACCTCAGACAAAAGTTGTAGATCATAAAATTATCTACAAAAATTTATTAATACTTTTTTTCTACGAGCCACCGTTTTTGAGATATAACGATTCAAAAAGTTGTAAAAGTTGTAATCGTCATAATATGCATGAGTACGCCACGTATACATATATACATTTCTATAGTCGTAATATATGTTAAAATATTTACTTATTTATTTATTTTTAAAACTTTTACAACTTTTTGAATCGTTATAGTATCTCAAAAACGGTGGCTCGTAGAAAAAAAGGTTTAAATTTTTGTAGATAATTTTATGATCTACAACTTTTGTCTAAGATATTTTTATGATAAAACTTACCGTTTTGCTGAAAATCGCGAAAAACATTTTGACCTTTAATAAATTTTTTTCCTTACAGGGGAAAGATGGGGAACTTTCAAATTTCATTTTTAATGATATTTTAAACAATCTCACCTATTTTCAGCTTGGTGGGAATTTAGGTAACTTTGAATGTCTAATTTGACCGGACTATTGATACGTCGAGAGATAAGTCATGATGTGTTGTTTCGGAACGCGCCCTCCGATGAGAAGAAACCACGAGAAAATCGTAAGGGTGTTACATTTATTAGCTTATTTACATTTTGATTAAGAAATGGTCAATTTTTTAGGGTTTCGTAGACAAGAAGAAACAAATACGTCGAGTAGTTTCGTCCTGTCTGTCAGTCTACCCTTCTGTCCGATAGACAGGACGAAAGTTCATCTAGTGGCAAAATGTATGGAACTAAAACAAACAACAAGTTATACCTCAGTACAAATAAAATTCAATAGGTACCTACCTATCGTTTTGTACAATTACTTAGGTACATTTTAGTTCTTACTTACGTAGAGTCTTGGTTTCGGAAATCAGTTCTGCCTTAAACAACGAACTTACCTGAAATAAAAAACAAAAATGTGACATAAGTACTTAAGGGATAAAATAAGGTGAAGCTTACAACCTACTTAATATTTAATCATTATTATAAACGCGAAAGTTTGTATGTCTGTATGTGACTTTGTTATTCCTTCACGCAAAAACAACTGAACCGATTACGATGAAACTTGGAATATAGAAAGCTGGAGACCTAGAATAACCCATAGGCACATACTTATACTTTTTATCCCGATATTCCCACGGGATCGGGACTTACGCGGGTGTTACCGCAGGGCGGTAATAATTAAGTTTAAACACGCATTCGGTCAAAATCGTAAAAGGTCATACACTAGCGAGTTACGTGATGATAATCATCTTAGATGATATCATCACTTGACATCACTATTAGGCCAAGCAGCAGGGAAATCACATTAGAAAAGAAGGTGTAACAATTTTTATGATTTTATGTTATTTAGCTAAGTTAGCTTGATATAAATTCAATTTCTTGACCTTGGGGCACGACGGGGTATGTCCGATATTTTGAGTTTAATATGCTTTTTGCACATAGTGCCTCGATAATAAGTCGCATGACAAAAGTGTCTAAGAACAGTATGTAGAAGTCAAAAACTCTTACATTCTGTCCATACATGTCAATACTGTAAGTCTTACAGGTAAAAAGTTACAATCAAAAGAAGAAAAATGTTAAATGCGCCATTTAGGACACCGTGTCGTACTACTAGCGCCATCTTGTAGGCGGCCACAACAATTAATTTGTTGTTGCTTATTATGGAAACGATTAAAAAATAATTGTCGTAGAAATCTATACTAATTTTATATAATGTTGTTTTTTCTTTTTTGATTGTAACTTTTTACCTGTAAGACTTACAGAATTGACATGTAAGAGTTTTTGACTTCTACATACTGTTCTTAGACACTTTTGTCATATCATTTACTATCGAGGCACTATGTGCAAAAACGAAATATTAGCAAAATATCGGACATACCCCGTCGTGCCCCAAGGTCAAGAAATTGAATTTATGTCAAGCTAACTTAGCTAAATAACATAAAATCATAAAATTTGTTACACCACCTTTTGCAAGGCTACGTAACAGGGAAACTCCCCAGACGCTGGGCTATATTTCAATATTTATTAGGTGAGATAGTGGTCAGACACTCATCCTATCCTATCCTACTTCCTACTAATTATTATAAACGCAAAAGTTTGCAAGTATGTATATATGTATGTATGTATGTGACTTTGTTACTCTTTCAAAAACTACTTAACCGATTGCGATGAAACCAGAAATATAGATAGCTGTCTATATTCCAAGTGTGTTCACAGGCTGACTTTTTATTCCGATATTCCCACGGGAACGGCACTTACGCGAGTAAAACCGCGGGGCGCTGCCGCATAATAAAATCGTAACTCAGCGGTGTCTGTTTATGCAAGATTAAAAAAAAAAATGGGGTGCCACACGCAAAGCTGTAAGCAGATGGCGCTGGCGTCGGATGATCTTTTTTTTTTGATGAAGGTCCCCCACAAATGAAAACGCCGAGTTTATTTTTTACTTTCGGTCTGAGACCGATATGGCCAATTTGGCGCCGAAAGTTGTAAAAAACACCTGTTTGACAGTTCTTAATTCAAACGTAAGATCAGTCGACAAACGCCCTCTGCCGGGATAAAAGGTTAGTGTTCCTCCTCATTGTATGGGTTAACGCAGAAGAACCTATTTTTTCTGTTTTTCAGGTTGACTGTTTGTTTATGCCCGCTAATCACAGAAACGGCTTTAGACCAGATATGCAGATAGCTTTAGACCTTCCGTATATAACATAGCGTTTATAGGCTAGCTTATACCCGGATATTAAGTCCGGTTATTAGAAAATAGAGCTTTTTCTGCTTTTATTAAATTAGTTTGAATGTTGTAAGTATTTATTTAAAAAGAATGTTGTGTGGCTGTGGAGTGAACATAAAAAAAAACCGGATATCAGGAAATTCCTAGTATACCGTAACTTAAATCTCTCCATATATCCGGATCCTTCGGACATACATAAATTCTTTATAATAGCAGTTTTTAACCGACTTCAAAAAAGGAGGAGCTTTTTAATTCGACCCGTATATTGTTTGTACGTAGGTATGTAGGTATGTGGATATGTTCACGCCGTACTCCGGCATAATATGATGTCCCATTTTGATAACTCTTTTTTTATTTGGAAGGTGAGTGACCAGAATTGGTCCCATAAAATCTTGGTGAAAATCTGATGAGAACCTTCGGAATGATGAGCAGAATAGCATACCACAATGAATTAAATTACTATTTTTTGGACTTCCATCACTGGAATCGGCTTATAAAGAACTATGTACAAATTTATGGACCACATGAAACCACTTTCCTATCAGACAACTCCTCAATGAGTTAAATTACCGTTACAATTTTGATGATTATGTTAAATAAAAATTAAATAGTGGCAGTTGAAAATGCACTTCTTTTTCGTCGTGTCGATGGCACATTTTTGACCATGTAAGATCCGCCCACTAAAGCACACTGCGAGGCTCCTGGATTTGTTATTGGAAATGCACTAAAAAGGGTAAAACACACAAACAAAAAGATAAACTAACCTATCCTATATACCTACAGTGCAACCGACAAATCTGTTATGCAACCGATACACTTAACGGCCCTATTCTGAAAAACTGAAAATCCATGTCGGGCGCATCGAAAATTGTTGATTATTTCATGACGGAATGTCGTAGAACTTTTTTTTGTGTACAGATTGTAGGCGACATTGTTTCCGATATTTTAGTGCAGTTTCCATACAAATATGTCGAAACGTATTGAAGCCTATCGACATTTTAGCCAAATCAGACATTTTTTGTCTAAAATTTGGATAGGCTTTGCACAAATAGGAGGTTCTTGTCTTAAAACTACACCAAAATGTAGGAAACAATGTCACCTACAATCTGTGCACAAAAAAAAGTTCTACGACATTCCGTCATGAAATAATCAACAATTTTCGATGAGCCCGACAGGGATTTTCAGTTTCAAGGTCGTTGGCGTATATACTCCTCTTAAACAGACTGCCATGATTATCTTCTGCCAGCAATAGTAGGTACTTCCCCG